>JAWWML010000001.1:20885332-20914466 GCA_035047165.1 Ormyrus rosae | reverse complement strand
TTTTTTGGGTTTTGACAGCCTGTGGCGGCTTTACTAGGCAGTATTCTAATTTTTACTAAACTTTTCTCTCAGTGTACTGTAATCTTATGAATTTTATGACAAATTGTATTTATTAATCGTGAAATAAGACTGGAATTTCCCCGAAAATTTCGCGAGGAAAGCAATTTTTAACGTTGAAAAAGTGTCATTGCCCGTTATCTTTCCAGGAAGTATAATTTCCAATCTCCCGTTCATTAACAACAATTTAGCCCGCGACCAAGCATGAAGATCAAAAACCGAACATCGTCGAAGATTAGAATCAATATCAGCTCCGCCGTCGGCTCGCGAAGCGCCAAACGCTCGCCGACACTTTCCTCCGCAAAAAGGCCTCTCTCTCTCTCTCTCTCTCCCATCCAATCCCCGTCCAATAAAAAGAAGCGAATCCCAACTTTGGCGCCAATAGATCCCCCGTCTAGCCGGCGGGTCGTGCACGGCGGCTCGGCCGGCGAGAACACATCCACGTGTCGCTCGGCGATTCGAATCTCGCGGGTCGGCGAAGTAAAAAAAAGGAGAAAAAAAAAGAGAAGAGAGCGAGAGAGAGCCCCGAATCGAAACGAAGAAAGAAGCAGCAGCGCGAGCGGACCTTGGGCGTGGGTTTCGGCTGGCGCTCTAATGTTTTCAGAAAAGTGCGTAGAGAGAGAGGGAGAGAGAGGAGGATACACCGGAAAACGACGCGCGCACGCACGCTGCGTCGAAGGTTCTGGATCAGATAGCAGATAGAACGCGCCGCTCGATTTCGGCGCCGCGGCTTATCAAGAAAAAAAAAAAGAAGAGGAGAGAAAAGCCGCCGCGCGGACGAAAATAACGGCCGGGGTGGGGGGAATTTTTGCCCGCGGCAGCGTTTGCTCGGGAGGCCGCCCGGAAAACTCTCTTGTCCTATTTATTCCTCGTGTTTGATGAAGTTCGTTTTTTAGTTCGCAAAGTCGGCCCCGGCTACTTGTGCCGGGGGAGCGAAAAGTTTTTTATGCGTGTTTTTGAGGAAAAGCGGGATGGATAAATTGTAAAAATACCCGGTGGAGAAAAAAAAAAAGAAAATAATGTAAAGGAAAACTTGCAGACGACGAAAATAGCACGTGACGGGCAAAGTATCAAGCCGACTGAGTGATTTCACGGTCTTTCAATTTCTTTTTATTTTCGCTCTTTGTTTGGACAAAACGGCGAATTTTATTAATATATTTCTTTGTTTTCGCCGCTAGTTTTTCCGCTCGTTTTTACAGTGGCACATTTTAAACGATTTACCCGATTCGCTCGGAAAATTTGAATTGTTGAATCATCGAGTCGAGATAAGAGCATTGATATTACGTGCAAGCATTATCTTCGATTATCAAATACTTTTGAATCATAAACAAAAAGCTCGTCCAATAGAACAACACGAGTCAAAAAAACTAAATGAACGTTTTCACCCGAAATTTCGAGGTTCGACAATGTATTAAAAAATGCCGCCCAAACCGCCTTAGAACCTAATCCGCGGCTCGGTCTGAAACCTACTATCCATCGCTCGGATCTCGGCTCCCGGCTCGAAAAAATATGGTCGATTCGGCCGGCATTTGTATTCACGAGCATCGCCGGCAGCAGCTTTGGCGCGCGCGCGGGCACCTTTTTTCAATGAATCGCCTCCCCGCGGCCGCGGATCGGCATGGGGTCACTTTGCGAATGATAAATGCGCGGTGACGCCATACCGATCGTCATAATCGGGAGGCTCCTCCTCCTCCGCCTCCTCCTCCGCTTTGCGGCGCACTTTATTTTTCCGCGGCGGCGTCGAATTGCGCGAGGAGGAATTTGATCTCTCTCTCTCTCTCTCTCGGTTATACGTATAAATGTTAAAAGCAGATTTTTTTTTTTTTTCGTGCGGCCGCGCGTTTTTTTCCATTCCCGGCCGACCGTCGTGTCGTTTCGGGAAACCGACGCCGAAGATTTGTGCGTCGGTCGCGCCAGGAAATGTTTATGCTGCATGTGGGTACTTGCGCGCGGCGATAAGTATATTTCTCGTGCCGATAAAGTATAATTCTTTGATAAACTGCTCCGTAACGCTCGCGGGAAGCATGCAACGCGCGACGTAGCGAAATTATAATCCCGCCGACTAAAGCGTCCACGCGGCTCTACTCGCGAGATTCTCGCTCCAATAAATTATCGACCGATAATCGTTCTCTCATCTCCCCCGGTCCATCGACATCGAACAGATTCCCGAGGAGCGCGGCGCGAGAAAATTAAAGAGGTTCGCCTCTCTTCCGAGAGCGGAGGACATTTCTCCGCTCGGATTTAGAAAGCAGAGACTCGGCCGAGGAAAAAAGTGTACCGCCTCCCCTCCCTCACGGCAGGCGGAAGCGGCCGGAAATTTCCAACGGGAGCATGCGCGGACACGCTCCGCAATTTAAAAACTCGAACCGCTCCGCGGTAACGTCGTTGCGGGTTGGGTTGGGCTTGCAGCCTCTGGAAGGAGTCCGAGGGACGTAAGAGTCGACGCGCGACTTTTTCCAAAGATTAAATAGACTTATTGCGGGAGGCGGCAAGATTTTTCAGTGTCGAAACGTAGCCTCGGTTTAAGAAAGTATTTATACAGTTCGGTTTTCTAGATGATTAAGTTAATTGGAGATAATGAGGTTGCGGTTTCTAGAGTGATCGAAAGCAGGCCAGTGTTTGAACTTTACTATTGTAGTTTAGGCGTCGAGTCCAGAGACGGAACTAGATCAAAAATTTTAGGAATGTCATTTAAGAATACATCGGAACGAATTCAAATTGCGAGTAAAGATTTAATGTGATATTCTTATGATCGTAAATTAATAATGTAGAATATTACAATAAATGTCCACTTTATACAGTTGTAAAAATTGCGAAAGTGACAATTGTTCTTTTACAGTCTCGTATACGTACTCTCGTTAATGTAATATCTTGAGATTATACGTTTAACTCTACGCAATGCCCAAGTTTTTTTAATTCACCCCCCAAAATTTCACAACCAACATATTAAAAAAAAAAAAAAAAAAAAAAAACGAGCAAAGTCCAGAAATCAGCTGATTCTCGCTCGCGCACTTATCCGAAAGAGCTCGCAGGCAATTCCGTCTGTCGCGCTTCGTTCGCCGGGTATACATACCGTTGCAACCTCGCGGCTGAAATCCCGCGCTAGAACAAAGTCCCTCGGCGGCGCGCTAATTGCATTAAAAAAAAATGCGACGCGTGCCTGACGTTTCGACCGGCGCGGCCGATCGGAAAGCTGCTGGCCGCTGGGTGGCGGCGTTTCCCGCGCGAGAGAGCCGCCGATAAGACGGCGGGAGGCCGAATTTTTTGCGCGTCGCCGACTTTTCGGGGGATAAATTTTTGCTTCTTCCCCGAGACGGAGGATTGAAAAAGACGAGCGCAACGAAGATTCGTCGTCGAGTTTTCGGTTGGATGAAAATTGTGATTTTTCGCGCGTTTTACATAAATGCGACCGGTGTGGTGAAATGAAAGTTTGGTGCTAAATAACTTTGTCCGGTGCTATATAAGTATCCTCTCGAGTTATGTAATATCAAGGCTATTAAATCTAAATTACACAATTTGAACGGTACGAGAGAAATTATAGTCTTGTACAATCTATATTTGTAGATTATTTAAAGCGACTCGTATCGATTCCCGTCATTTTTTTTTTTCGTAAAGTATATTTGGTAGAGCATTCAAGAACTAACAGTACCTCGAGCAATTTATTTTGAATTATTCATGAACGTAATTTCGCTCCTTTTTTTTTTTTTTATTTGACGAATAACATGCGTAAATTCACGATTTTTCTTTATCATGTAGAATTTGATACGTTATCTACTACGGTATTACAAGTCAGAGAAATAAGTGTAAATATATAAGTTTACGTACGACGATCGTACAAAAGGCCAATTTACGTAAGTGATTTATAAAGAAAATTCAAATTTAAATTCATCGAGCGTTTCCTCGTTTCTTCGAAAGCTGCTGAATTTTTCTCTGCCTCGTTTAGCCAGTAAACTCGCTTGTTATTTAACAGCGTGTACACGAAAGAAACGGCAATGAAAGCGAGCGCGTTCCACGCGACGTGTAACGTCGATAGTTGAAAAATTTCGAGCGAATTGCATAAGATATTCGGTAATCTGGAGCGTATAACGAATTTTTTGAGCGCCCGTAAGATAAATTCGGGGCGATAAAGCGTGCGTCATCAATGATTTTAATGGGCAATAATTTTCGTCGTACACGCTCGCACGACGAAAAGTTTTGTAATTCAACGGGGAATCCGGACTCGGGATTCCCCTCTTTCGGAAAAACTGCTTTTCACCTCCTACCGGCGGCCAAAGAGAACTTTGAATGAAAACCCTACCTGTATCCCTCTCCGTTCTTCTCCTCGATCTCGAGTCGTTCCATTTCCTTTTGCAACGGTCCGGCACTTTCAGCGTACTTGTCCATTATTGTCGATTAGCGAGACGTGGGCACTTGTACTTTTCGGGAAAACTCAGCGCTGAGGCTTGGTTGTGCGTATACTTATATATATATATATATGTTCACACAGTTTTAAACACGCGGAAGAAATGATAGAATCAATAATCAATATAATCAATAATAAAAATCTTCAACGAAGTTGGCGCTCTGCGCGACGAACCGACACTCTGTTTTCTCTTCCCCTCACTTTCGCATCCGTTCAAATATAATCTTCCGTATATATTCATATATATCTATATATAATCTGTATATACTCTATATATATTTATCTCTCTGTATAACATCCAAGTACGAGGATAAAAAAAGAACTTGAGATACACTATTAGTCGCGCGGCGTTGCTCTCTCTCTTTCGTTTCCTCTTCTTCCTGCTTTCTCTCTCTCTCTCTCTCTCTCTCTCGAGTCTTGGCCACACGCAGCAGGTACAGTGCACGCACAAAACGCAGGTACGGGAAAGAGACAGACACGACGGAATGAGAGGAGTGAACGAAGAAAAAAAAAAGAACCAGGGAGGCCCCTCCGCGCCGATTATCACACCAAGCGAAACGGGAACTGGAGAGAGTGACTGCTTGTCCTGAGTGGATGGATGATGATCTGCCGCCGCCGCCGCTGCTGCTGCTGCTGACGCCGCTGCTGCTGCTGCTGCTGCTGCTGCTGCTGCTGCTGCTTGCCGGGCAGAGAGTCTTCTGGGGGGTGAGAGATTGTGTGTGTGGGTGCTTGTGGGTGTTGCTGGATGAAGTGCCGAAAGATGCGTGGGTGCCAGAAAAATTTCGAATTTGGTGCCGTATAACGGTGGGGAGGGAGGAGAGAGCCCGTGGCCGTCGAACCGTCTGTTACTGTAAGGCGCCCGCGACACGCTCCGACGTAGACTAAAAGCACGGCCGCTCTTTCGGGCCCGGTGCGGTGCTCGCACGCAGCAGCGCCTCTCTCTCTCTCTCTCTTGCTCTCGAGCGCTCCGGCAGTCGGTGTGTGCGCGCGCACACTTCGCAGGCTAGCGCCGAAAAACTAGGAGAGCACGCAGGCGTTCCCCGAGCGCGCGCTCGCTTTCCAAACTCCTAGGAGGGACAGCTCTGTTTTTTTTCCCTCCGGGGCACACTGGGGCACACTCGCGCTTTCCTCCTCCGGCTTTTCCTCTGGCTTTTCCCGCAGGTGGTGTGTGTGTGTGCCGGTCGCGGCTTCGAAGGGGGATGGATGCTCGATGGGTTGATGTGTCGATGATGGGTATAGATGATGGTCCTTTGAACGTAGGACGTCGACGTGTAGTGCGCGCGTTATTCCGCGTTATTCGGTCTACTTGTCCGTCGTGCGTGGCCAGCACCGTGTATATCTCTCTCCTCTCTCGTCCTCGGGCCAAGGCGGCGATCTCCTTTTTCTCTCTCTCTCTCTCTTTAAGATGACGTAGTCCCCCGGTTTCCCTCTCGCTCGCTCCCGCTTCTTGGCTATACGGCCGCGACAGAGAAAGAGAGAGGAAGGACAGAGAGGAGGGAGCCCGGCGTTTTACGGGGAGTAGGGAAAATCCCGGAGTGGGAGTCGCGTTTTGCCGATGGTGACACGCACGTAAGACTCACACACCCAAGGCAACCCCGTCCCGTCTCTCTCTCTCTCTCTCTCTCTCTCTTTCTCTTTTATGCCCGTTGCTACTAATACTAGCCAGCCGGCTCGAGGCGAGAGCCTCGGCTTCTCCATATTTTATCCTGCCTCTGGCTTCTGCTCGCACCGAAGCCGAAGCTTCTGTGGCCGGTTTTCCTCCGAGTGCGCGTCGCTTACGAGCGGGGATTGAAAAACGAAATATCCACGCGGGCACATGTCGGCCGGGCCCGCAGCGCCGGACCATTTATCTCGGGAACGTCTACGGTCTTTCGTACTTTTTACGTTCCAACGAGAAAGCGCTCCCCGAATAAGGCTCTTGGGAAAATCCTCGGGCCGGCGGCCGGCTTTTCCGAATTTTCGATCGCGGAAAGAGGCGCACGAGTCTGGGAAGCGAGCGGCGGATTGATACCAATGCTAATGCTCGGTTCGATGATTCATCGATTGCGAGGACTTGGGGAGACCAAATTACGTATACTTTCCCAGACTTCTCACGGTTCTCGAGACTCGTTCGAGAAGAAAATTTACGTTTGCCGGGTCCGAAGTCGAATTTTTAATTAAAACCACCGTTTAAGTAAACATTTTCCAGTTTAATCAACCGAGTAACCTGTTTTCAAATTAAAGAATTCGATTCGTTTCCTTCATCAAATTCTCCAAATCCCCGAGAAAAGCGAAAATCGGTGAAAAGAACAGGCAGGCCCCGCGAAAAAGAGCCCAACGATCGATCCTCCGCCGGAAAAAAAATTTTCCCGAAAATTCAGCCGCACGCAAGAGAGAGCAGCCCTCGGCCGCGTGCGCTGAGCGTAAGCCGCGCCCAGTTTCGTCCCCCACACTCGGAGCGGCTCTGGTGGGGCGAGCCGCGCGGCCACCCCCCACCATCCTCTCTCTCACTCTCCCCCACCAGCCGCGGGAAAAGCTCGAAAGGGGGACGCGCGACGGAAAGAGCGGGGCGTCGGCCGCTCGAGGGAAATCCACGACGACGCCGGCAACAACGACGACGATGGCTCGCGGCGGCCCTTTCTACGCTAAGCGACACCTTCGCCCGATCCCCCCCACCGGCGGCGGAGCCCCTTGCCCCCCCCACCCCCCACCCCCGCGGAAGTCGAATCAAGCCGGTCGAGCGTAAAAGGGGCCGAAGACCTCTGCGCGCGTAGATGCTAGAAACCGAGATGAGGGGAGAGGGAGAGGGCCACCTGGCGGACGCCGCTTTCAACTAGTTTTACGGCCTCTTCCGGGTGGAAGATTTTTCCTTCGAGAATTCCGATTGTTGTACTAAATTTGCTCGGGATCTTGGCAATTGAAAGTGGATTTTTAAACGAGGCCCGCGGATCCGCCGAGGGGACACACTTTTTCGACGGCCTTTAATTTGGTATTGGGAAATTGAAAATTGATTGAACAAGTCGTTCCGATCGACTGACGAAAACCTGGGATTTAATTAAAGACATTAGATAAAGACTTTGCTGAAGTGTAACTTCACGAGAATAGCGCCGAATTGACGTGGTCAATGAACTTGAGCAAGTAGAATCGTGTCTACGAGCTCCATGAGTCATCGTGAAATAAAGAGCTTACATCAAAGTGGCTATTTTATTTTTCTTTGTAAATAAAATAAATTCTCTCCGCTCCGACTTCGGAAAAAATGATAAATATTAAAAGAGTGCCCAGCTTTTTTCTTCACTCGATGCCAAGGCACTTTCCAAAACGGTAATAAATTATTCTACATACTATATTTAGCCTGCGCAAATTAATGAAATAATATATTTCGAAAGAAACGTCCAAAGATAACCGTAGACGCAAGAAACGTACAACGAAACAACGAGCAGGAGACCGAAATTTTCCTTCGCAACGAAGCCTCGACATTTCGCAAGGAGACTCGGCGGGCTAACTCCGCGGAATATTAACATTCTGCTCGGCGAGCGAGAGCGGATCTAGTGGGAGTTATATATTAGATGCTCGAAGGCGGGTGCAGGCGACAGATGCGAACCGTCCTCGTCAATGGGCTCGAGGAAGAGAGCGAGAGAGAGAGAGAGAGAGAGAGAGAGAGTGAAAGCTAGCGCGAGGGTTCGGTGCTCCCTCGCCTAGTCCGGCCGGAGAATGAAGGAACAGGCCTGTTCGCTTCGACAAAGCCGATCGCGCTTTGTTATTGCCGGTGACCCGATTCGCCGGAGAGAAAGAGAGACCGAGAGCCAAGGACCCTCCGCTGGCTCTTACAATCTCGCGTTCTCGAATCGTCCCGCGCTCCGCGCGTCAAGTTTCGCGAGGAGAAAAAAAGCGAACCGAAGAAACTGGCTTAGAAATTCCCGCCTCCGAAGGAGGCCCCCGCCGCCTTTAACGTTTGCTCTCGGTGGGAGTTGTATCAGGGATCTGTTTCTTCGGGGCTTTCCACTTCACGGGGAGAGAGCATAGTTTCGGCCGATTTAAATTGAACTTAACTAGGCTAATTTCGCCCTCGAATATCGGCTTGTCTGCGCTGACGCAGTGATTTTTCTCGAGGCCCGCCGAGAGAGACTTACTTCTTTTTACGAATGTATCCGGATGATTAATCGTAAATTAATTAAACGGTTCGAATGTCGCATACTTTTGAGTATTTAATTTTCTTGTGTGTACAGAACGGCAGGATCAATAACCCAAACTTACTTGATTATAGCGGAAATCTGCGCGCAGTACAAACAATAATATTTTGAGTTAAATTTGACCGCTTGAAATCAGTTACGAATCGCAAATTCGCACAAACTTTAATATTGCAGTAAATAATACTTTTAATTTTCATGCTTTCATAAAATGATAAATAACGTGAAACGAAGCCGATTAAAGAAAAAAAAAAGAAATGGAATTTGTTGTTTAAAAATTTTCTAAATCACGTAAACGACGTATTGTCCAAATTACTTTAACAAGTGTATTAAAACTGTTACCTTTGAGATCTATTAGGTCTCCTACTGATTCTTTGGGAATTCCCGTTCATCTTCTTATTGTAGGAATTTTGTGCATACTGCTGACCGTTATGCTGATGATGACCGTTATGCTGACTCGTATAGTGCTGATAATTGTTGCAATTTTGATTGTACTGGGAATTGTTCTGATTGTATTCCTCGGTGTACTGCTGGCCATTGCCGGTGTACTGGGAAGCGTTCCCGTTGTACTGTTGATCGTTTCCGTTGTACTGCTGGCCGTTGGTGATATACTGCTGATTCTGATCGTAAACTTGAGTCTGAGTGAACTGCGGATTAATCTGAGTCATCTGCGGCGGATTCTGATTAGGCTGTTGAGAATTTTGCCAGTAAACGGGCGGAGGACTGGCGTGTCTCGTTGCAACCATGATTAAACGTTAAGTGCGGGCACAACGAAAGGGACGAACTAACGGAACTTGAATCGAAGCCGCTCGGGAACGTTGAATTTTTGATACGACTAAAATGCCGATAGCACCGAATACGGATCACTGTATTTCGAAAGGCACTTGCGTCCTTTCTCGGAAGCGACTACTACTTGGCTAAACAGACACCAAAAGTAGGCGCGTATTTGCGTTTCGCGCATCTACTGTCTCTCTCTCTCTCTCTCCTGGTTTTGCGCGAACGCTGGAAGGGGTATAAATATACGGTTAATGTTCAAATTACAACGTTGGAATAAAAGTCGAGAGAAAGCGTTTCTCGCGAAGAACATCCCGTCTATTTTTAGAGAACGGGCTTGTTTGAAGTTCGATTTCGCTGAAGTTTTTATGAAATCGCTGTAAGATTTGCAACCTGCCTTCAACTTTGCGTCAGAAAACTCTTGCACGGGATCTTGGTATAAATGAATTTCAATTGAAAAATCTTACTTTCCCTGCTGCAAGTTAAATTTGTAATGTTGAATACTGTATATTTGTTTACTTGAAAATAACTTATTTTCATAGAGATATTTAAAATCAATTTAAATTTAAAAAGCTCAAATTTTGTTTCGATTATCATTTCATCCAAATAGTCTTATTGAAAATAAGATTCTATAAAAATGAAAATGATTTATCGGTCATTAGCAATAAATTCGGACCTTCCAGACAAATTTTTCAAACAATTTTTGTTAAATCTTTAAATCGGTGACGTCAAATAAACCGACTAATTTATATAGGCGAACGAATTATTGGTTTAATGAATACGACCTTCTTCAGTGGAACGTTTGAATCTTCGCCTGATTATCTTGTCAAGCGTCCAAAGCTGTTTAAGATAAACGCCGTTCAAATTTTAAAAGCGGGAAATTCAAATCCCGCTCCCGTTACCCACATTATTAAAAAACAAAACCATCGACCAGCGAATCCGTAAATTCAAAATGAACGGCAGCATTCCGGAGGATCGTTCGCAGCTGACGACGAAACAACAATTGACCCGGCTTCTGGAAAGAAGCGGGAGTTCAACGTAGCGTGGCGCGAGAAAAATTATGCCGCCTCGCACGAAAGGGAGGTGCCGCTTTTTTTTTGCGCTCAACGAAATGGATAATCGATTGGCTCGTCAACGCGTCGGGTGCAGGTCCGCAGCGGCCTCGGCGATGCCACCCCCGAAGGAGAAGAGAGCGAAAGAGCGCGCCGCTGACAAAGGAAGACGCGGGACGCTGCGCCTCACCGAATGACCGGATTTTCTTTTCTTTTCATTGTCGGCGTTTCAAGGGCTGATTGATTTATTAAAGAAAACGTGCTTTTCAGGTTTTGCTTTCGGAATTGCCTTGTATTTTCAGACATTTTAAAGATGTTGATTAATACTTGATGTGTGCAACATAAAGACAGGCGTTTATAGAATTTTTATACTATAAACAAAACAGGTCAATGTGTCTCTTAATTTTCGCACCATTTCCCGCATGTTCCCCTTAAACGCTCAAAGAACAAGAGCAGCAAATAGTTTTGGAGATCGCCGTTCGATCAATACTCTGTTTAAGGTTTTAACGGGTTATCTTTTTTTTAAACTTATAATACTAACTAATAAGACTGCTTTTAAATTTGCCCGACATCTTCTCTTGAAACCCCTCTAAGAATAGATGAAAATTTTTACGAAGAAAAGCACCCTCGCACTCGAGAGAAACATCCCTTAATTGCCAGGCGATAATACCGAGCAAAACTTGGCCTCCTCGCGCTTGCAGTCGAAACAAAAAAGCCGAAAGCCGTAGCAAAGAGAGAAAGTGCGCGCGCGCGCGCGCGATAAGGGCCCTTCCGCCCTTGGTGCGAGTAACGGGGAAAAGCGCTCTTACGTCGAGTAGGGGAGGCGTCCATCTCCGCGAGCGAAAGGAGGAGCGACGCGGTTCGAGAGCGAGGGGAGACACGGGGGAAGGGGGAATAAAGGTCGAACGCGCCCCGCTGCGGGAAAGGGAAAGCGCCGCGGCAATGTCAAGGGGCTCGAGGGCCACCATCGCCGCGCGCCATCGGACTGCGCGCGGCGGGGCGAAAGTGCCCGCGCAGATAAGACACCGAGCCCTGCGGAAAAGCGTGAGGAGGAGAGAGAGAGAGAAATAGGGGACGGAGGCGGCCGGGCTGCGATAGACAAAGACCGATGGAGGAGGTTAAGTAAAAGAGAGATTAAACGAGAACGGGGGAGAGAGTCGAGCTCGAGGGTTACCGTAAGACGCCCGCGAAGAAGTGCAATGAAAAGATGCTTGCATTTTTTTCATTACTTTTAAACGCATCCGTCGGGTTCTCGAGCGAGTTATTTTTGTACAATTGAGTCGCAAAGGTCGTTAATTCACTTTATCGCTGCATTATCGAATCTAATTCGATGCTTACAAATTATAAATTTGCATTAAATAAATTAGCGTAGTCGCAAAGCACTGCAGACACCTTGACAACGTCCGACCAAAATCCATATCAGCAGCCACAATGACCGCGCGAACGTCCGAAGCAAAAGCATAAATCCCAGGAGGGAAAAGCGCAAAGATACTACGCGTAATACGCAGCAGCGCAAAAGGCGCGGGAGTCGCCGTTTTGTACCCGGGCGAGGGTAGTGGGACAATCGATATATAAGCCCAGGGCAGGCTGCTTTCTCGAATTTTCGCGCGCGGGGGACTCGGCCAGTTTTTCCACGGGTCGGGGGGGAACCGAGTTCGCCGAACCCCGAGTACAACGCGCATCGGTTCGTTACCCGGGCGCGCTTTTCCCTCGCTCGATCGGCGCGCCCCAAGCGCGTAGCCGACTTTCGCTTGGGGTGTCTCTCTCTCTCTCTCTCTCTCTGCTTTCCCCCCTTGGCCGCGATGTTTTTCTTTCGGAAAACGCGCCCGGCTGTTGTAGGCCTGCAGGGGGGGAGTGAGATTCTCGCGATCGATGCCGGCCGGGTGTGTATCAGGCTTGCTTTATTTTCTTCTTTTTTCTTTTTGATTGTTTGGGAGAGCGCTCTCTTTTGCTTACTTAATTCGGCGACAAATTTTTTAGTGCCGGACGTTTATTGTTTGCTGTTTCTTGGAAGATGAGTAACTTAAAATCTAATGCATGTGTTAAGTATAAAAAGATTATCAAATAAATGTTTGTATAAATAGGTATGTGGAGACAAATTTTGCATTAAAAATTACTATAACTGCGGAATCGGGAGGCAAAGTCGTGGTCTGTAAAAGAATTACTTGTACTTGTAGTAAAATTTACTGAATAGTATAATTTTTACTATACAAGTACATTAAATTTTAGTACAAGTACAGTTGCTTTTCTGCCCACGACGAATTTGACTTCGCAGTCCTCAAAAGTATACACGGAGAGAAACTTTTTAGAAAAATTACTATACTCGTCAGTAACTCGAGGACAGACTTTGAGTTAGGGTGAAAATTACTATACTTTATAGTAATTTTTGTAATATTTTTAACAATTTTTATTAAAAGTTTAGCAAAAATTGCTAAACGTATAGTAAATTTTAATATAAAGTATAAAATTTTTTTACCCTAATTGAAAGTCTGTCCTTTTTTTCTAAACAATTTCTCTCCGTGTACTAATTTTGAATGCAAAAGTTACTCTGTACAAATAAATGATATATATATATATAATAAATAATATTTAAAATTCTTTAAAAAATTGACGCAATAAACATAATATAATATTAGATTATTCATAAAACGCAGGTAGACATACCAGAGGGTCCGTAATTAGTAAAAGAAGCACGTGAAAATTAGTCTTAGAACCCTGCGCACGCCCACCCATATATATATATACACACCCGCACGTACACACAGACACGCAGCAGCGTAAATGATTAAGGAAGATAAGGGAAAGCCCGCGGGGATGTATTAAAAGCAGTGGCGGCAGCGGCGGCGGGTAACGTGATTAGTGTGCGCAGCGGGAAAATGGATTAGTAAGAGAGAGAGAGAGAGAGATGCCCAGAAGCGAAATTTTGAGTGTGAGACTGATAAAGAGAGAGAGAGAGGAACATTTTGAGGGAACTTACCTCCAACCGTTGCCGACCTGGTCGACCGGCGAGTCTGGAAGGGTGGTGCCGCTACCCCTGCAAGCAGGAAAATATATTTTTAAGGGATTTTAGGAATCGAGGAGAGAGAGAGGAGGATGATTTTTCGACAAGGGAACGCTATATATGTCTTATGCTTTTCCGCGTTTCGTTGGCGATTGCGGATTTTTGTGTACTATAAAAAAATTCTTAGTCGATCGTTGGGATTTGGCAGCTTGAGGTGAAAAAGTTAGAGGGTAACTTAATTTTCTCAAAGTACGTTTTATCTCGACGATCTATTACTCTAATTAAATTTCAACTGAAACGGAGACATTAATCTTGCCACTTGCAAAAAAGTTTTTACTCATTTGCCACTATTATCGTTACGGTTAATAACAGCGAGATAATAAAACACGACTGTCGACCCATAAACCGAGCCTTTAATTGTATCTTAATCTTAAATAAACCCGTCGATCGTCGCGTCGAATCGCGTAACCCGGAATCGGTGCCGAAATAACCCAGCATTAAAAACCGAGAGCTCCTCGGCGCCGCATACCTCGAGAGAGCCCCGTTAATAACTACCTCGCGCGTCATCTCGAGAGCGCTCCAATCATCCCGGGACGTCCGATCGCGATGCCGCTCTCCCCGACATTGTAATCCGGCAATTTACATATAATTATTAATTGCTTAATAAACAGTGACGTTTTCAATAACCGCGCGAGTCGATAAGCATCGGGAGCGATGGTTGCCGGGCAGGTGCGCCGAAATCCATCAGGGGCGCGCGGCGGCGGCGGCGGCGAAGTTTTCTGCGTGAAATCGCGAGAGGTAAAAAGTGTTATCACGCCGCGGCGGGAATAATTGCACGTCAGCGCCGACTCATTAGCCACCGGGGGAAATTGAACGACGGTCAGCTGCTGGTTTTTCTGCGCGGCCCTTGTATATCTCTTCATTAATTCGCTCGGCTCGGTGTGTGTGTGTGTGTGCAGCTTTCTTTTGTAAAACGCGCCGAGTGGCCTTTTTAATTATGGGTAATGAGCGTGTTCGAGGGTGATGATCGGATGTAATTACTCTCGTTAGATATATCTTGTTGTACACGAAGGGACATGATTTCGCGGCGCGACGCTTTTAAATAAGCCGAACGTGACTTGGCGTTTTATGTTGATTGCTATAAAGTTCGACTTTTAAAGGTGTTTGTCGTTCGTTAGGCTGGGAAGAAAGGTTTTTTTTTTATTTTTTTTTTTGGAAACATTCGTTAAATGATTCATACCGCTTTTTTCTCGTCGGAATCCCGAAAAAGTTTAAAGAATACTTATTTTATTTAACTTTATCTCATAAATCTCGATGCAAAATAACAATTTTCTGTCTAGAGTAACTATTATTATATTTCGGCCATGCAAACAACAAAACTTTATTACATTCATAAACAACGTCGTATTCTTTAACTAACCAGGAAAATACGCTGGTTCTAGACCATGGATTTTGTTCAAACTTTGAACGCGGTTTTCTCATAACAAAATATGAAGAAAGCCAAAATATTAGGGTGTAACGCTCAAAATTTTCGACACAGAAGGTGAATAAAGATATTTTTCTCGAAAACTTCCTGTTTCGTTATTTGATGATAACTCACCTCCTATTAAACCTAGAAATACCATCAAAGAAGCAAACAAAAGAAAAATAACTATATTTACATCTTGTGTCGAAAATGTTGAGCATTAGACTCGTGTACTCTCCTAGTAAGTCATGTCAGTATAATTATCAAAATTTTCATGCTTTACTGCAAAATTAGTGATAATATATAGACAAGTTCCAAAGTTTTATGAAATCAAAAGGAATGCAAGAAGAATGCATACCATTTCAAATACTGCATATTTCTCGTGCTTCTTTTAATAGTTATCTATGTTTTAAGAACATTTTATGTAATGTAATAAAATTCATGTCAATCTGCAACCTCATTCTGAAATAATTTGGAAGAATTCCCCAAAGTAATATATTGTATCTCTTCCTTAAAATTACCCGACTCGAAGCTGTTCCTAAGCCTACCTTCCCCTCAAACTTCTACTCGACAACGCGCAAATATAAAAAAAAAGCAAGAGCGCGTCTCCGAAAAAAGCGCGTTTTTCGCAAGGCTCCGCGCGACCTTGAAAACCGAAAACGATTAGGCGGCAGACTCGGAAGAGGCCAGCTGCCGCGCGGACGTTATCTGCTGTCTCGATCGCCTCGTCCTAACCTTCCACGTGCATATGCGTACGCGATCACGTCGGACGAGCATCTAGAAATGGCCTCTCGAGACTCGTTTGCGACGATACTTTGAGCAAACACAGAAAGACAAGAGGAAGGAGCGCCCCTCGCTTCTTCCACGGAAGGAGGCAGAAGTTGCCTCGGTTTCGTCTGCTTTTTTGTTGCCCCGGACATCCCCCCGGCGAGTAAAAAGAAAGAGAGACAGAGAGAGAGAGAGAAACAAGTGAGGGGTCTCTCATTATACACCGGCGGAGAGGTCCAGTTAAATGTTTGCGTTGCCCTCTTTACGCGTCAACTGCCGCTCGTCGGGGATCATCTAATAATCTCTCTCGCTTTGCATAGGAAAACATCGCGCGTTCAAAGGAGAGAGAACTCGGCGATCCTAATCTCCGCGGAACCGGGGACGGCCTCCTCGGTCTACATTTGCGACGAGCCATCGGCTCTCTAGGATCGCCGGATAATACACTAGCCATGTTTATAAATGCGCACTCGAATGGACAGAGAGAGAGAGAGAGAGAGAGAGAGAGAGAGAGAAAAGCCTCTCATTGTCGGACACGAGAGCTTCAAGTGCTTCGAAATGTCTTTCTATTATTAAAGGAGCACCGGTGGAAGTTGAGGGGACAGAAGATCGCGAGAAAGATCCGGGGACGCTGATAAGGGCGAACCAGCAAACTTGTGTAGCGACTCGAGTCAAAGATCGTTAAAGCTGCCGAGTCGAGGTTAAACGGTCTAGGCTAACGTTAAAACAGCGACGAAAAACTCATTTTTCAAATGGAACTCTTAAAATCTAAACAAAACGCGCAACCGTAAAATCTTAACTAAATCCAAAACGAAAGGTTCAGGTCGCCCGCAAAAAAACGTTCGCACGCAAATCCGAGACGACTGCACTCCTCGTCGATTCGCACCTCTCGCCGGCCGTCGACTCGCGCTCAATTAACCCTCGTCATCTCCCGCTCGGCGCGCAACAAGTGCACGCGCGCGCGCGCGCGCCTGCATTTTAAAGCGCGCCGAGTGAGCTGCTCTCCTTTGACGGCGCTCGAGTGGAGGTCGTCGAAAACGCGCGCGAGCCTCGATATATTATAATTCAGCGTTAATTCCGCCGAACAAAAAGTGTCTCGCGTCGCGTTGCACAAATTATCGTCGCGGACTCGCCGGAATTCGAAAGAACCCGAGCCTCGTCCCGTCTCGCGGGGCGAGAAGCCCGAGAGAAGCCCGTACATCCCGGCCCCGGCGATCCGGCTCGCCACGCGAGCTCAATATGCCCACACAGCCGGTGCAACAAGTGCACGCACGCTGCGGTTCTGCATCGCGGACGCAGGACGCGTGCGCGCGCGCCCGCCGCCGCGGTGGACGAGACTCGGCGGAAGGGAAGGGGCGAATACAGAAAGGAAAGAGGCTCGGCCGAATAAACAGGGGAGGAGTTGCAGCGAGGAAGGGGGTGAGAGAGAGAGAGAGCCCGAGAAAAAGAAGAGAAAAAGCGCGCTCTCGGCGCGGAGAGAGAAAGAGAGCGTGGTGGGGAGCTGCACACGAGACCGGCGCGTGCCGCATGCAACGCTGCTGCTCTCCCGCTTTCCGACTGTATTTCAAAGCAGACGAGGAGGAGGAGGAGGAGGAGAGAAAGGGCCAGGATGCACTTTCGTCCTCCTTCCTTCCCCGTTTTTGTTCCCCCCTCACCCCACCCTCTTTTTTTTCGGAGTCTCTCCTTTCTCCCGGCCCGCCGATTTATACGGAAGTCCTAGCAATACTGCGGCAACGGACTCAATTTGGGATATATACATTTCGAGATGCTATCGGGGGACTTTTACGGGGGCCCTTTTCTGAAAATTGCCGAGCGCTTTGCCGAGCTCGTAAAGATAATGACGCGACTCCCAAATTGATCGAGGAAACTTTGTACCGGCTTGCTGCCTCCGTTCTGACGCTAATTCGGCAGTCGAGTGCGCTGTAAAATTCGAAACTAGTCCCCTTAATTAGCGATAAAAGCATCTTTAATTAGTAATAATTTATGCCGAGCGACGCGAATGGAAAATCAACAGTTTTAACCGAATCTTTGAAAAAAAAAAACATGCTATCAATTACGAAAAAGGCCCCGACGGCAGGTCAAAAAGTTGACTGCAACTCTTGAAGCCTCGGAAAATAAAAGTAAGCACTCGAGCTCTCGCGGCTCTCCGCCCCAAAGCGGATATCATAAAGAGCAAGAGCGGGACAATGCCGGGCCCAATTAAAGCGCCGCTTCCGCGTACTTGCGCGCACTTGTTGCTCGGGGGGTGGAGGGGGGGGTTGCATGCACCGCCGGCGGACAGGAATGCAGCGTGCGGCTGCAGCCGCCGGGAAAAAGGGGTGTCGGATGAAAAAGGGGTGCACGGAGAGACGTCGCGGCGCGCAATCAATCTTGCCCCCGGACACCGCCTTGTTATGCTAATGCGCGAAAAGTGCATGGACGGACGACGCGGCCAAGTGCAGCCTCTCGACGTCCGATTGCGGAAAGGAGAAACTCGTTTTTTTTAACGCCGACGACTTTTTTCCCCGAGCTCCATTAATCTCCCCGTTTGACCCTTTCGGGCCTCCGGGTACGGAGCATCTCGTGTAACGCGGTCGCATTGTGTATTAACATGTGTAATTGTGAGGGAACGCTGGCGGTCGAGCGTATAGGTAAACGTGTCACCTTATTCTTTCGACTTTTTTATCGGTGGATCTTTGAATATTAAGGGGTTTGTTTTGGTTCAAGCTTGATTGGATCGTTTTCAAATGTAATTTTACGATTACTTTTGTTCTTTTTTTTTTTAATTGCTTCGGGATTTGGCAGGATTTTTTTTTTAATACTTTAAAGACAATTTTAAAGGTTTAATGGTTTTTTAACTCGACGGTAAGTACACGTAATTGACGTGCACCTGAAGTTTGAAATTAAAACTCGGGCCATTAATAATCCACTTTTAAAATGCACATTAATTTAAGAAAGAAAACAACCGCGCGTACTTCTACCGTAATTAAGCACAACTCTCGAGGATAATCGCAATGGAAGCGGCAAACACGATCGTCGAATTTTGAATTTCAATTCGGCATCTCCCTCAGAAATTGCGCTCGGCAGCGTTTCATTCGCCGCGAGCGTTGCGCAAGCGGCATTATTCTAGCCCTCCCCTTGACAGCTTAGCGCCGACGCGCAATTACGGCGAACCGAGCCGTTTTTAGACGCGGCGGCACAATGCGCGACCGCCGCCTCCCGGGAACTCGCGGCGATGTGCTCCTTTTTGTTTACGTAAGGCTCGGGGATCTTTCTCTCTCTCTCTCTCTGCGGTAATTTTGCGCGCGGCGCCTGCGTGCAGCACATGTGCAGCGAGCATTGCGCCCTTCCGCGCGCGCCTCCTTTTCCGACTTATTTCGAGCCTCGGAACGGAGGCGATGCTCGTCGGGTTCGAGCGAGAATTAAGTTAATCATTTTACGCAGGAGGACGGAGTTCTCCGAATAGGTGTAGTATATCAGTCCGTTATACTCGTTTCGCGCGTTCTAATTTGATGTATTAAAAAATGCACTTGCGCAATAACGAGTCCGCGAAAAATGTTCCCAAACTGTGTCGAATGAACTTCCTCGTCAAAATACGAGCGTCATTAAAGCTGCCACTTGGGTCGTACGAGGATCGAGGCAAAACTTGAATTTCGGTATTCAATATATTTTTATAGCTGCGAAAACAGGTTTTCGTCGCATAATACGCGAAACGTCAAGGGGTTGAGATCTCCCCAACACGAGGCTCGCTGGGCTATCATGTAAGAAATTTAAATCTTTTTTTTTTTTTTTTTCATTATTATTGTTTCCAAAATAGCTTTTTATTCCGTACACTGTGTGAACCTGTCACCTTAAAAGCGCAAAGGAAATACAAAATCGGACAATGCGCGTAACGTATTTTCGTCACTTCGCCGTCGTCATTTGCATTTTCGAGTTTTACGACGTGGTGCATTTCTAATTCAATGCGCGTTTCGCTGCGATCAGCTGTGGAAGCGGGGAAATTTGTATTTGAGACGATTGAAAATTTCTAAGAATAATACGTCAAAGCAAAAACTCAGCTCACTACCAAACCAATATAAACCATCCAGAAATCATCCAAGTTCCCAAAAAAGTTGCAAAAAAAAAAAAACTCTCTCACACAAGAAGCAAAATCTACGATTGTTTAATGACGTTTGCGCGTTGACGTTAATTCGGCTCGGCGGCGTGTATAAAACGCTTACCAATCCTCGTGTGCGCTCGTGCTAGCGACCGCCTCTTGCGGCGAGTGCAAATGATGCAGCTAGTTAAAGAACAATCGGCGAACGAGGAACGGAAAAAAAAGCCCGAGAGAGAGAGAGAGGGATTTACTTATTGTCCAAATTCAAGGGGCGCAACTACTGCGTCTAAGAAAACTAGTTTTAACGTCGTTTTGCGCGCATACCAGTTTGACGGACTTTTTTTTTTTTTGCTTCTCCTCAACTCTTCCCTCTCCTTCTTTCCCCCTTTGTACCTGTCCTTACCTTCCCTTTGACTCTGCGCTACTTCAAAGATCCTCTCTCTCTCTCTCTCTCTCTTGGTCTATCCGCGCGCACGCGCTTTACATTTGAAACATATATCCGCCGTGCATGAAAAATCAACGCTCGACCATGCAACCATAAAACACCGGACTTGGCTCGTTTGTACGGTCTCTCCACGGGTTTTCTTGCGGGAAAAGTATATGTACCGGCATTGTTTTTTTTTTCTTTCTCCTTTAAATTGTTAACTTTTAAGAATTACCCGCTTAACAGGAGGCGATGTTGGGACGTATTAATTTTTTGATTTGAGTTTAGGTGAATCGGTAATATCAAGGAAAATCCGTAAAACGCTTTAGAAGGCAATAAAAAAAATACATCAAAAAAAGGACTTTGCATTCGCGTCAAAAAAAAAAAAAAAAAAAAAAGATAAACGAAAACTTCCCCGTCACGACGAGCGATTCGTAAAGGCAGGTATACCGATTTTCATCCCACACTCAAGGCGGCCCCGCTTCGCCCGGCGAGAGTAAAAAAAAAAGAAAAAAGCCGCACCGGCAGTCAGTGCCGCCGGGCTGCATTGAAAACTGCACAAAAGCCGTAACAATCGCTTTTTCGCGGCGCCTCCGCTCTCTGCGGCGTGTATTGACGGCGCACAACAAGTGGCACGCGAGCGGCGCGCGGGTGCCGTGCCGAGGCGAGCCGCGGATAAAGAAAAAAGAAAAAAGAAGGGAAGGACCGCCGCCGAAGGAGAGAGCGGAGAAAAACAACAACGGATTGCAGTTGTCGGGCAGGTGTCGGCGCCCGCCAGCGCGGAAAAGTATCCGACATACTTGACTCTCTCGCTCTCTCGCGGATGTTTTGTCTCTCCGACGTGGCGCCGCGTAGATTGACCTGTGTGCTTTGGGACTTACCGTTTCTTCGTGCTGCTCGCCACCGACGGTTCAACGACGAGAGCCGATCCAAGGAATGCATAGCCTGGAACAGAAATAGATTTTCGACGCTTTAGACTCTCGGATGCGCTTGATTTTGGAATGAAAAATCGCAATATTTGCCATTCGTTCAAATGTCTAATTCTGCCTTTGTTTTTGGCTTTGGGCTTATGTATTTCTTAAAATTAGTTTTACGCGCAATGTTTTCCTGCAAAGTAAGCAATTTTTTTTTCCACGGCGGCCTAAAGAGCATCAAAGCAGCTTCGTAAGAGGCTCCTTAGAAAAGCAGCGGCGAACCGCGATCCTAGACTCGAGTCGACATTTTGAAAACCGACAGTAGTAAAAATCCTGCTCGAAGCGATCGCTCTCCTTCTCTCGTGCAGCCTCGCGTCCAGACTCGCATTTTCCCATGACCCGAGGGCCCGGCCTCGGATTCCTCGGTCCTCGGGCTTTCGATACCGATAGTAAACGTTTCCCATGAAAAACGCACGGGGACCCGGCCTCGCCGGCATCGGCGAGCATTCCGGTTATTCTCCTTTCCGATCAACGGTCGCTTAGCTTCCGGGTGTCCCCCGAGTCGCCTCGCTTCCGCGTGGCGCAAACTGGCCCGTCCTCGGCTCGTTTTCGCCGGTATTCTAATCAGGATCGAGGCTCTTTCTCTCTCTCTCGCGGCGGTTATTGGGTTATGTGAACCCGCGCGGCCGCGGGCTCTCGCACTTCTGGATTTCTCTGCGGCGCGTCGCCGCGTCCTTGTCTAGGCCTAGGAGAGAAAAACGGGGCCCACCCTTCTACAACCTCGTCTACACACCCTTCGGGGCCTGCAGGCCTTCTTTTCTTCTCTTTTCTTTTTGATTTTTTTTTCTTTCTTTTTTCTTTTTTTTTTTTTTTACCAGATCCTCGCTCTCGCTCTACCCTCCGGTTCCTTTCCCTTGCCCTCGCCTCCTCACTCCTCCCTCCCTTTTTCTTGCGGCTCGAGTGAGAGCGCGGCGGCATTATACGAGCCGAACTTGACTAGTTATCCACGCGTATTTCCTTTCCGCCTCAGTCCATTCCGCGAGCGAGAGTCTATACGCCGCGCCAGATGTTTTACTGCCGGTTGAAAGCTACGACGCGCTGCGTACGGCCCGTGTAAACGCCGGCCAATGGGAGGCACGAGCGAAGAAAGGATATAGGAGCCGTATTTCCCCGCTAGTTCGAGGAGGAGGAGAGGGACTAGTTCGCCCGAGCTGCAGCTAGGATCCCTCTCGAAGTGGGCTCTGTTTTTTTTCCCCCTATGGTTGGCGACGGGTTGGGGTTGGTTTTTAAAACGCCCGGGGTTTTTTTCCCCCCCCCCCCCCCCCCCCAATCATCGGACTCGCGTTTGTAATCTATTTTTGGGGCGTTATTGTTCGAGCACCTATACCCTCTTGCGAGAGTTCGAAACTCGAAAAAAGCTTGGTTAATTACAAACCGGAACAGAGTTCTGTACGCAGGGATTTCATTGACAGATTCTAGGTGGGTGAATTTAGCCTAAAAAGTACATTGCGAAGTAATCGGACAATGGCCGAAGCTAAAAAAAAACGCGAATGAAACGTCGCGGATAGGCTTCTAAGAAAATCCGTCGTATAACGGGCAGCCATTCTCCATTAACGGCAACAGCCAACTACACTCTACGCCCCTGCCCGAAGTATATCCGCGAAGATAGTGTCCGTTTTCAGGCCCTCCTCCTCCTCCCCGTTCGTCAGAAGCGTTCGTTACACGGCGACGGTGCAGCTCTCGTCGAATTTCGAAGCGGCCTGCGCGACGTGGTCAATCTCCCGGATCTCCCGGCCTCGCCGAGATAATCATCTAAGAATTGCACTTCTAGCATCCCCGGAAAGCTCGGAGCGAATCCCTTGAATGAGAGCGAACGAGCACAATGTTCAGAGACGAGAAGAGGAGAATAGGAAGGCGAGCGTTGCCGATGTCAGGATGAATGAAAAGGAGGCTCGTTTAGATCGCCGCCATCGGCCGTCTTAACTTCGTGGCGCATAATAAGTGTACCGCTGCCCTCTCTGCGGAGTTCGTTTTTGACGATCAGGCGTCAGGGGGGCCCATTTAAATTTGAATCGACTGCGAACTTCGACTGCCGACGAACGAAAGACAAAAAAAAAAAAAAAAAAAAAAGACGGGCCTTCCGTTTCGGATTTCAGCCCGGACGCGAAACCCTCCTAAGTTTTGAAGAATTTTGAAGGTGAAGCCCGAGGATGAGAAACTAGTTTTGAAGTGAATTACTTCGCCGGACCCCTTTTGGGTATGGAAATCGGTTAAGGTTAAGAATTCGTTTGTGCGCTTGAGGAATTTTTATTGTTGGCTTTTCAATGAAATATTATGTCCGGTGAACGTCAAGTGCGCAATCATAAATTTTCTTCTGCCCTGTTAACTTCATTCTGCGTCTTTTTTGCTCGAAGTACTCTTAACTGTTCATTTTGAGGCTGTATACTTCGGAAGTAAAGTGCCTTGCCCCATTCACAATTTACCGCGGAAAGCTAATATCAACAAGAACAAGCGTTAAAACGCCAAAACAGTGAAATTACGTAAATCTCATTCCCCATAAAGCAGCAGCTACTTATTCCCCCGGGTAGCGTTCGACGGCAAGCTACTCCACAAAGAAAGCTAATTTTCTCCTATTCTCCGTATCCCTCCACCCGTCGGTCGCAAAACGCCGTACAATGTACAAGTAGATATATACATAAAAAAAAAGGAGCGCGAGAGAAGAAAAAAAAAGTTGGCGACGATGCAACGTCCCATGAATTAGTAAGCGAACGCCTCGGCGCCGAACCTGTACTTCCTTCGGCCGGATTCCTAATCCTATTAAACGCATCCCTCTCTCCCCGCCTTCCTTTTTTCGCGTCTACTTGTCGCACATCGGCATCCCGAAGGATGCGCGTCCCGTAAGCTCGACAGGGCCCCGACAAAGCTCGACCCCTCGGCGACGTTAACGGAGGCGAAATCGAGCGCGAAATTTCTCGCCGGCGTTTGCGCGCCTCTTTTCTCTCGTTATCCCGGCGGACGAATTAGAATCTCATTGGCGCACCGTGGCGTGATCGTTACGTACGGCGAGAGAGAGAGAGAAACCTGTTTTTTACGTATATATCCGTCCGGCATTGCATTCTGGCCGCTCGTGTAGAAACACTCGGGATGTATTATTATTGCCACGTCGACGTCGTCATTCTCGTCATCTTCTTTCGCTCAGATGCGTCGTTGATGGGCAAGCGAGAGGGTTTAATTTTTTTTTTTTGAAGGCGCGAGTTACGTATACATGGGACGGGCGGGACACGCCGCTCGAGTAGCCGAGGAGAGAGAGAAAGAGGCATTAGACGCGTTCCGCTTTTTACTTTGTGCTTCATAGCGTGTTATACGGCGATGATTCACATAAGGAGGAAAATAATTCGCTGGGAGGCTGGAGACGGGCTCGAGAGGCTGTTTTGCGTGACATTAGCCGCGCTCAAGTGCCACCGGCAGTTTTAATTTTAATTAAAGGCTTACTCGTTCTCTCTCTCTCTCTCTCTCTCTCTCGCCCCTTCGTGGTTTGTAAACGATGCACGAGTCTTTAAATCCTGTGATTTGCTTGATGTTTCTCTAAACGATCGAGGTTCTTAATTTGCATATGAGACATTAACGGGATATTGATGCAAAACGTAATAACAGCTGAAATCTCAACACAGAGAATTTTTGAATAAAAACTACCCCTTAAATTAGGATAATTGCAGGACAATGCGATTTTCTGGATAAAATTTACTCGAAAGTAGAGTAAAAATTTCTCAATTAGAGTCAATATGATTCTAAAAGGAGCTAAATATTATTTAGAAAATCGCATTGCGTCCTACGATCAGCCTAATGTAGGGAGCTATTTTTACTCGAAAATTCTCCCAGTATTGAGAACTGAACGATTTGCGTCTAAAAACTCGTCGCCGGCGAATGATTCAAGAGTGCACTTTCATCGCCCCCCGCCGAGGAATTCGACTTTGAAAGTTTGCCCGATGACGCGACGCAGTCCTGGAAGCCAAGTCCCGAGGGAAAGGCCGGTGACTCAATGCGGCCCGCGTAACTCCTCCGCGAAAGCCGAGAAAGAGGAGCGAAAAAGTCTCTCTCTCTCTCGAGGCCTAAATTAGCGACACGACGTGACGGCGCATGCTTAGGCCGCTTCGAAATAGGATCACCCGTTAGAGAGAGAGAGAAAGAGAGAGAGAGAGCGGGGCTTGAGAAATGCAGAAGCAGCAGTTGCTACGCTAGGTGCTACTCCCTTTTCCACGAGGCTCCTTTCTCCGCTCGGTTCCCTCGCTCTCCGCTCTCTCTCTTTCTCTCTACTTCCTTCTAGCTTAGCGTCCTCGGCCTTCTAAGCCGCACAATCGCGGCAGTAGCGCACGCCCCTGTAAAAAAGCTGCTCGTCCACACGTGCGTCCGTATTGATGCCTGGAGAGCCTTGCTCCCGCTGCTCCGCTCTCTCTCTCTCTCTGTCCCTCGGTGAGCTCGGGTTAGGCGCAACGAGCGTCTGGAATTTTCTGCCCGCCGCGCGGAGCTGCTGCCGCCGCTGCTCGTTAGATGTAGACGAGGGTTCGCAGATGAGGAAAACGAGCGGGGAAAGCGTTTTTGGAAGCGAGCGGCGGTCAACGATTTCCGATTTCCATAACGTGCATTGTGTGCAGAGGAGCGAGAGCGCGGAGCCCGAGCTGGGGAACGATGTATACCTGTCCTGCAGGAAATGGGCAAGCGAGTGGATTCGGGGTAGTAATAAATATTGCTCCTATGCGATCAGGTTAAGTGCGATTACACTTTGCAGGACGAGTTCGTGTATTTAAATGAAGAGCAGGTTGACAATGTTCGTAAGTGCGCGAGCGACCGAATCAGGTCCGAGATCTCGTAGCTTCTGTTACGCTACGTTTACTCCCATTTTCTTTATCGAGGTTGCATCGGCTCGAACGTCGTTCGGTATCTAATCCAGATAATCGAAATATTTAGGAAGAAGAAGCGCGTTTCCACTCGCGAGCAGGGCGAACTCTCAAACGGAATGTCTCCTCTTCCGGTAGAAAAAAAAAAAGAAAAACAGTAGAGAAGTTTTCACCCATTACAAAAAAAAAAAAAAAAAAAAAAAAAAAAAAGCCACGCACACACGGCTGCCAAAGCATCGGCGCGCCGCCATCGCACGAAGGAGGCAGAGAGAGAAGGACGAGAGGGGGAGCGCTCTAGACACTAGGTTAGCAGGGCCCTACGCACACGGCCCAACGGTGAGTGGGAAGGGGGGGAGAGAGAGAGCGAGGCTACGCACACAGACGCGCGCGCAGGGGGATTGTTCCGCTGAACGAGGAGGACGGCAAGTGCCTTTATTGTGGGTCAGGCTTATATCGGAGGCTCAGCCGGGCGCGCTTCAAGGTCCTCGCCAGCCTGCTTGCCTGCCTGCCCTCTGCAGCCGAGCCGACCAGATAGGGGATACCGTACAAGTGCGAGAAGGATGAGAGACGTGCCTCCGCTCGCCGCGCCGACTAATGTGTATTCATTTCCCGGCTCCGCCGCCGAGCGAGATGCCTTTTTCTCTCGCGAGGATCCCCCGTGTGTGCGTGTCTGTGTGTGTGTGTGTGTGTGTGCCGGCGACGCGTCGCTCTTCCGACGCGCCGCGTGGAATTTCGGAACTTCCGTTTTCGCCTCGAGCCTCGGTCTAGGAGGCTCTCGGGGGCTTTCGATGAATTTCGATGTGATATATATGTTTACAGTGTTTTATTTCCGATTTGTTGAACAATAAAAACAAGGCACTTTACAAGTATGACATAACCAAGGAAGAACTCTGCTCGTCGTGCCGCATTCTCTTCCTTTATCTCGGAGCCCTCCGCCCCACCGCCATTCTTCCTCCCTTTTTTCTCTCTCTCTCTCTTGAAATTTTTTTTCGTCATACTCGTTTTATTCCTCCTCCTCATCTGCTCGCGACGGCCTCTTCCTGGTGGAGCACCAGTTAGTCGAACCGGGGAGGCAATGAAATATGTAGGTTGCGCGAAGCAGGAATGGGAATGTAAACTGGTTCTCGCTGCAGTTTCTAGGTCGCCTCCGTGAATGCCAGCCCTCATCTGTACATCCGATTCGGCGGTTACGGAACGACGCGAGGAAGGATACGATCGTCGGCTCTCTCGCAAATTGATTTCACCCCCCCACTTTATATAGCTGCCGCGAGGACGAATTCAGCATCCGAGCGTCAATTGATAGCGACACCGTTCGAAATTCGACTTCCCGCGGCAAGGAGGCGAGAGAGATCCGCTAATAAAAAGCAGAGACTCGAGTCGCGAGGGTCCGATCACCGCGACAAATCCCTCCGCGCGACTCGGGCGAATAAAATTAGAGCAGTTAGTCGGTTAGATGCCCTGCGGACACCCCTATACAGCCCGCGTCTGCGTCCGTGTGCGATATTCGCCGTCCGAGCATAGGCTGGATATATGTACTCTCTCTCTCTCTCTCGGTTTCGGCGTACTGGCAAAAAGAGTAAAGCGAGGATCGGCAGGGTTGGCCTTGTGGCATACTTCCCTCGCTCTCGGTCCCTACTTCATTCTTCATCTTCGTCTTTTCCAGGCCTCTCTCTCTCTCTCGGGCGCTGTTTTTTTCTTTCTTCTCCGCTAGCTCCTCTCGTCCTTTGATTTTTGCTTAGAGGCCTCTCTCTCTCTCTCTCTCTCTCTCTCTCTCTCTTACTTTTACGGGGTTCTGCCTCTTTCGCCTGGCGCTCTTTAGCGGAGAGCTCCCTCAGCGTGAGAGCGCGCGGACAATGAGAGCACGACGAGCACAATGGGTCACTTAGCCCGGGTTAGCTTGGAGCGAAATGGAAGCGCGACGGACCCACGCACGACGCGCGCGTCAACATATCGTGCGCTCTGATCCTGTCGCCGATGGTAAGGACACGGTCCCCGTCGCCCTTTCCTCGCTCGCGGGAAAAGCGCGTGGAAACGACGGAAGCCGATCGGGCGATTTATCCGTCGGTGCTCGCGATTTTTTTTTGTTCAATTTCCCCCTCGATTGCTCGTTCGCTTGCTCGAATTTCTTTGAGATTTCGATGGAATTCTCTCTTTGCGACAAGTGCCCCAGCCATGGCTGTTCGCTCGTAATTTGACCAGAAGCTAAATGAACAATTCATTCGACGCGACTTAAGTGCCGTGCAATTTCATTGAAGCAGTGCGCGTCAAATGAATTGCAAGAGCCTCATCCGTTCGGTTGAGTCTTGTAATTTGACGTAGCCGCCGATACGAGAACTATGGCAGCGATCGTTAGTAAATGACTCGCCATCAGAAATTGATTTTGACGAATAAATGGACAGTTAGTTTTCGTTTAGACAGGTTATTAAAGTCTCTTCATAAAATATTGTCAATTTAATTTCAAGGTCTCAATAATTTTAATTGAAAGTTAAATATTTTGAAAAATAAACGTTTCCCCTGAATCTTTAAATTATACTCAAGGCTCACTTTACGCAGACAAAATTTTCTATTAAAAATTACCATGAAAATGATGGTAAACTCGGGGCAAGGATGTCGTATTTGAATTTTCAATTGTATCTCACTCTGGTTAAATAAATAAACAAATAAATAAAGTTTTGTAATTTGTAATTGAACGTGACATCAAATTTTGTTAGTTTTTGCATCGAAATTTTATCATATTACCATAATTTTTACCGCGCTGTCACGTTAAAATTTAACCTGATTCAAATAATTGTTGTTATAAGGGAGTTCTGCTCCTAGATTACCATGGTTTTCCTAGAAATTTTTGATGGAAAATTTCGTCTGCGTACAAAGTACCATAATTGCGCCGAGTACACGAGTACTACACTGAGAAAAAAATTTAGTTGACTTAACCGATATTCTATTACTTCAATGACACTAACATTGATTTAACATAATCTGAATATACTATTAATTTAACAGTACGTAGATTGAAATAAAAGTAATACCATTGAAATAAGCGGATCTTACTTTGAATCAATAATTAGTCGAATTTTAAAATACAAGAACTTGTTTTAACAAATTAAACAGAACATTCAAATAATTAAAACAGTAAACTATTCATTC
>JAWWML010000001.1:20850971-20885232 GCA_035047165.1 Ormyrus rosae | reverse complement strand
TAAGCTTAGCCTGTTAAAACAACAGACCTGTACTGTAGAATTAATTGTGTTCATCCTACCAATTTAAGTGACATTTTCGTTGTGAATAGTTAATAGTAAAATTCCATTGATTCAATCAAATTTTTTTCTCAGTGTAAAAAATCGACTACTGGGGAGCTGCTCGAGTTCTTGGTGGCTCGATCGATAAGAGCAAAGGGAATCGTATTCAGAATCCGACTTGAAGGATCTAGAATCGAAAGCACCGTGTCGAACGCACGTAAATCACGTTTCGAAACCTCGTTCAGTTCGCCGGAAAACTAAAAACATACGAAAACAAGCCTTCGAAAGAAAAGCGCTTGGAATTTCGAGTGCAGCTCGACGTAGAAAAAAGATTCAAGCCCAACGAGCTCCTCGCGCTCCGCGAGCGATCTAGAAAAAGCATACGACAAGCCGGCCGAAGGCTCCGGCAGGAAAAAACTGTAAGCAGAGCGGGCATCGTCAATGAAATTCTTTGTCGTTCACACGCGCGGCAGCGGCAGCAGCAGCAGCAGCCGCGAAGATAACGGCCGCGCCGGTCTCTCTCTCTCTCTATCTCTATAACCGCCGCGGCAAACTTCGGCCAGAAAAGTTTTCAGTTGAGCCGTGCGCGCGCAGCCACGCGGAGACGACGCACACGCGGAAAAACGAGTATTGCGTGTACGCGCATAATTCTCCCGAGCGCTCGTTTATAATTTCGAACGCGCGCACGCACGCACGCACACACAGCCGCGAGGCGAGCTCGACTATCTAATCGAGCTAACGGTTTCGGGCTGGGAAGGTTTAGACGCTCCCCCTCGAGCCGAGCGAAAGAGAGGAGAGAGAGAGAGAGAGAGAGAGAGAGAGAAAGAGGAGAGGAAAATCGACGCGAAACACGAAGGTATACGAGCCGATAGTGGGGCGAGAGTTTTGAGAGGCTCCGGCGCGTTATTAGTGGGTTAGCTCGTTTTTCCGCTAATCTCTTGCCTCTGTTGACGAGGCGAGGTGCCGAGAAACTTTGTCGGAGTTGATTATACTGATTAGTATGGAGAAGCTGACGCGAGTCAACAAATGTAAGCTGCGCAAGGGAAATAGGAATTTACTACGTACATTTTTGCAATTTGAACAAGTACGTTTAAATCCTAATTACGAAGCGAGAATTTTTTGAGTCAGCCTTTTAAAACCGATTTAGTAATGTGAACTTTCAGAAAAATCACTCCCAAGACGAGCGAATTTTCGATCCACCGTTCACGACTCGAACAAGTTCGAACAATAACCCATGCTCTTAGTGGCAAAGAAACAAAAATAATAAAGCGGACCGGCGAACTGCTGTCTTGGCAAAAGGCGTGCAGGTCATTCTCCTCGAACATTTCGTATCTTGCGCGGTATCAACTTTATCTCCTGCTCTGCTTTCTCTCCCTGTGCCGTGCATTTTCGGATGCCGACTTCAATCGGCAGCGTTAATTTTCATCCGCTACCCTTGGAAACCCGAGCAATCGCATTTTAAGGGTTTTAAGGGGGCAAAAGAGACGTCGGCGTGCAAAACTAAAAAAATACGGTTCTTCCATTCTTTTTTCGAGCGCGCGAGAGGTTAATTTCGTAATCACAGCCGGGCCGCGCGAAATAAAGAAAAAGAAAATGATTAGCAGGTGCAAAACGGCGCGCGCTCTTTTTATTTTCTCGTGTTTCGCGTGCCTCAGCTCCGATGGCCGCCTGGCGAGAGATCATCGACACCTGTCTAAAAGGCTCGGATTTCTTTATCGGTAGCGGGAGAAAGAGAGAGAGAGAGAGAGGTAGCTCTTATTATTCCGCGCGCAATTAGACGCGCGTGCGGGCCGCTCGTAAGGCTTAGATAGTTTTTGAAATTCTCCTGGTTTCCGCTGAATTTACCGGCTGCAAGTGCGGCCGTATACGTTTCCGGGAAGGAATTATTTCGATTATAGCTCCGTTCAAGCTGCGCGCGTCTAATGCGCGGACCGTTTGTACACGACTGGCGTGGCGAGCAACTTTTTTTTTAACGCGCGATACGGTTTGCGCAATTTTGGAAACGCAAACCGACATTAGTTCTACTGAAAAAAAAACTGAATATTATACGAATATAAAATTCCTGACTATGAACGACCCGAAGCACGACATAACAGTATCGTTACGCAAGTGTTACCTCCTCGCCACTTAACGCCCGAGGCAATTTCCAGTCGAGAAGTACACATCACAGGCAAAGGAATAGAAGCCAGGCGAGGCACTTTGGGCAAAGAGCACCAGTGCCGCTCGAGGTATTAGGTAACGGTCAGCACGAGAACGTATCGCGTTCGGGGCGATACTCGGCTCGGCGGTGCGGCGCGAAAAGTGCGCGAACTCGCGATATACGCGTTCCCCCCTCCCGCCTGACACTGGATCGTCAAAATACAGCTCTCTCTCTCTCGGCCGCGCCTCACTGTTATTTGCCGGAAAAGTCAATGGCCGCGTATCTAAAACAAACACGTATCCTGCCCGCTTTTACCCAACACCCGTCGTAGAATACTCGCGGCGGCGGAGACGCGTCGACGAGAACGTTTGGAATATAATGATGTAACGAACGGACGAGCGGATGAATTCTCGACCTCTTGACGACGCAGCTCAAGACGGAATCGTTTTAACTAATTCAAATTTGCTTTTCTCGAGAATGTCCGGTTAAATGTATAGTTTCAAGTGACGAAGTGTATTAAAAAGTAACTTGATTGAAGGAGGTCGAAGTTAAAAAGTAATTTGTTTTTCGTAAAGAAGAATGGTTGAATTGGCGTTTTTGTAAATTATTCCCCGACAAGTATTTGATAGAGAAAAGTTTTGACGAATTCTAGATATTTAAAAAAAAAAAATTGATAAAACACACATCTGCGATAAGGGCGCTTCTGTTACATAATTAGTTTTATTCAAAGTGTATAACCGTAAAAATAAAGAAATATTTTAGGAGTAACTCTGTATCTTATCATAAACATTACCTGGAAAGCGTCCGCTAGATTACTATCGCTGTTTGATCAAGATTAAGTTTAATCTCGAGAAGCAAGTTTCACGATACAATGTTTCGCACTAACAATAAAATTCTTACCTCTTTATGCAAGCTCAACCAGTCTCAAAAATTTCGAGCCAAGAAAAACTGTACAAAAAAAAAAAAAAAAAAAAAGTAAAACTCGTCGGATGCGCTTATCGCGTACAGAAGCAGCTCTCTCTGCAGCGCAGAATTCAAGGACCGTCGACGAAACGAATCTACGGCATATCCGGTTCCCCGACGATAATAACCCCGATACGCAATTACCCAGTTGTGTCAGCGCGCGAGAGCGCCCCTTTGAGATGTATTTTCGTTCGAGCAAAAAGGCGCGAAATGAGCGGGCGGGGAGAGGGGGAGGCTCGGACGGAGCTTGGAACTGACAATGATGAAGGATTCCCCCGAGGCTCAAAGGGTTACGCGGCGGACGTTACGCGCGAGACTCGCGAACCCAAATAAGACGCGGCGCTCTCTCGCCTAGACAGAATAAAAAGGCTCGGGAGCCGCTGCTCTCTCTCTCTCTCTCTCTCGGCTCTCCCACGCGTTAAATGCGATTTCTCGCACTTTCCTCGTTCTCCCCCCGTCTTTTGCGGGCCTTCGGGAAAGGTTGAATTCGCTTTTGAGAATATAATGTCGAACAGTTCAAAAATTTGAACGGCGTTCCTTTTCAATTCCATTTCGTTTTCACGTTTTTAATCTATAATAATTATCCATACTTGATAAAAAGTTGAACCACAAAGTATTCTTTCCGCGTTAACAAAGCAGCTCGCAAGAACGGAAAGCGAGAGCTTCCTTCCCGCAAAATAGCATGTCAAGGGATAATATTCCGCACTCCTCCACGATCCTCGCTTCTAAGCCTTCCGCTTTTTCTCTTCTCCGACTCGCGCTACTTTCTTTTAGAATCCACGAGCGGAAGTTTCGAAATGTATAATAAACCACGGCGCATCTTTCTCCTTTTCTCCCTCATTCATCGCGGCCGACCGGCGACGCTTTGCTGGCTCATCTCCCCCCGCCCCCCCCCTCTCTCTCTCTTTTTCCGTAGCAGCGCTCTAAAGATAACACTTCCTTCCTCCTTGCGGTGAACACAGCGTCAACAGCATCAGTAGCCGCGCGCAGCTCCTTTTTCACTTTTTTCGGACAAAACTATATTTGCAGCGAACGCGGAGGAGGAGTCGAAGGTCTTCTCGAAAATTTCTGACATCCGAGTTCCCTTCTTTTTTACTGGAATGTAGTCATAGTCTAGCTGACGGTTTACGTGATGGATTAGCTAATATATACCAGAACGAAGAGAAGGAATAGATTTTTGAAACGAACAGACGCATTTACGCGGGTGTAGGTTTCCGTGTCGAAATGTAGAAACTATTTAACTTGCTTCCATTTCCCACACCTTATTTTTCAAAACCTCATTTTACTTGTAATCTAAAGCGACACACATTCTTCATTAACCCGACACCTTTCCAACGTAATTCTTCCAAAAAGTTAAAACCGCCATCCGAGCAAATTTATCAAACATCTTTTTACCGGAATCATCGTTTATTTGGCAATTACATTTGAAAATGCACAAAAATCCTCCCTCATAAATTTTAAATTGCAATCGCTCAACCGATCATCGAGCGGATAAAAGCCGAAAAAAAGCGAGGATTTTCATGAATCTCAAAACAGCTCGAAAAAAACAAAAACCGAAGCGTCACCGGGCAACCGTACCAACAAACACCGGACAACGACGAGAAAAAAAAGGATTCGCTCGCGCGACGCCGCGCGGTTCATCTTTCGCCGCGCATGATGATACGCGGAAAGCGCCTCTGTGCACCTGGCATCGACTCCTCGATTTTTAATTGAAAAAAAAAAAGAAGGCCGGTGCGCCGAAGCAATGTCCCGAGTGTGCGTCAGCGGCCGAGGAATTTCTTTTAATTTCCCCCGCCGGTCGCCGAGTTTTGCCGGGGCCGGCCGAAAAACGAAACGTCGCCCGAGGGGGACGTATGCGAGGTATGCGCGATGAAAAGTTCCGAGGCGCCTCAGTTGGGACGCGAAAAGCCCGGGAATTCGCTTTGTGGGTTATTTTGCGCGAGCGGCTGAAGAAGCTGTTGTCGTTGAAGGACGATAAACAGCGGGGGCTTTGTTTGCATTGGTCTGGGGCTTTAAAAACGAGCGCGGTCATATTCGTTGAAGAGGAAGTTTGAGCAAAACCGCTTGGATCTGCAGCCGATGGTTTGTTTAGCTTGTCTCGACTTCAATTCTGGAAAGCGTGGATTGTAAGTTTTGCAATACGTCTTCGTTATACCGAAGACGCGAGTCTGAAGTTTGCACCGTTGGAACGCAACGAAATAATTGTTCTCGATTTTGAGAATCTGTTAAAATTAAGTAAATTATATCGAAATATTTATTTGGACGTTTTTTTTCTATAAAACATAAAATATATTGTAAAATCAATGTGAGCTTGGAATAAAAATCAGTTTTCTAAAAGTTTTGTTGCACTCTAGCGATGCAAACTTCCGGCTCTTCCGAAGACGTCATTATTTCGACGCCAATGAATTTTAAGAAACAAAAATCGTTCATAAATTCTTTTCTGTACAACATTTTCATAAGAGGAATAAAAATATTTATACATTGAATTACGAAACAGCCCAGACGCAATTCGTTTCGGCGCATCCTGCCACCGCAGCCTTTAAAACCCATTCGGCCCGCCGAGCCCGAAAGTGAAAAAATAAAAAAACAGCGAAGATGCACATTGGTGCACCGCGAAACTGAGCCCGAATGCATTTCGGGGCCTCGGCACGCAAGAGCCGCGGCGGTGCAGGTAAGTTTTTCGGCGGGCAGGTGGTGCCGGAGAGAGCAAAGCTAGAGAGTATATAACCGGCACGCGACAAATCAAGCTCAGCCGAGAAAGCGAGAAGAGAGGCGAAAGAGAGGAGAGGAGAGGCGAAAGGTGCAGCAGCTCCCGAAAGTGCACGCACCTTCTTAGAGTCGGAACTCCATTACGGGTAATTGCGCAAGAAAGAGAGAGAGTACAGAAGGTGACGAAGAGAACGAAGAGCCGCGATTGGCTTTGTCTCCGGTGTTTCTCCGACTGTCCGCGCGGCAGCAGCCCTTCCGGCGATTTTCGGTAAAAAGAGAAAGAGAGAGCCGGGCTGCCGCCGTCAATTATCCCCGAGAAAGCGAGCCGTATTTGCGCTTTGTTTATGTCTTCGCTCGGGCCTTTTTGCGCTGATTATCGGGGGCCTCTCCGCGGAGGAGCAGTACCGAGCCGTATTACCTCCCGCCTTTTTTACGGGTAATAAGACCTCGGCGGTTAAGGGCTTTTAATTTTTTCTCCGCTGCTTCCGTACGCCGATTGAAAGGGTTTCAAGCGCGCCCGGGCAATTACGTGGCGTTTACGTTACTTTAACCGGCTCTTAAAATTTCGTTTTCATCGATGTAAATTTTGAATGTAGAACTGCTGCTTTGCGCTCCGCGATTTGAACGAGGGAAAAAAAATGGATGCTAATTCGCGTATTATCATAATCAAACGATTTATCCCGCGCGGTTTCGGCGGAAAAGTTATGCATATAGGTACCCGCAGAAGAACGCGCAGCCATTCTCTCGACGAAAAAAAAAAAAAAAAAAATTCGTCACGTCCGCCGAGGCTCGGAGCGCGCGGCAGAAGCGATTCGTCTACGAATTTCCCACCTAGAGCTCGAGCTCGGAAGGCGAAGAAGAAAAAAAAAACAGAAGACAACGCTCCTAGAGCGTATTCCGGACGCGCGCATAAATCAGTCGTATAAGTCAAGTACGCGTCCCATAAACGTATAATATATAACGCCGTATTAATTCAAAGGTTGTACACCGGTATTTATATGTAGATGATTGAGGCGACAGCACAGGTACGGATCGGAACGGAACGCGGCTTCGGAGGCGCGCGAATGTCGGACGAGGGGGATAAAACCGCCTTGTATTACCTGCCTGAAAAGGGTGGACACACCCGTAACTCTCGCTTTCGATCCAGCCGCGGTGGTACACTTATCGCGACATGCTTCAGGAAATTATGCCAATGAACTTTGGATCGTCAGCGGTCTCTCTCTCTCTCTCTCTTTCGAGTCTTGTGCCGTGCCGACCACGGAACTGAGAGATGGTTTTGTATAGCATCGACGAATGCATTATTTTCGGTAATTGTAAACGTGAGAGACGGAGGAGCCTGAAGTTTGCGTCGTTGGAGTGCAACGAGATTTTTAGAAAACTGATTTTATATATAATTTATTTTTTATAGTCCAAACTAGCATCAAAATAAATGTTTAGTTGGGCTGGTAAACGTGTATTTGAAATGGAGCTTTTTTTTTAAACTAAAATTGATGGCCTAAATTAAATAAAAACAATTGGAAAATCATTTTAAAAGATGAAATATCATTAAACTGAATTAATTATTTGATAATGATAAAAAATAATAGCAGTTTGTCGTTTTCAACTACAAAACAAGCTAAGAATTGGCCAAAAACTGCTTAACGTTTCTACCAGGATAAAATTTGCATAGATTTAAAATATTGAGAACAATTGTTTCGTTACAACTTCAGACTCGTGCAAAGTTGTTCATTGATTCTTTTACTAATTAATCGTCAAAAAAGGAGCTCGTAAGTACATATTTACAAGCTCGCCGATGTGTTGAGAAACCGAACCGGCCTGAAAGATATAACAAGCACATTTCCCGTTTGCCGGTGAATGGATTTAAAATCCTACCATTGTACAAAATAGCCGGTAATCGACGGTATAAATTCCCTCCATAAGCGCGAAGACATTAATCGCGTGTATCGAAATTCGTGGCGCAATATGTGCGGGAAGGACGGAAGGGCAGGCAATCAGCGAAGGCGAAGGGGCAGCTAACGAGCGAAAGTGTGCCTTGCACGTCGACGGCCTAACCTTACCTAGGACCCTTAATGCGAGAGAGCACTGCAGACCGACCAAACTAGTTTAGTTCCCCCGGATGAACCGCAAGAAACGAATTTTTTGTGTGTTACGGCTTCGCCATCGATAGTCTGTGGAATACGTGCTTTGATTAGCTGCTTCCACGAGATTTATCGGAATTAATTACGTTGGCTTAAAATCTGAATACATCCTGGGTATCGAGCGATCTTATTAGGAGAATCTATTAATTCAATTGCGATTCTGGAAATTTTAGGAGTTATTCATAGAAATTTGGACCTTAAGAACTATGCGACAATAGTATATTGTGCAACAAGTGCGGGAAGGAGACTATTCCACGAGTGGGAAGTTTGCAGCACGAGACACAGACGAGTGTGCAAACTTCACACGAGTGGAATAGCTTCCCGCACGTGTAACACACGATATTTTTTTTAACAAATGCATGAAAATGGTACTTTCGAGTGCTTAGAATACAATATACAAGATTAACTTTTTTGTTCTATTCATTTATTTATTTTTTTACGTATAAATAATAAAATTATATTTTTATATTCCATTGAGTTTTAATTTTAATAATTTTTGTTAAAAATTATTTTTAAAAAGTAAAAAAGCCGTAAAAAACCGTGCGGGAATGGGAATGCTTTCCCACACACGTGAGGGATTATGAGTTTCCCTCACAGAAAATAAGCACGAGAATGTAACATTTTCAGGCATGTGTTAAAAAATGTACTTTTACATAAAATTTAATTATTGATTCTTCTAGTAAGATTTTAATTTTCTTTTCAAAATTCATAAAATATCGTAATAGTAGATTCTGCAAAAGGGCTTGGTGAAAGTATTACTCAAAAAAAAAACAGCATTTGTATGAACTAATGCACAAGGTTATTAACTTAATGACCTTAAACGATATACGATGAGTCAGTGCTTCTGAGAAGTCTTTAAAAACGAATGAATCAGGAGGGCGAACATCAATTATTTTTATCATTAAAACATTCTAGAATCGGTATCAGTTTTGTTTCATCTCCGGTACGAGAATGATTAAAATAAGCATAAAATAATGTAATCGTAAATAATTTTAAAAATAGCCATAATTCATATCGATATAATAAAATTAGACTTACTTCGCTAAGTTAAAGCATTATTATATTTGTACTTACGGATAATTATAAAGCGTAAAGCGTCCCAGCGATCGCACACCATTTCATACTCATGCAAGCTTAAAAAAAAGTCAAGTGTGTAGACTCTCAGTTTCTTAAGCATAAAGCAATGAAGGAATTTCTTGGGATTGTTGGAAATGCGAATGGGTTTGTATTTTTTTTGCATTTATTACAACAGATTGAAAATTTATTTCTATGATATAACGATGATACATTGCATCGACCATCAAGTTACCTTTGCTAATTTTATGCTACGCCTGGAACTAGATTTATATACATCTTATCTGTCACAGAATTTATACACATCTTAACATCAAGACTTTCTTGCTTAAGTAACATTTTACTATTTTCTAAAAAATTATAAATAATGCATCAGAGCAGAATAACGTTAATGTAGAAAAAAATTATTCTGAACGACCCGATATACATTCAACTGAAAATAGTGAGCGTTATTTATGAAAAAAACTTGCACCAACTATATATGTACATATAGAAGCCAACGCGGGTAGAAAGAGCCGGCCGGCGTACCCAAAAAACAGTTCCTTCTCCCGCGTATACAGCCGTTGCGATCGCGCATTATCAGCTCTCGGCAGCTAAGCGCGGGAGTCGAGCGTGACCTTGCTCGGTGCCGGCGGCGGCGGCGGCGCCATGTTGGACGTGTATACGTGCGCGCGCACGCGTCCGACTCGGCACGTATATAGGCGCGGGCAACACGTGTTTCCTCCCCGCGATTACCCGCGCGGCTGCACCGACAAAAAAAAAAAAAAACCGGCGTCGGCGTCGGGGAAGTGTGGCGGAGCTCGCCGACGATTTTTGCTTTGGATCGGCCGATTTTTCTTTCTTTTTTTTTTCCCCCCGACTTGGACGAAAGTGATTCGCGGCGCGCGGTAAGTGTGCTTTTAAAAACTTTTACTTTCTTCGTTTCGTTTGCATATAGCGAGCGAGTCCGAAGTATCCTGACTTCCTTTCCGACTGTTGTTGATCGCGCAAACTGCAGACGCGTAATTGACGAAATTCTTAAAAAAAAAAAAGTACCGATAAACTCGATACGATCTCTGGATCCGGCGAAAAGTCGCGTCGAGCATTCTCGAAAAGTCGCGCCGAGAGGAAGTTTCCAGCGAGAGCTTTCATCTTTCGGCTCGCGGCTGCAGCCGGGAGAGATTAGATTTCGCGAGGTTAGACTATAGAGCGTTCTCCCGGCCTGCTTAGCGAATTCGTGAATGGAAATGTACGTTAGGCTTAGTAGCTGGCTGCCGGTGCTTGCCGCGCTCTCCTTCTCCGTCTCTCTCTCTCTCTCTCTCTCTCCGTCTCGCTCGTTCGCCCGCTGCCTCGGCTCGTCCCGAGGAGTGTACATTTCGTAGAGCTCTTTTTCGGCGGAAACAATTTCGAGGCCACCGGGCAGTGGCTCTCAATCGCGTCTAGCGCGGGTTTCGCGCGACGTGAGAGAGAGAGAGAGAGAGAGCCGGTCGGCTCTTCTATTGGCCCGCGAGCGAGACCGAGTTCGCCCAAATTTTTCGAATATCTTTCGCCGGCTCTCGACGACGTCGTTGCTCCGATTCGGAATTTTTTTACGAATCTCTGGATTGAGCGACTACTGCGTTTATCTCGTTAAATCTCGGATGAAATGGACAAACGTGGAAGTTAACAAGTTGCGTATTAATTTTTTAAATGCTAAACTAGATTGTAATTTATTAATTTATCGATGAATGCGTATTTATCCGTCGTGGAAACTCGATAGCTTATCGTACGAGTAACAATATTATCGGCGATTAATTAAATTGAAAACGGATTTGCAGATGTATTGCACAATTTAATAAGCTACCGAGCAAGTTCTGTTGCATACAAAAGTTTACAAAAAAGCTTAGGTGTAAGCGATGATAATTCATTGAATATCTTAAGACTAGAATAATTCGCAGCTGCATAGAAATAAGCGGTGCTGGCTTAAGACTAAAAAAGCTCTGTCGAAGCCGCCTGGACCTGTAAATAATAACAAAGCAAAACAAACGAAAAAAAAAAAAAAAAACAAATCAGGTAACGTAAGCAGGGGGATCGGGAATAAAAACCAGAGGAAGCTCGGTCTTTGGGAAATAAAGCATCACAGATCAGCATCGTAGAAGCAAAATAAAAAGTATAAGCAGTCGTGGGCGAGAGAAAAGAAAGTAAAAGCCAAGCGGTTATCTCGGCTCGGTCCGCTCGTCGGCAGCTGGCGGATCGTTTCTATTTTGTATCTGCCGGTCTCGGCGCACGTGTGCCCGGTGTCTCCTCTCTCTCTCTCTCCCTCCGGACCGGGGATCGGTAGTAGGGGCCGGCCTGCAACGTCCGCAGAGCCTCGGCCAGCGTCAGCGTCAGCAATAAGCATTGGAAAGTAAGCGTGATAAAGCGCTCGCGCGGTTTGCAGTCTCTCACCGTTGAGCTTGTCGATGGCCCGATCGGCGGTCGACTGGTCGCAGCAGTCGACGAAGGCGTAGCCGCCCCGCTTCACCAGGATCGTCGTGCAGGCGAGGCCGTGCTCCTGGAAGAGTTGCCGGAGCGCCGCCTCGTTCGAGTCCGACGGCAGGTTGCCGACGTAGAGCTTCGACATCGCTGCTGGCTTAGCCGCTGTCGTCGTCTTGTCCCCTTCGACGAGCTTCGTCTTCGCCGTGCGCCGAGCAATTTTGCCGGATGAATTTTGATCGTCGTCGTGGAGAAGAGGGCCGGCTAGATTTTCACGCGCACTGTGTGTGCCCCGCGCGCGTTTTTATCTCTCTTTTTTTTTTTACGAAAGCACCGATGCTTCGCCAACGCGGGTTAATGCGTGAACTTTTTTTACGGCACGTGCGCGAGGAGGTGGACGTATGCCGGGTTATTTCGCTGAACGATCGCTGAGCTGACACTCGTTGCCTTTACTTGGGATGACGGTTAGTATTCTTAGCCGGACGCGCACAAGTCTTGCAGTTTTCCTCTATCCGAGATGCTGTTTTGTCTGGGCCGGCGCTTTTCTTTTATTCGAGCTGGGATTCGGCGCCACCTTCGCCTCGATCGTCCTTTCTTCTTCCTGGCTGCTCTTCTGCTGCTCTCCTACTCTCTCTCTCCTCTCGAGGTCGGCTCTGCTGAATTTTCGACTCGCGGAGTCGAAAAAATCGAAGGGCTGCACTCGATCTCGCGCTGCGTCCGACTGTTTCGCCTTGGCCGGAGACAGTCCACCGCTGGCCTCCTCTCCTCTCCTCTCGCTCTTTCTCTCTCTCTCTCTGGCTTATTCTCTCTCTGTGTACGCGCGCACCGGGGCTGCTCAGTGTATGCGCCGTCGACGATGCAAACTCGTTTCCTCTCTCGAAACCTAACCTCGCCTATCTGCCTCTCTCTCGCACGATCGCGTGCGCGGCTATTTGCACACACAGGCAGACTCGGGCTTTTTTCGCCGGTAGGTAAGGCTCGCCGCGAGACGGAGAGAGAGAGAGAGCTCGGGCTGCATATACGCGCGCGCGCTCGGGGCATGTGCGCGCGAGAGAGAGAGGGCCGACTGCTGAGCGGGCGCCGATTGGCCGAGGCCCCGTCACGTGGGCTTCCCCCGTGCACTCCGAGGCCCCTTAGCGGCCCATTGGCTGTCCGTTTTCGCACGCCGGCGCGCTTCTGTTATTCGCTGCTGCCGTTTTTGCATGGCTCTCCCGTGTGCAAAATCTACCGGGTGTGCCGTTCTCGCGGGCGCGGGAGAGAGACAGAGAGAGAGAGAGAGAGAGAGCGTAGCCGCGCGGCAGCTGCCCGCGCTTAGCTTAGCACCGGCTTAGCGAAATTTCGTCTATAATGCCCCGGCGGCCTCGTCTTGGCGAGAGACTCTCTAGGACTCGCCGGCGGAGGTGAAGGTGTGTGAGTGTCGATGCAGCCGATTGGCGTATGTATATAGCGTGTACAGGGGCTGCTTGCCCGCCGCCGATTCTTTTTAGAAGAGGAGAGAGCGAGAACGCGGAGAGAGGTGTGTTGGTGTAGAGTGAGAGAGAGAGAGAGAGAGAGAGAGAGAGGTAGGCTGTGTAGTTGCGGCGAGAAGCTTACTGTGCGAATTTTCAGGTGCCTCGGCTATATACTGGCTTGACGCATTATTTCGATCGGTTTGCCGACGTTATTGATGGGTTCGTTGCTTCGGGCTCGGGACTCGTTTTTTTTTTTACGAATCTTTAGACTTTAATTTTTTAATTGCCGACTGCCGGTCTGCTGCCGAGTAAAGCGAGTGTTGCTTTTAGTATAATTAGAAAAATGAGATGCTATAAATATATATTATCCGTTTTGCTTTGGCGGACCGGTACACTAATAAAAAATCTTTATTTATAAAAAATTATGGATGTACGCTGACAATTACAAATGACTGTATAATATATTTTTTGAGTTATATAATAATCTACATGAAAACTGAATACTAATACGTATTCACTGTTGACCCAGATTATCCAAAACATTTGGCCCGCTTACTTTTGTATTCCATTAATGCGCCTATTCTTTCCTAGGATTTGTCAACTAATTTCGTATTCCGGCTAATACTCTTATTTCGAATTTGACGGACAGCTTGTGCTCTCCTATCATCGCAGCATCATTATTTCCATAATTAATCCGTCGAAAAAAATCTCCTAATCCTTCTAGACAACCCGCGGAAAAAAATCATCCATTTTTCCGCTAGCAAACGTTACACTCTAAATCTGCTGCACGACGAAAGTTGGCTGCAGCTTCCTTCGTCTATTTTGACATGCGCGGAGTCGCGTACAAAGGAGAGAATTAAAAAAAAAAAAAAACCGTGCACATAGACTTCTCGATGGCGCGATTTTTAATAGGAGAGCAAACTCGGCGCAGCGACTAGCTTAGGCGGGAGGGAGTCCATATCGCACGATAATATTTGGCAAACAAGGCCGAACAATCGGCCGAGAAAAGAGTCCGAAGAATGCTTCACGACAAAAAGAGAAGGACACCAAAGAAGCCTGCGACCCCGTTGGCTCCGCATAATAGCGTCCGTCAACGTCCTCTCTCTCTCTCTCTCTTTCTCTAGCCAAGGGCCTCGCATCCATCTCTCTCTCTCTAGCTCTACGAAAGTTCGCGCCGCGCGCACTCATCAAAAAATCCCTCGCGCTGCTTTTCTCCAGAAACTTCATTCAGCGGGCAGCGAAGTGCATATCTTCAAGCTCATCGCTGTCAGAGGGAGGGAGCGAGCTCGGCTTGAGAAGAGAGACGTAACGAGTACCGAGAGAGAGAGAGGGGGGGGGAGGGAGCCGCGCGGTGCTTCTGTGTACTTTTTGAATTTTGAATAGGCGAAGAGGGAGCGCGACGGGAAAGCCAGCTCGCGCGCGCCTCTTTAGCTCGGCTGCAAAGCCTCTAGGAAACGACAGGGAGAGAGAGAGAGAGAGAGAGAAAGAGAGATGCATTGTCTTCCCTGCACGATCTACCGGGTGTTGCGCCGATTTCTAAGCGCGGCATTCGATCTCGCGCCGCGAAAAGGGGTGAAGCGAAACTTGGCGACTATGTGCCACCCTAGACGAGGGAGAGAAGGAGAGAGAGGGGCGGAGGGAAAAACCTTGAGAGTCGCCGTCGTCTCTATTTCAGCGGACGGTTTCCGGTTTTCGCGGCCTCTCCCCAACTCTTTTCGAGCCACTCTATTCTCCTCTATGTAGCTCCTCCTGCGGGCTCTATGGACCGGACAACACTCGGGGCCTAGAGAGACTCGCCGCGCGTGCCGAGAGGAGGAGGGAGAGAGTGCGCGCTCCCTGGCCCAGCCGATTCGAGCAATTTCTCACCTCGAGAGGGACACCGGACCTTCATCAAATCTATATTTATCGACGGGCAATTTTTTTTTTTTTCTTGCTTTTTAATCCAAATCAGGTCGCTTAGAAAACAAGCGAACTATTTAGAAAAAATTTGACGAAGCTCTTGTTCCGTAATAAAATTACTTTTGCCCGTTTTCGATCGATTGTATACTCGAGCGGTGCACTTGCTGTAGACTGCGGGGTTGTCCCCGTGTCCACTTCCTGAAACGTGCACGCTGCCCGCACGAATTATCCAGATAATGCCGCGGAGAAGAGATATATTTTAATTAAATTACGAGGCCGGCCTTCCTACGGGGTCGAGAGAGGCAGGCCAGGCGAGCTTGATACGCGCTCGAGTGCGAAAAGAGAGAGGGAGAAGCTGCGAGGGATCCGCGGGCAGTCCGTGCGCGTGTGTATAAACGAGGGACAAGCGAGAACGATGTCATTTGCACTTGTTGTGCGCGCCTTCGGGCAACCAGTTTCAAATTTATACACGGCAATTTGCGCGCGCCTTTGTAAATCAACCAGTCTCAAATTGAAAAGTAATTCCAGGGTCGAGGCGGCCCCGCGGTATAGGCGTGTGAGAAAAAAACGCGGACCGCCGAGCGCGAGGGCGCGAGAGAGATTAGGACTTATCGCTTATCGAGAGCCTTATCGGTATATGCGCGCGCGGCAGGCTTTCTATTATAAGCCGGCTAAGGGATCTCTCCAAAGGCTGACTCGCGCGCGCGCTGGATTGATAGCTTTGTTTTTCATCCGGCCATTTTTTTCGATCTCGATTTTTCGGCTCGGTGTAATACGTATTATATATACAGGCCTTCGTGCTCGCCAAGAGTGGCAATTTTTCATCTTTTATCTTTGAAGTATTTTGAAGTACAAGTAATCTATTGAAAAATCGATACTTCTTGGAGAGACAACTAATACGTTGTAGTATTCGTATGCATTTGTTTCATTTAAGTTGTTTCTCGAAACTTTTTCTGAAACCGAAGAAATTTATAAAAAGATGCCATTTTGTATTTTGAGCCAAGCCTCAGGTCGGATAGCTCAGCTGTTCAAACGACTCGGTTTCGACGGCGATGTCGCTCCTCATTAGTCATAACAAGCGTATTGCTTCCTGGAAGGGAGAAAGCTTTATAACAGAATTTGACGAATGTTTGAAGCTACCTATCGGTGCAGTTTTTGAAAAATGTTTATGCGTGTGCACGCAGGGGGTCAAAAAATTTGAGACCGTCATAACTCTCGATCGAATTTACAGATTTCGACGACACCACATATATATATATCATACGTGACCCTAAACAAGAACTGATTAGATTTTAAACGTAATCGGCTAACATTTGGTCTTTTAAAAAAAAAATATCTAGATAAAAGTGTATATTTAAAAACCAACTACCAGCCATTTAATTTTAAAATTAAAACTGTTAGAATTTTTTTCTAATATTAATCCTAAGAATTTTCAGTTTTTTAAAAAATATTAATAAATCTTAAATTTGAGACTTTGCTTATTTATAGTTTCCTCTTGTTTCACTAAATTTCATAATAATACAAATTTTGGATCTATTATAATTTAATATATTGACAAACTCTTTAATTTTATAGTAATTAAAATGGCCAGCTTTCTGGTCAAAATATATTAATAATGTAAAGACCTCAAACTGGAAAGTAGGGATTTTCGTTCGAATAAAATAAAGCCACAAGTCACGACTTGCACGATGATGCGACAAGTATTTTCGGAAAGGTCTTGGTACTTTAATTGCCTAGTCGAGAGTGATTCTGCTCTCTCGCGGTGTCCTGGACCTCTGTTGTTGTTCCATTCGTCATCGCCAGAAATTATCGTCAGTTATTCGACGAAGCCGAGTCCCAAACAATTGAGCAGTTTTTCTTCGGAAGAGATCCGCACAATGCAGACCTTCTATAAGGCAATAAACGTAGCTAGCCGTTGTCGAATACATAACCATGTGTTGTCCAGACTCGCAGGATAAGCCATAAATTCAACCAATACTGATCATTTGAATCGCCCAGTTTTCTTTGTTCTTTACAATTGACCAGGTTGACCACATATTGAAGCCGCTTAGACGTTTTTGTGTTGTAAAGATCAGCAAAATCTTGTGGAAAACATAGTAAAAAACAAATATTTTGGTGATTTTTTAAAAAAAATTTGAAAATTCTACGAACACCAATTTGAAGAAATTCTCACAAATTAATTTACAAGTAAGAATTTTAACAATTTTCAGAACAACGATATAAAGGCTGTGAATTTCTTTTTTATAAAAATAAAAAAAAATGGTTCATATCAAAACATTGAGATTCCTGATATTATACTTCTGCAGTTATTATTATTGAAGTTTACAGAAATATATATCAAGAATAGAAGCAAATATCGATAAGGTAATCTTTCGACGTAAATGGATAACCACATGACCTCACTTCCTTTTTGCTTTATCTACTAGATTTAAAAGCAATATTTGAAAATTTTTATACAATTTTTTATTGTTATAAAATTGGAATTTTCAATTTTTAAAATCTAATTTTTATTAAACTATTAAATTTATTGTATCTTTTCAAAAATTCGATCTTGCGCCTTTACATTTAATACATATCTTTAACTTTATAATATATTTTTATGCTTAAAGTCTCTCCGTAGATTGACTTTTAAATATATGAATATAAGTTAATATTTATTTCTGAAAAATAAATATTTTATTATAGTTTATTACTCCATCGTAATAAAAGAAGCATTTAAGCCGCGAAACTTTAATTAAAAAATTTGATTTAATCGCTTCATCACTCTTAATATCGAAAGCACTTGATACAAAAAAAATGATGAAACACCAATACAGACAGTGCCTTGAAAAGAAATGGTCGTTAAAGCTAAAAACTCGCGCAGCGCGCAACAATGACACAAAGTACTCGATTCGCCGTAAATTTCATTCGCATTTCTATATACCGACGTGTGTTCGAAGACGTCCCTCGTTCCGGGGCAGTGCCCGAACGCCCGGATCGGCTGATGCGTGCCTAAACGCCAATTTCGTATAGCCAATCGATCGATAGCGGTGCATTCAGCCGTTTCCTCAAACTCTCCCCTCGCCGTTTCTCATAGACTCTTTTCCCTCGGCGCAACGTCTTCGGCTTTCCCGTGCAAAGGTTCCTCCTCGCTCGAGCGCGCGATGCTTCGTCTAACGGTTTCGTTGTGCGCTCGGTGGGCTTCTCTTTTTTTCTAGCGCGCTTTCGCGCTTTTGTCGATTCCTTTCCTATTTGCGCAGAGTACAATGGGTGGCGTATAAATGATTTCGGCAGCAGTTTCAAGGTTTTGAAACAGTGTATAGAAGTTTGATTCGGCAGCTTTGCTTACGTCTTCGATGTTTCAAAAGTCGTCAAAGGTAGTTTAACGCAGGATTTTTCGAATACATATATTACTTCTTTTGAAATGTACTGTTTAAAATGCGCATCTATATGTTAATTAAAACATATTCAATTTTCAACTACAAATTGCGGTGAAAACACCGCACATGTGAATTTTAAAAAGTACGATTTCAAGTGAGATAAGACAATTTGACAAGCTCAAGATATATTCCTGTAAAATGCAAAAACCGCGATAAAATCGGCCAGCATTGCATTGCCGACAACACGGCAAGAAGACTCTAAATTAAGCTAGACGTTAATGCTTTATTGCCAAACTAAGGTAATATTCATAAAAGCAAATACCAAACCTCTAAAAATATAATTAATACTTAAATTCACGCACGCTTTATGAATATTTACAATTGCGAGTACCTCTAATCTACAATTCTAATGCCTCCTTCCGAGTTCGCTTTATACGCCATTCTTTAAATTATTCAAGCCGGCCCGCAAAAAATTCATTCTCCGTCCTTTCCCAAACGTTTTTTTACCCTTTTACTCGCCTAGGAAACGTACCTAGACGGCGCGGCTTAATACGAACCTCTCTAAAAAAAAAAAAGAATAAGGCCCAGTACGTAGGAGGCTGGGCGCAGTTGCCGCTGCGAGTTGGGGCCCGAATGTCAAACGATTCCTTTTTTTTCTTTCGCATCGGTCGGTAAGTACGAACTTAGGAGGGCCCTTACTTGCCCGCGCAGCAGCTGCTCGATTTGCCTATATATGCATGTATGCAGCGGCGCGACAGCGACGCGCTTCCTCCTGCATCTGTCGCTCGAATTGCCTTTCTTATTCTTATTGGGATACGGAGAAACATTGCCGTCACACAATGTTGCGGAGGTAATGATTTTGGCTGATTGTCTGCTGGGGAAGGCAATTTGGTGGTGGAAAAAATTTGGAGGAGCTGCGTGCTGCTTTTCAGACGTTCACAAAACTATGTCCAGCTGCGCAAATGTTGGAAAAGCAGAACTTTCTTTTAAATAATACGAGAATTGTGCTTTTGTTCAAAAATTCTGAATAATATATCGATGGAATTTTAATCTTTTTTTATTGTGAAAAAAAATAGAATTGTTTAGTTGCACTGCCAATGAAAATTTTATGCCAAAATCTCTATTTTACGATTTTATTGGGATAATCAATAACTTGGTTAAATTTAGACAAAAAGCCAATTGTTTTCATTTTTTCTAATTTTTATAATAAATAATTATCACTTTACTGTCTATAAGATTGTGTCAGTCAACAAGAATTTTTTTCTTGATTCTATAGAGAATAGATCGAGGTTTTGAAACTTCTCGTTACACGTTTATTAATGAACAACGAACGTAAACCAGAAGCGTATCGTACGAATCTAGACGCATTATTAGGCCAGGCTCGTAAATCAAAACGATTTTTCTTGCGCAGTTCGCGGAAGCAATACAACATGTTCCGGCGTACAATAATAGCAGCCCTACCCTGGCCCTCCAACCGCCTCTTCCCTCAAGATTATCAGAAATAATCATAACCTCGCCTTTCATTGACTGTTTACCCAAAAACACCTCTGCCAGCTCGCCATAAATTTGCTCTCTCTCTCTCTCTCTCGGCTCCGGAGAGCGCAGCAACGACGACCCAAGTGCATCTAAGCAATAAAGAAGCTCCGGAAGCGAAGGAAGGTGCAGCGGCGGCGGCTCGCGCAGAAATTTATTGCGCCGGGGAAGGAGGCGCGCACGCAACGCGTTTCGGGAGAAATTTTTCAGTCTAAGCCGGGCGCGTGCGTATAGACTGACGGCCTAATGAACAGTTGGCTCCTTATATTGGGCTATGCGGACGCGTGCGTTTATAGTAGTAGGCGCCTCGTTATACCGCGGCAGCTGGCTTCGCCCCGCGCGTCTCTCTCTCTCTCTCTCTCTCCCCTAATCCCTTTTTCGCTCTCTATCTTTATCTAGCCATCTTTCTCGCCCTCCGCGGGCGAGCACGAACCTCGCCTCTAGGAGCGCTCTTCTATGAAATAGACGAGGGTCGCGAATTTCCCCGTATTGTCGGAAGCTGTACGGTATATCCGTGGGGAAGACACGTTGCGCGAAACGCGAGCACAATGCCGAGAGCCGATCAATCGACGTTCCCCATCGATTCGGGGCTTTGGGAGCTGTGTGTTATGGCTTATAGGAGTTCGTGACGTATCGACAGTCGAATCGAAGTGGACTTTGCTAAACAGTGGGGCTTTGTATAGAATTTCGTTCGAGTGTAAATGTAAAGTTGAGAGGCGAAAATTTTATTTCTCTTTAAAACGCCGAAGTAAAATCGTAAATTTATTATCAAATTGCAATAAAGTTTGAAATATTGCATAACAACTATATTTTCCCGTGGATTTTCTTCGTATAATGCGTTAATACCGTGTAACAACAGTCAGGCAAAACACGATTTCACGTTCGTCGAACAAAAAACCTGGCCGGCGTCGACGGCCCCTCTCGAAACGATCGTTCCAGCCGTCAAAGCCGTCCGTAAACTCCGTTCGAGTGCAGCGAGAAACTCGCGGAAAACGAGCGACCCGCACCTCCCCTGAAAAAAAAAAAAAAGAAGGAAGGAGCCCCACCTCGGCGGGCGAAAAAAAAAAGGTATATATAAGCCGCCGAATCTCACCCCGACAAAGACGAAAGCGCGTCGTCGCTTCTTCTTTTCTCCATCGCTCGGGACAGCTGCGCGAGCGTTAGGATTGTATATCTGTTATACTTGCGAGGCTTCGGTATACACCCGGAGAGAGCGGGAGATTCGCAGGAGGCTTCTCTATTATTGAGGCGCGCGGTGAAATCAGAGGAAAAAAAGCCGCGCTTGGCCCACAAAAGGACGGAGGATCCGGGCGAGAGTGAGAGAGAGCGAGCCGAGGGGGGCTGTAACCTCTCCCTCTTCCTCCCGTAAGCCTCGCCGAGCTACCAAGGATACGCGCCCGAGGCTTTTTGCTCGAAGCTCGCCCGATCGAGTGTAGGAAGTATCGAGTTTTTAATGCGGAACTCGGGGCCGCTTTCAGCCCTTCGCCGAGGAGGAGGGTACACCTCTTGGGAGAATTTCACCGGGGGTTTCGAGCTTGCGCTCGATCTCCGGCAAGTGGTGGCGGAGTCGTGTTCCGAGAATCGAGGAGACGCCGGGATCGGCTTTAGGGGGTATAAGTGCTTTATCGTACAAAGGAGTTCGGCAGGGATTTTTTAAGATGATCCGGGTATAAATTGTACGTACGGTGAACGCTCGGATCGAAGAAACGTCGACGTGAATTAGTTGTAATTTAATAACTGCTAATCAAATTGTCTAATTAAGGACGCGTGACGAACAATCGTCTTTCTTCTATACTGCCTTCGTTTACGACCTCCGACGAGACCCGTCAAAAAGTACGAATAAACAGGTTTTCTTTTTGTAATAAATAATGCTGTTTTAGATCTTTATAATTACTGATTTTGAGCACGGAAAATACGGAGTCACTTTTTATTATAACGCGAAAGCTTGCTTAAACTTGTAAATTAATTCGCAAATTTCTATTCCCAAAACACAATGTTCACACGCACTCTGTAATTTCCAGCTTAAATTGCATTCTAATTCCCGAAGAGTAAAATATCCAGGCAAAAAGTTTCGAGGTCGAGACATAAAAAAAAAAAAGGTACATCCTCTAAATCAAAAGTATCTTTCGAAGGACGACGGCATTCTTCTGTTTCGCTTCTATGCACACATAACCGCGCGTTCAAGGATGCTATTTGCCCTAAACTCGCTCTCTTTTTCTTTTCGCTTTTTCTATCTGCCTCTTTACTCCCACTCCTCTTTACTTTTTACCCTTCTCTTTGTACCGGCAGCCGCTTCACCTTCCCCCAGGAAGAAAAAAAAAAAAAAATAAACCGCTCACTGGGACACTTATATTCGACCGATTCGCATATATATGTATATGTAAAGGCGGCAAAAAATTCAGCGCGCGTTTCTGGATGAGCTAAAATAATAAATCAGGAGTTCTCGATTCTAAACTGTGGAGTGAAATGAATGGCTACCATTACGGGGGTACAATAATTTTTTAGAAAATACACGAGGAATTGACCGAAAAGGAGCAACATTTATATAATATCAAATACACGAATTTCATTAGCCAGGGAATCCATAACAAAGCAGTAAACATTTTCATCATTCGCAGAAAAACGGAGTCATAAAATAATCCGAAGCAGCAAGCAGAAATCCATTCGTAGCGATCGATCCGACAGGTTATGTTATGGCGCCTTCGTCCAATTTTATTAGATTTTCATTCCCAGGAGTAGTGTGCGATGTGCATGCGTGTGCCGCACTTACACACTCGTTCTTTTTTTTCTCTAAACGAGCTTAACGTGCTCTTGTTCTCTTTATACTTTGTTTCGCGAAATAGGCGTTTCCGCCGGAATTATTCAAGACATACGTGTTCCTGGAAGAACATTAATTAGCATGATTGCGATGCTTCGAGCACTCTGAAAAAATTAGTCCGAGTGCAGGTAAGCTTTGATCTGATCGAAATGTATTATTTTGAAAAATAAAAAAATAATTATTAGCAATCAATTTGTGCAATGACCAATTTCTGGCCATTGCCCCTGAATAGAAATTTAAACTAAATAATTGTTTGACTTACTTTACCGTTCAATCTTGATTAAAAAAAAAAGCGAAAATTGTATTTGTTCCTATAAAGTTTCTTAATAATTTATGCAATAAATAATGTATTTCATTAATATATTTCGTTGATCATTGCGAGCTAAGTATGCCAAATATCAAATTTCTTTTGAATGTTTTTCTTTTAAATATAAGTTTGCTTTGCTATCTAAATCAAGGTAGAGTTCTATAATCCACACTAACCGTCAGTGTATGCTTAGGAGAAACTAAGCAGTAGATGGCGCCTCACAGCAGCCTCTAATCCGCTAATATGAACTCTGGGCATTGATTTTATTTATCCGTCTTATTTATTTATTTGTTCTTTTATTTAAGCATCCAATTTATTTATCGAAGATGCGGGATCATTTTTAATTCAATTAAAGCTAATGTAATTTTACTTTATTTTAATTATTACAAAATTACCATTTTTAATTCACATTCCTAACGTGTAATTGTAATTATAAAATTATATAATTTTAATAATATGCAATTTTAATGATAAACAGGAATAAATTAAAAGAATATGGGCAAAATATACGAATGTTTTCGATCACAGAAATAAACAGTTAACAAACAAAAGATTTATATTAGTTTTAAGTTATTTGTAAGTTTTAGTAATAAGTTAAGCAGAAGTAGGGGGGATCAACAATGTAAATCTGCTACAAATGCTTTAGTAGTAAGTAATTTTTTTATCCACCGGACTATTAGCGATAAGAAATTTGCGTTCCTCTGCTATAGATTACTGTAATCCTGTAATGTGATATATATTACTCTGGAGAATAAATAAATAAATAATAAATAAATAATATGTTTGTCATGACTAATGAGATAAATATTATTACAGAAACAAAGCGAACTCTACACTGAAATTCGTAATTAAACGAAATGTGATTTATTATTTTATTCAACTTAACATTAAATATGACGATTAATATCGAAATTAATGCAAAACAAAGTTAACAAAGAATCTTAAAAATCCGACAGGCGCGCAGTGAACAAGAATTAAATTTTTTAATAACGTTTAGCAATTCTACCCCCGCTCTTACACTTTACGCATAAAAACCAAACTTCCTTCCGCACTTGGCGCAAAAACCTCGGCGCGACCGAACCAAAACCCGAAACTAATTCTTCGCCGAGATTTCCCGCGGCCCGACGTCCTCGCTCGCCGATCGTCGTCGCGCCGGCGCTCCGCTCCTCTCCGGCAGAGCCTTTAACCGTGAGAAAGCGAGCAATCGAATTTGTTTATACCGGGAGAAGAAAAAGAAGCCCGCCAAACAATGGCCGAGCTGCGTGTCGGAGGAAAGGGCCTCGGCGCGCTTATCTCGCCGATCTCGCATGCGAAAGTAAAGCGCCATTATTACGCGCGGCGAGACCTGCAGCGAGCGCGCCGCGTACTCGCGCGACTCTAAGCAGGTACAACTTGCATACTGAGTGCCGCTCCGAGAGGGGCAGGTTACTGGTTCCTTCTCGAGCACCGCGCGCTAAACGTTCCGTAAAAATGGCGGCTCCTGCGAATTTCCGAGGGCTGACCTTTTTGCCTGGATGCTATGTCGAGTAGGAGGAGTTGCGATTTCAACCTGGTCGCCGGTTTACGTGGTTTGGGATACGTGGATTTCGTCGTTAATTTTTTGGTGAATTACGCCGGGCTGCCAGAGAAGCTTTAGTTTTTAAATTTTAGGAACTTTTTTTTAACATCTTTCGATGGATTATGTAGCTGATTAATTAAAAGCTATTGAATTCGAGTAAATTGAAGATTTTCCTATTATTGATTCGTTTATAATTTTGTTTTATTTTTCATTTAGTTCCAATACTTTTACATATGAAAATAAATTATATTTCATCTTTAAGCCAAGATAGACGAACGTGACGTCATTCAAACTTGAAAAGCCCTTGATGATCTTACTGCATCATGAGTTTTACAGTTTAATAAAAACGCTTTTTAAATCAATATGTTAATTAAAGTGAGCAAAAGAGTCACTTACACCACGTTTTCGTCTATATAAAAATAATTTTACTTTTTAATAACAGTAGTTTACCGACGCTCGTAAAATTCTTTAAATTACAAATTAACCATCGGCGAATTAAATCCGTTGAACTCTCCGCGGGCAGATAAGCAAAAAAAAGGTTTCATCTCGAAGTGCATTTTCCAGGCGCAGCTCCTCGCTCTCGATCCGATCGCCGATTGGCCGAGCGTCGCGCGATCCACGCGACTTCCCCTCTTCTCTCTCTGTATAGCAGGGTACGCGGAGGCGTGCGCCTCTCGCCCAGGCGTCTTTGCGCCGATGCACTTTCCCCTCCGTGCAGTTTTTCGCGCGCGGCGCGGGCCCCCCCACTCCGGGCGCGCCCTTCCCGCGAATTGCACCGGAGCAGTTCGCGATTGGCGGACGGGGAAAGAATTGCGAGCGCGACTACCTCCCGCCCAGCCCCCCGGGTGGGAGGCAATGCACTTTGCTCGGGCCAGCAGCCGCCGCGGTGCATCCGACATTTGTACGCCGCTCTCGGGCGCTTATTTTGCAGCGCTGCCGCTGCCCGGCCTCGAGGCGGTCCACTTCCGCTGCACGTTTCGTTAAGTAGGTTGGATTCGTCGGCAAGTTAAATTATCATCGTTCCTGGAAACTAGCGGAAAATAGACGGTGCAGGATGAGCGAGGAAGTTCGACGGATGGACGGTGTTACGATTAATGATGCATTCGCTTTCTTTTTTTTTTTTTTTTTTTATGAAGTAAACCCACACTTTATTTTTTAAGGAAATTCACTTGGGAATCAATAATTTCGGTTATTTTGCACAAAAATTTTGGGTATTTAAAAAATCGTTCATATAGATTTTAAATAAATATTTAATCAAGTAAATTTCTTTTAAACGAATGCTAACTTCATCATTTTTATTACGCGCAATCAAAATTGTTTTATCTGTTTTTATAAAATGTTTATATTCCCTGGTAGAAGCGCGACGATAATGTCGCTAGAAAGCTTGTAAATGTTGAAAATTTAACGATAATCTAGCGATATTATCGTTATGCTTCTACCCGTATATAAAAAAATTGATTACGCGCTTATAGATCTGTCTGTAACTCGAACCAAGCACGTTTGTTCTATTAATATCAGCGGCATAATAAATATATTACATAATCATTTGAGGAATTGTTACGAGCGTGTCTTTTCGCTTTGGTATGTCAGTTACTTCCGCTATTTCTTAGGAGCAATCGAATTTCACAAATTAAAAAAGAAGTACAAAGAAAAAAGTATACGATTACATAAAGTATGTTTTTCAAAAAGCTCAACAAAAATCTATACATAACATAATAGGAAAACATAAAAATAAAAAAAAATCTATTTGAATGCATGATACCAAAAGTGTCAAATATTTTTTTATCAACTTCCTTCTGTATGAATCTTGATATTACGAATCATAACGTCATTTCCAGATTTGACGCCTTTATCAACGTCTTAATTTTTGTATGTTACTTTTTGTGAATAAGAATAATTAATAATTTGATTTATTATTGCAAAAACACAAAATTTGTATGCTTTATTCCTTTTAATTAAAACACTAAAGTTTTTTTTCATAATTTAGATTTATATAAAAAAGCTTTTTTAATGTATAGCATCCATTCGTGTCAATTTTTCTATATGAATTATTTATATTATTATTTATAGGGCTATTTCGTAAAATTATTTAAAAACTCGGATAATAATTACTGGTATTACAAACTTGGTTCTTTTTTTTTGTATAAATATCGCACATTAAAATCTATCATTTTTTAAAATTTTAATTATGTAAATATTTAATTATACTTACTTCAGTTAACTAAAAAATGTCAATTATAAATTCATTTTTACTTCGGCTAACCTGTTTTTAAGTTTTACGTTTCTACTAAACTTTCGCTAACAACCTTCCCAATTAATCGTTGCCCAAACTTGCGCTTTATTTGGAAACAACTTTTTGCAAATTTAAAAAAATCTTACGTTTACTTTGGCAAGTTTATTACGAAATTTAACAAAACTTTTGTGAAGCGTAAAAGAATTCGATAAAAGTTCTCTTTAGTTTGAAACAAATCTTTGTCATTTTTAAAGTAAAATTTTTAAATATTTGGACCATGACATTGTATAATACCAATTGTAACACTAAAATAACGTTTTGAATTAAACCAATAGGTATTTTTAACGTTATAAAGTGTACGAATCTAAAGAGTACGCAAATGTCCAAATGTGAAGTGGGTACTATATAATATCATGGGATAAATTATACTAAAAAGTCTTTTTTAGCCTTGGAAATAAGTAAACCTCAAAATTCTTTAATATCTCAAAATCTTGACGTGATATGGCGCAATTTCGAAGTCGGATTCAGATTTCAGACTCGAGTTCAGACAGCAAGAAATTGAATAATATATATACTTATTAAAAGCCGCTGCCAATTCATTGGCACTTATCTTCCTTCTAACTAATTTATCATTCCAATATTATCTCCGAAATTCATTAAAAACAATCGATTTCAACAAAATTAATTTCAAACTATTCTATATTTAATTAATTATTTATTTTTGTACTATTATTTTTTTTTTCTATGTCCATTTAAGAATTTAATGAAGAGCAAACAAAATTTATATAAAACTTTTGTTATTGGAATATTTAAAATTCTAAAAAACAGAATTTTTCAAATTCCTTGCGCAAAGCTCGATTTCGCGCCAGCTGGAATAAAAATCATGCACTAAATCAAGCTTTGTACAAGTTGTATCAAAAAATAATGTTCAATACAAGAGCATAAAAGTGATTTTAACCTGGTGTTACCTTTTCACACTATCTTCGTTTTGAAAAAAATTAAATAAAAATTTCAAGTAAATTGAATTTTCTCCAACTATTATTAGTCAAAGAAAAGTATCATTAAAAAAAAGTAAAATTAAATTTTTCAAAAATCGAAAATTTGCGATAAAACAAAAACAGAAAAAGATTTTTTTTGCCGCCATCACAAAAAAAGCAAAAAAAATGAGCCGTGAACGATGAAAATCCGAAAATCCGTTCAGTAGAAGCTGATTCAGGCGTATACATACGGAGACACGCGCACACACACATACATCCATACAGACATTTTTTAAAAACCACTTATTCTTGTTTCTGACACCTTAAAATATAATTATAACAGGTTTCTCGAACAAGTCCAAAAATTACTATCACAAAGCTTCCTCTAGGAGGAAGCAAAACACATTCAATCGTAATAAAATAAGTGAAGTTTATTGATTTCGATTTTCAATTGCTGTAGAAAGACCAAGGATTTTTTGAAAATTTTGTTTGAAGCAATATTTCGAAATCTCAATTATAGACTCTTTTTTCGTCAATTTGGGTAGTTTATTAGGAAAACCCGTTATTTTGAAATAAAAATATGATGGAATAATGAAAATTATAAGCCACATTTTTCGGAAAAATATTTTTCTTAACAATTGAGTGGTAAAAAAAAGCACTTGAAATTATAATCGGAAAAATTCTTCACATCCTTTTTACGTAAGTAATATACAAATAATCGCTAATAAACATACTCCAGAACAACGAAAAACCAATAATTCCCACCGTAAAAATAATCAAAACCTACAGCCGAATGCAGCGAACGTACATAAAACCGTCCAAGCTCTCCAGCGGCACGTAACGCTCCGATCCTCGAGCCGAAGACGCGGAAAATGAACGACTCCCCCCGCGTCGTTCTCTTCGATCCAGGGGATAACGCTCGTTCGTTACTCCTGTCTCCTTAAATATACCTTCCCGCGTCGAGGGGTGAATCGTCCCGGGGCTCTCTCTCTCTCTCTCTCCCCGGCACCCCAGTTTTCCACCCCCGAAAAGCACAGTGCCCTTGTACCCGCGCGCGCTCATTGATCCGCAGTGCGCAGGCTTGCAGCGCAGAAACTCCTGCCGATGATAGCGTAGACAATATGGGCCCCGGTCCGAGCTCCTGCGATCGCACGCTTTCGCCGGGTAGCTCCCTCCCCGTCCCCTTGGTTGAAGAAGCTTTCGGGGATTATCGACAGTTTCAGCTGCTGATTTTGACGCGAGCACGAGGACGCTTCCGGGTCTTGGGGGAGGGAAATTTGACGCAGCGTTGTTCTTTGCTACACTTTTGGGATGGACTGGATTTTTATATTGTTTTCGTTCGTTTTGGTTAATCCAGCTATCGCTTAAACGTATATAAGAAGCGCTTCGCGTCCTTCTGTTTCCGTTTTCTTTAGCATTAGATCATGAATTATTCATTTTTTTTTTCATGCTTTGTCCTAATCTTTATAATGTGAAAAATATCAAATGGGCTCAATATTTCACGTAATCCCATTATTTTAAGAATTTGAATAAATTAATAGGTATTTCTACGTTCAAATTGTTTTTACATTAATAATTTTTCTTTATTGTTTTACATATTAATCTCTTAAAATAAATTTTCTTCGCGTGTTGGCTATAATATTTTTTTTAATTTCGAGTGTTACAAAAAGCTCCTCATTTTATTTTGATGTTGAATAAAAAATTCAATAAACCCTGTTGGAAATTTTACGAGTGTTTTCAGCCATTTCACAAATAGTTGACCAAATTTGGCCAAGCTACAAACAATTCGTCAAAAATTGGTCAAATAATAGTGAAAACTTTTAAAAATCTTTTTTTTTTATCAATGAACCAGGAAGTGTAAAAAATTCTCAAAAATTTTAGATACGAATTTGTGTTTTGACACCTGCTTTCTTCTTGAACATTGTTCTTATTGAATCTTCACATTTTTTAAATTCTAAATTAATAGTTTATTCTGCTTTTCAGTCTTTTATACCAGCACAAATAGAGTTAAAAACAAATGTATACGAGACACTATTTTTTCTTAAACTAATATGTCTTTTATTTTTGCTTATTTTGTTCTTCCTCACATTTTTATTATTTCTACATTTTTCTTAAAAGCAACAATAACTTGCAGATCCTGCAATTATACTTACCCACTAGAGACTGTAAAATGCTCATCCCAAAGCACCCCTTTCTTCCGATCACCCAAGAAGCATCCCAATTTCTTCCGATTTTTCTCGCGCCAGAAAGCGAGAGCAGCCCTGTGGGAAACGAAAAGAAAAACGCAGATCCAGGCTCGCCGGCTCGCCGCGCTTGAGCGGAAACTTTTTCGGCGGGGGGGTAGGGTGAGTCACCCCTTGCGCCCATCGCCGCGTACATCCGCACACCACGCCCCTGAGTGGGCAAGATGGCTGCGTCAGCCGGCGACCAATTACGAGGCGCGCCCTCGCTCAGAAAAGCCCCGCGCTCTCTCTCACGCACACTCGCAAAACGCGGGGCCGCCACCCCTGATGACGTTTTTCGGCGCGCGATTTCTCTTCGACACCGGGCGCGCGCGCGCGCGGCTTTTCCCCCGCGCGTCCCTCTCGCTCTAGTTTTTTCGTCTAACGCTTTGTCTATTTACGGCTAGAGAGCCGCGTGTATATGTATGCGCGCGCTCTTTGTTGCCCGGCGCGCTTTTTCGCCGGGGTTACCCCCCCCGCGCCCCCTCCATTTCAATGACAATGGCCGCGGCAATTTTCTCGAGCTCCCATTTATAAATATGCAATTTTTCACGGGCCTTTTTTTCGTGCGTAATTGCCGTTCTGGGCGTCGCGGCGTTTCGTAAGAGTCTCTAATTTCAAAATCGCAAAGAACTCTGAGAAAAGCGGGAGGATTCGGTTTAACGGGCGGTTAAGACGCTTTGAAAAGTTCGTATTGTGCGCGCGCACGCTGCTTGTAATTTAACTTTTTTGTTGTTGAATTTCACGAGTTAGATTGCTTTAGATTGCTTTGTTGAAGCTAATCCAAAAGCATACTGTCGCACGCTTATAACAGAAGCAAGGATAATATAAAATTTGAAAAATTATGTAAATATACTCGAATAATTGAGCAACAGAGGAAAAGTACCAGCTTACAAGACAACTTGGCGAGCTGCATACGAGAAATCATTGAATGTCATGAGATTATTTGTTGTATTTCAGTATTATGACTAGGAGATTGAACTGTGGTTGGACTGCAATTGCAAAGAAGCTATTAACTTATTCAACGTTGAGAATTATTGTTTCAAAATTTAGTATCCCAGGAAACAAAAGGGCAATATCGAATTGCGACACTATTACCTGTTTACAATTTAAGTAATTATTTTCAAAATATGAAGTAAATCTAAAAATAAAACGGAAATCGAAAACAAAACCGACTTCGGCTCCTGCGGCCGACATTATTGAATCTGTATAATCAGCGTTTAATCCTGAATGCTACTGCTAATTTTAGATTTCTATACCTGCCTCTGGCTGCCTCTTATTAAGACAGAGAATTATTATACTACTCGCTTTCGCTACCTTGTGCAGAACACTTAAATGAACGTCAGGAAGAAAGTGTTGGAAATTTATATAAATTAATTTTTTATGCGACAAAAGAAAATAATGTTTTAATGAACTTTGTACACCGCTAAATAGATCATTCTGAGGAGAAAAATCGAAAAAAGCAAAACTTTCTAATAATCTACTCAAAACCGATTATACAACAAATCCATTATTCTCCGTTCGGTCGGCTCGATCTATAGTCGACGAACGAGAGCGTTCTCGCACAAAATAACCCCGTCCTACGCCGTTGGATTCCTAGAAACGCGGCCGCTGCTTGGGGTCTGCCTGAATGTAGAGCCTAGATTAATCCCAACGACCAGTCGGGGTGGTGGTATCCAATGTACGCGGTTACCCTTGGCCCGGTTCAACTACTCACTTCCTGGTCGCGGCGAGGCCTTTTGCATCTTACGGCCTCTTTTCACGAGACGAATAGTAGCATATGCACCGCGCGCCACGAGTCTATTGTTTCATTTAAATACGAGTGCGCGGAGCTGGCATTGTAGCTGAAAATCGGCGAATAAACTCGTCGCGAAGAAGATTATTGTATACGTAATAAAGTTAAGAAGAGAAAGTCAATGAACCGCCGATTATTAAGTAAATGAATAAATTAATTACAATGAACGTTTGTATCTCTAGTAATTCGTAACGCGAACGATCCTGCAAACAGTTCGTTGTTCCTCGCTTCGAGCGTACAATCAGAAATGCGTTAAAGTCCGCGCGAAATTCGTACCGCCAGCCAGTTTACTAAAAAATTTACAAGCCCCTGCCGCGACGCGGAAAAAAAGAAAGTTGGCAGCGCGCAGCGAACAGTGTGCCGTGTTGCAGCGCTGCCGCAGATCGCCGGGCCTAATCCTTCTTTCTTCGCCCGGGCAACGACGCGTAACCGGGTGATACGACAAAGAGCTCGCTGACGGATTCAGACGGCAGGAGCAGCACACGGCGCCGCCGACTTTTTTCCGCGCAGCCTTGTATTCGGTCTCGTCGAGTCGAGATCGGCTCGTTTCTGTACCCGGAAGTTGCTAAGAGTATATATGTACGACAAGCGAGCAATCGCGAGGTGGATGGTGTCATTGTCACAAAGAGGGATATACACGCTCGCCGACAGACGGCTGAGTGACGAAGGAGATCGGAATATTGTGAGGGGACGAGGACGACGAGCGTTTGCGCTGCAAAGCATCGAATGGATGAAACATTTGTATTGCGGGGCTTTGTTCGCTACGATTAATATTTTTTTGTCGTTGCGCTGACTTATTTTGTAGCTTAATTTGATGACGTTGATTATATATCGGTGATTTTTGTTAGATACTACTTTTATATTGAATTAATAAACGGGGTATATTGTTTTGCTTTCGCAGAACACCAAATTTTTTGTCGAACCTTTGAAACTCACGAGAAAAAGTCGTTCGTGCGTCAAAAATGCCAAGATTAAGGGGTTACCGCGTCATTGATAGTCAAGGGGTTAACGATATATCGAAAGCCTTCGAGATCGACAAATGCCAGTTTTGAACACTCGCAATTGAAGCATTAAGAGACCGGGGGATTATTCAGACACTGGCAGGGTCGTTACCACTTTCGAATTTGGGTCAACGCCTCCGTACTTTTGCTCACGATGGAGTAGCAATGTATGGGAAAAAGCTCGAGCCAATGAACTCAAGATTCGCGTGCCCGGTTTGTTCTTCTCCGTTTCGCTTTGTCTTTTTCTTCCTTTTTCCCTCTTGTGCGATTCTAATGAAGCACTTTGTAACGTTTTTTTTTATTATAAACGGAAATTCGTTTGAGAAGTGTTTTTGTCAAAATTGAAATCGACTTCGGATGGGGTGCTATTCGAAGAAGGTATTTTGGGATTGAATTTTGAGACTGTATTAAGTGATTTAATCGAGTACATATAATTTCTTATGAATAAAATTTTTAAAAGCATTTCCTAAATCCTTAGATGAGAGTTCTTTTCGAAAATGGTTACTTAAGATCTCGTATGATATGATTATATAAGAAATTTCAAGTGAAAAACTGGCATTTCTGGAATGAAATTAATTTGATTATTGGTGCGTTCGAAGAATCTCGGATTAAATTAAATGAACCCTCGATGCTGGACGTCGAAATCCCTTTTCCCCGGCATATTTCCTTCTTTCCGCCCTCCACAATATGGAAAAGGGTTTTAATATGCGATTCTCCAATTGGTTTTTCGTAACCGACTCGAAAGTTATTAACTGAATTCATAAAGCGCTGCTTTCTTCTGGAAAATTGTCAGTGACTCAATTAACTTCAGCGAATGTACGAATCTAGTTTGCAGATATTTTCATCGAATTTGAAAAATTTTTCATTTTACCCATTTAGAATGTAAATCAAAATTCGTTCAGATCGTTCGAGATCGTTTCTGATCTCCACTGTTCTTCGATAAAAATAATATGTCAAAAACCATTTTCTTAAACGTTCCAATTTAAATTTAGAAAATTAAATTAATATTACAATTAGCCGATTCGCAAGATGAACAATTATATAAGCGCGGATGGCGCATTGCTTATTATAATCATGATAAATTCAAGTCGCGAAGTAACCAAGAAAGCTAAACAGCGCACAGCATATTGTCAATTCTCTATAGGTTTTGCTAAATTCAAAAAGTGCATCGAGACGTTTCGTGTAATACAAATTATGGTGGGTGGCTTATACACTTCGAGCAATGCTAGATTATCGTTAAATTTTCAAAATTCACAAAGTTTCTAGCGATATTATCTTTACGCTTCTATACCAGGATATGTATTTGTTATTGTAAAAATCGATGAAAAGCAATATTTTATTGGTGAATTCGAATCAACTTTCAACGAATGGAAAATTTCGTATACCTTTAATTAATTTAATTTAATTTTAGCGACTGTCATTTCGCGTCACTCCGATGCTTCAATATTACAACGTTTTCAATTATCTTGCATAAAGAAAAGGATAAGGATGGCCTTGTTGATTCGGATTTCTCGTAAGATTATATCTTTTGTTCGTACACTGAGAAAAATGGTGTAAGAATAATTAACATTATTCATATAAAAATTACTATAATTTGTGGGAACAGAGGGAC
>JAWWML010000001.1:20829444-20850871 GCA_035047165.1 Ormyrus rosae | reverse complement strand
AATAGTAACCAACTTCAATTTTATATAAAAAAATAATAATTATTTTAATGTTTGGAAAATCATTAAACGAAAAAAAATACATGTACGCGCGCGAAGCGCGCACATACATCACTAGTTCATCAAAACGTCCAGAATGTTTTTTGATTAAAAAATGTACGCCAAGATTTAGTTCAATGATAAAGCAAAACGTGGTGGTAGAAAGCTTACCTCATTGTTTCCTTTAGATTTTTGCGCTTTATTATTTTTATCAATACTTGAAATTTCTATAATCGTAGTTTATTGTTCTCCGCGGTATTTTCTTAGAGAGTTTTATGCAATAAAAATTGCGTGCTTCGAATAAATTATTAAAATTCGAATGAAGAATAATCGTGAATTTTTATTGTTCTTATTTTAACGAAAGATTCGCCGTACAGTTTTTGGGAACGTGAAATAGCACTTTTTCTTGCCGTTTCTCATTTTTAGCATTTTTCATTCTTAATTTTACACATAGTCCAAGCGAAACAACCAGAGCCAAGCTACCATCTCCTTTTTCATTTTTTTTTTAATTTACGTTAAAAAAAATAAACGAGCAATACCACCGTTAAAAACAGACGAGAGAGCAGACCCAACTGGCAAAATGCGCGGTAAAAGAAGCGTGGAAGCAGTGAAAATTTTCAAATTTAAAAGCCACATAGAGAAGAGCGAGCTGCACATACGAGAAAGCTGGACGCGCGCCGAGAAACAGCCAAAAAACACGGAAAGACCTCCGATTCAAAGGGAACAAGGAAGCCAATTTTTTTTTTCAGAATCGAGGGGTCTGACGAGGGTGCAAAAAGATATAGATATAATGCTGGCGAAAAAGGCAGTAAAGAGAGAGAGAGAGAGAGAGAGAGAGAGAAGCGACGCTGCAGAAGGGGAAAAAGTAAAATAGATAGAGTTAGGGGGATAAAAAGAAAAGGATGCGGAGAGGGAGGGAGAAACAAAGAATATACGCCGGACATTTTGAATAATATGAAGTTTTGAGGAGAAGAATGGGCAAAAAGACTGTATTAAAGCGCCGCCGGTAGGAGGGAGAATCGGGGGCGATATGAAAGTAAATTGAAGTATAAATTTTATAAGAGCACTAAACGCTTCGAATACTTTTTAAAATCACTGGATGAAATATGACTTTTTTTTTATATTTCCTTGTTTTTATATTTTAAGGCGAGCCCCCGAGCTCGTATCTGCCGCTTCGCTTTTTTCGAAATTTACGTCCTTTGTTTATGCTTCTTCTTAATTGTGCTTTTGCGCTTAAATTTTAAATACTGTAAGCGAAAGAGAGAGAGCCCGATTTTTGCAATGCCAAAAAAGAAGTGCAATTTACTATGAAAAAAGAAAAGGGATTACCGTTTTATTCGAAGCAGGCAATGATATTTCATCGAATCCGCGTAAAGCTTCTTCAATTAACGCGTCCTTTTATCTGCGCACATCCTATGCGACAGTTAATGCAGAAACGTCAGCTAATATCGGCGAATCAATATTGCGGTTCGACGTGCGCGACGCTATCAAAATCCATCGACGAGGCAAACAAAATGATTCAGGTCATAAAACAATCGCACTCCGCGGCATAGCCTTTGTGAGGCTGTGCGCGCGCATAACAAAAAAAAATCGGAAATTCCGCCAAATCTCGAAGGAGAGAGAGAGAGAGTGAGGGCAACAATGGCCGGCCGCCGAATTAAAATTCCTCGATAATCAAAATTAGCGGGAGGGGGGAAGGGAGACGGAGGACAAAGTGCATCGACGGCTGAATGAAACTCAAACGAGGCCTAATGACACTCGATTCAATTTAGGGAACGAGACGCGAGGACAAAGGCCTCGCTCCTACACCAGAGCAGCGCATGCTTGGATCGCGCAGAGGCCAGACACAAAAGCGGCGGAGACGCGCGGATGTACGCAAAATGAAACGCAGAGAAAGAGAGAGAGAGAGAGATAGAGGGAGATGCTGAAAGCGAAAACGGAGGAGAAAGTAAAAAAAAAAAAAAAGAAAAAAAATAAAGCAGGGGTGCGCCTGCACATGGCCGAAAAATTAGGGGGATTAAAAAGAGGGGGAGGCGTAACCTAAGGATCGCCCCCTTTCGCTCGCACACGTGACTCACACGCGCGAATTTCGACGGCCGCTGTCGCGAATCCGCCGGCCTTTTCGATTATATTACTTTTCGGCGAGTCTTTGAGATTCGATCTGGGTAGGGGAGCTGCACTCGGCTTTTTTTGCGCGGCATCAACTGATTCATTGTCTTTTGTATAAGTTAGTACGGATCTGCTGTCTGATTCTTTATGGGGAGGATTTAAATTCAGATGACAGCACTCGAAAATTCGAAAATTTAATTGGAAGAAAGAGATTTATGGATCGTTGTGGATTTAAATATTAATAACGTAAATAACGAAATTAGATTTATTGCGAATATTATAGTCAGGTAACAAAATGAATAATATGATATTTCACTTTCATGAGTTTTAATTTCAGAATTATCTCTATGGTGTCGGTTTACTACTAATGTTGTTTTCGAAATTATTTTAGACATTTCATTTGATCGTGCAGTTTGCAGAATTCGAATTTATATTGTTCAAATTGAAAATTGAAGCCCTAAAACTGTCTTTCATTAATACTATTTCTATTTCATAGAAATATTTTTATTCCAAATTTAAAATGGCTCTTTAAAAATTCAAAACATAAAAGAAAATTGCTTTCTACCTGAACTTCCCGTCGAGAGATTTTAAACACTTCACATTGCTTTGAACTTCATGGAAATGTCAAGTTCAGCACTTCTCTTTCACCAGAAACGGAAGTACATTTCGTTCACTGTCAACAGTCTTTTTCAGAACTTCTAAACATAAAAACTCGCGACTCTTTCTAACAGAACCGCCCCAATATTTTTGCAATAACAAATACTGCAAATGTTTTGAAACTTTAACAGCTTCCACCCTAAAAATCCGATAAACGCGCCAAACAGAATTCTCGCTTAACCCTTCGCTCCGAAAACTTTGCAAGGCAAACCGAATACCTCCGCTAAAAGCTCCTCTCGCGGCCGGCTTTTATCGATGCCTTGCCAGCCAATTATTCCCCTCGTACGCGCGCGCAATAAACAACACACAGAGGCATCGGCGCGCGTCGCGCGGCGCTCTTCGCTCGCGCTAATTTTGTAATTTTGCAGCGCGGAAGCTTGCGGGAATAATGAGCGCCTCGATCTCCGCACGCTCGGGCCTAAAACGGCGGGGAGCAACGCACCTACCTCGGCGGGTAATTACATCAGCATTTATTAGATCTGCCGCTTTTTCCCCTCCCCCAATGGAAAACTCACCTACTCCTCCGGCTTCATTTTTTCTTTCTTTTTTCTACGCTACGCTGATGGACATAATGAGAAATGCGTGCCTTCGCGCGCCTTATTATATTAAGAAAGGCCATTTTGCTTCGTCCATTTAAATGCAGCGAGTCCGTTGCCAGATAATAAATGCGTTCTCCTGCCGTATCTGCAGTACGGGTCTGAACGCATTTTCCTTTTCTGCTCCCCTCGTTGCCGGTTTTTTTTTTTTCAAGCGCATTGTATTGTTACCCGTCTGCGGACGATTTAAATTATAAATAAAATTTCATGCTCGCGAGCTTGAATTATGTGGAATTATATACCGATGATAAAATATTACAAGATACCGTAGGCATTGTACGCAGCGCCACTTTATTGCAAAATTTATTAAAAAAAAAAACAACGCCGGCCTGCGCGAAGCCGTTTTAACGGACGCATTACATTCGCTTCTGGTACAAATTTATTTTAATGATAAAAATTTGAAACGGCTCGGGCAAGGTAATACTTTGAAAAACTCGCGGCTCAATATTTCAGTATTACCAACCGTATTTGGTATCAAAGGTGTTTGCCAACTTTATTCGTCGCGCATAATATTTTGATTCGGCGGTTCATGATATTTTCAGCCGGAGACGCAACATGTGCTGCTTTTCGTTTTTAAAATTGTATATTTCAAAAGTACTTGGAACACCTGGTGAACAGACGAACCGCAAAAAGGGTAAATGACCTGCGTGCCAATCAACTTGGCGTTAGTTTTTACGGTTGCTGTTTGAAAGTTTGATTAAGTCGAGGAATTTGAACGATTTATTATTTTAATTAAAAAAAATGATTTTAATTAAACGACGAAGCAACATATAATTAAGAAACAAAATTCGAATGAGGTAAAGTCTGACTGGCGACGTACACGAGAGATTACCAGCATTTAATAAAAAAACATCAAGTTTTCAAAGAGTGAAAATATCGTCTCATATTTTTTTAAAAAGATAAAAGTCCACCGTTTCGCAATTGTTATCGAAAATTCGATACTAAGCCGTCGACCACATTTTTATTCCAACCTAGTAATTCCAATTCCGGGAACTTGAATTTTTTCTCACGTGATATCTAGCCGATTTCATCAGAGCCGACTTTCATAACTAAATCCATCGCGATCTATTATTATTTCCTAGAATTCCTCTGTATTGATAAAATTAGTCTTGCGGTCGTTAGAGATACTTGAAAGCTGCTTCCAAATTTCAAGTGCGCAATTAGAATTACAGAATTGTAGAACAATAATCAATCAACTAGTATCATCGCGCGATGATCGCGCGGAACACCTCTTAAAGCAATTGATTTTTTACTTATTCATTAATCACGACTGAAACAAAATATATTTTCACGCTTTTATCGCCGGAATTTTGTGACCATCGAAACGATAATTCTTTATTTATGATTTGATTAATCGATTATCAAATTCGTAAATACACTTATTTGGCTAACTCGAAAATTAATTAAAAAACACTAAGTGCTCAGCTTTTTGTTATGTACTCTTCGGGCCAGCGTTTATTTTTTCTCGCATTTCATAGTAGTGGTGCTTTATGAAAAATTAAATATCTTTTTCAATAAATTAGTCGATTGTACAGATTAAACGCGAAAAAAGCCGATGCCATTGCTTATTACTATAGACAGACGATTGGATAAAAACTGTAAAAAAGTTCCGTTTGAAAAAAAAAAAAAAAACCTATCCCACCCACAAATGTAAACGAAACAATTAGATACCGGCAATAAAAATTTCAGTTACAAGCTCCTTTAAAATTCAACGAGCTGTGCTCGAATCCCGCCCAGCTCCGACGACAAACATCCCCAAATACGCGCGACCAAAAACTGAGTGTACCCGCGGGAAAAAAAAAAGAAAAAAAAATATCTCGGGAAAATTCCGAATTCGAGCTTCCCGCGCCGTGTCGAACGTGTAAAATCAACACGTGATTGACACGTGGCACCATTGGCTCTCGGCTCGCGTAGCGCTGGCTACGCGCGAGCGGGCTCTTTTGCGAAAGAGCGAGACGACGCGTGTTTACGTTACACGTGCGTTCGCGCGTGTCACGTGCTCCTCCCCCGGTCGCGCCGGCTGCGCGCGCGTTCCCGCCGCGAGCGCTTGCCCCTTTTACGCTGCCGATCCCTTTAAACCGCCGCGTTCTTACGCCCGAGCGATTTGCATGACAATATTTCGGCCCCGCTTCTCGACTGCGTATATTAATCCTTTGGGGTGGAGGCGCCCCTTCTTCTCGGCTATTAATCACGCTCGGATTGGGCTTGCAGAATGCTGTTTTTTTTTTTCTTTCTTACCTTTGATGCTTTTTTCGTCGCCAGATGGCAAGGTAATTCGGATGGGGAATAAAGAAGCGCGGAAGACGAGTCGGGGTTTTAGGATCTTTAAAAGCACGAAAATGCTTCTGCGAAAAATTCTCGAGTGCGGCAAGAGAAGCCGGGAGGATAAAATTAAATCAAAATAGGCATGAGTCACACCGCACAAGGAGGTCATTCACACAGCCGGCTAGCGGCTCGACTTTCTCCGCAAAATCAATCTCTCGCGGGAGAGAGACGAGCGAGCTTTTTCGAAAACGGTTTTTTAACGCGAAATTCAGCTTCCGAAGGAAAGCGCGAGAAAGGAGAAAAAAAAATTGGCAAGGTCGCCGCGTCCTTTGCCGTTTTGCGCACGCGTTAAACGAGAGTTGTAAAACGGCGGTCGACTATTCACGCCGACCTCCGACCGCGCGTCTATCCCTCTCTTTTGCGCGCGCTCTCTCTCTCTTTTACTCGTGCTCTCCTCTTCATTGACTGAGCCAGGAGCAGCGCGAGAGGGAACGAGTCATTGACGCCGGCACGCGCTCTCGAGTGTGTAGTACAACCTCGTCGTCGTGCAAGACTGCAAATCCGGAATGCACTCCTTTTCTCTCTCTTTCTCTCTTTTTCTCTCGAGGCTTGGATCGACTTTCTCGGCTTCTTGCAACAACAACATCGCGCCTTTTTTCTCCTGGAATTCGAACGATGGATGTTTTTTTTTCGCTCGTCTTTGTTTTTAGAGACTAGTAGCTTTGTAGTGAATTTTTTATTTAATATATGTAAGCTGAAATTTGTTAACGAAACGGTTTTACGCTTTGAGCAGAACAATTGTGACGTCGTAGAAAAAGGGAACGAAAATTTGTTCTCGTAACTAAAAAATCAAATTTTAAATAAAACCTGCGGAATACTACGGCACTCCTTTACGCGCCGGGGCTTCATTTAAAAATAAAATTTTTGATAAACCTTTTTACTGCGGTCAGACAAAAGTTTAAATTTACTGCGAATTTTACTGTCGAGCCGTAATAAAAGATTTTTCGGTAGACTTCCATTCGAAATTTTCGAACTGCTTTCCTCGGAATAGAATCTAAAACTGTAAATAAAATTTCTTATTACCCCTCTGCTAAAGTTTTTATCTTCGTGACAAAATAAAAATTTTTACAGTGAGCGAAGCAATTTTGTAGCTTTGCAACGCGGCGCACTTTGATACATATATATTTATATGCGCTTAAGGAACGTACGGCGCTCGAGTTTTATGATTTTAGAAAAATTAAGGATTTAATTTGTAGTTTATGCCTTTTTACCGCGCGCCTTTAAAGCTAGGAGGAAATTGATACTAAGAAATAATTTAATTAAAATCAGCGCTCGTTTTATTGTAAAACAGGGGCAATCAATTTCAGATATTATCGAGGGAAAATAACAGCCGAGATGCGAAATTTATAAGGAGACTAAAAATATCGGAAGCTACGCCATGTTTATCACAATTTAGTGGATTGTGTAAAGCGTGCAATAAAGTATTTGATAATTAAAATAATTTTTCACAATCAAAAACTCGGAGGCTTTTGCAATAAAGTCCACAATCTTATCGCAAAATTGTGCCTAATATATTAAACATTTACGCTAATAAATGTTTCGTGCTTCGCACTGCAAAATTGTAATTTTATTCCGGCGATGATAAGTTTACGGTCGTAAAAAACTGCACTAATTACACCGGCGTAATGAAATGTTATACGTTAAATTACTTTTTAACGATGATTTACGCTGCGCTGTGTTATATACGAAAAAAAAAAAACGGCGACAAAAAATCATAATAAAAAAACCTTATAACGAGGCTGTAAAGAATGCTAGCCCTTAAATTACTTAGATAGGGACGCATCGGCCAAAAAGGTACGAGCAACTTTTTATTTATGCAGCCGGGGGGCCGTTTATCAAAACTTACAAGTTCATTTGCTTCGCGAAAAATTCTAATGCGCAGATGCGTCCCGATCGATCAAACGTTTTTTATTTTTTTTGTTTTCCCTTCCGCGCGAACGAAAAGCCTTCATTAAAAGCTAAACGCAATTTTAAACTCTGCATTCGCGCTCTGCATTTCGCTCCCTCGCTCGGCTCTTTTTTTCCGGGGAATCGGGCACCTGGATGCAGGTGCTGTCAGGCGGAGAAGAACAGCTGTCTCTCTCTCTCTCTCTCTCTCAGTTTTTACTTGCTCACCCCTCGAAAATCGCTCATTGTGAGAGCGACGCTCCACCTCCTTTTTTTCGTCGCTTTTTAGTCTTCCTTTTTTTCTCGTTCGTTCGCCTCCCCCGATCGCACAACAACTGACTTCTTTGTTAAGGGCTATCGTCCAGTGAACCCAAGAATTATATCAGTGCCAAGTTTTTTTCTCCCAGCGCTCGAAATAAAAGTTTCTTTTTGAAGGAGTATTTTGCACCGAGTGCTTGGCTGAGCTAGACTATTAAATTGAAATATTATACTGTTTCTATTGTCCGCGGGGAAAATTTGATAGTAAAAGTTATGTACTATACAATGAGAGAGAGAGAGCCCAAGGAACGTATTCCTCTGTGGCAGCAGAAAGAACGATGAATATTCTAATAAATGCCGAGTATTATAATAATGGAACAATAGGAGATGGAATTTGCATTGGGTGCTTAGTACGAAGCAGTCTTTTAGCTGAATAACAAATTGCTATAACGATTTAAATTTTTACGGGGCCGTTTTTTTTTTTCGATTTCTACTTAAATTATTCAGCGGCTATAAATTTTAAAACGCCCGGCGACTTATCATTTACGTTGACGTATAGCGAGATGCCCCCATAAAACAGAAAAAAAAAGATATATAAAAATGCTCGTATTGCGTACGACGACTAAGATAAAGTCAAGTTCGATGCACTTTGAAAAATCTAATAAAATCCAGCCAATACGATTATAGCGATCTAGAAAGAATACGCGAAACAATAACGAATGGCAGATTTTTTTTTCCTCTGAAACTGCAAGCGGCCAAGTTTTAATAGTCAAGCAAAAATAGGAAAATAAAAAAAAATACTCTAACTTTTATTGGAACATTATATAGCTTGTTCTATCGATTTTTATATGAAACGAAGCAGGCCTTTGTTAAGCAACTACTAGAGTCGCTCGATGGACTTTTCTTTTTTTTTTTTTTTTTTTTAATATTTTCTACCGTGCAATAAAGCTTTGTTTTTTTTTATTTGAAACAAATATATTCATTCTTCTAAATAACTATTTTTACGGGGATTCCGCAGAATTTGAAGTCTTCTAATATACTACACTGCGATAAATTACACGCTGCTAAAAATATCGCTGTTTCGTTCATTCAAGAGGAATAGTAAACAAGCAACATGATAATAATACTATCAAAACACACGAAGGCAAATACCGCTGCACAGTGAAAAATGAGGGGATCGTATGATATTGAAAGAGACGACTAATATTTTCGAAATGTAGTTCGACAAAAACATGGCTTCGATTTGCTCAAAAATCAATAGTCCTCTCAAATAACTTGTTCGCCAAGATCTCAATATCAAAAGAAAATCCTCTCACGGGGGAGTTAAAAAATTCGACGAAGCCCCGACAAAAGGCAGACGAATCGGGAGAGCAAGAAGAAGCAGCCATCATTCACGAGGAGCAGAAGAAGCAAAGCGCGCTCTCGCAACAGTAAACAAAGAATGAAGACAAGAGGCCGGCTGGCCAATAACCCAAGTCACGCCGGCCATTATTTTCGTCTAGCGTCCGTCGAGTTTTTGCCGAGCTCCTCTTCCCCGCGATACAGCGGCTCGCACACGTGGAAAAGACGCGCCGACGAAATCCCGGGCGCCGCGCGCGAGTCCGTCGCCCCGGCAAAAAAGGCCGATGGGGCCGGCCGGAAAAAAAGATAGAAGGGGATTAAAGATGTGCTGGAGGAAGGAAGGTGAGTCGTCGATGCTACTACCGCCGGGCAGGCTTTTTTACCCCGCGCAAAGCCTCGCTATATCGCGTAGTTTCTTTTGTCCCGAGGATTTTCAACTCTTTCGAGCTTCAATTCCGAGGTGATTGATGATCCGAGGTACTTGGATTTCTCCCTGGAAATGGACTTGAGTTTTCCTGCTGAAAAGAATTTTTCCGGGGGGAAAAAAGTTCTGCAACCTTTCCGATGGTGTAATAATTTTTCAAGCGTTGCGAGTTGAAGAACTGCGATTTTTCAAAGATATTTTTCGTAAATCTAGAATAAAACTCGCATGTTAACAATTCAAATGGGACTGTAAGGGATACGTTGGAAAAGGTAATTGAAAGATCCACGTAATCGACTGCCTAAAGTTATTTTGAATCGAAACGAAGAATAAATTACAGCAAGATAATATCTGTTAAAATAGTTTTGTCCGTACCGGACATTTGATCGTTGAAGTAACTTTGAGCTTAGAATTTATGTACGACTTGCGCCCATTTTACAGACATTGATTACCGCTAACTTTGACTGCAATAAATTAACGTCGTTGCAATGAATAGGTCCAAAATCATTATTTCAGTTAACTTCAAAAGCTGGGAGTCCCGAAGTCGTTAACTGCGATTCGGAGGTCACATACACAGTGAAGTGACGTTCTATAATTATGCCGCGTGACTCACCACAAAGGTTTTTTGCCGGATCCACTTTGCGGAGTGCTGTGACTGAGCACAATGCTAAAGCTACATGAATTTTAATGTAGATCTTACGCGTGAAGTTAATTTAACTTTTCCCTGGGTTTTTTTTTTCAGCCTGGAAGCAGATAAGAGAACGAGTATACGAGACGCAGGACAGGCAAAATGGAAATAAAAGCAAGACAGAGACAGAGGCGGAGGACGAACGCAGAGAGAGAGGGAGGGAGGGAGGTAAAAAAAGAGCGAACGATGAGGGAGTGAAAAGCCAGAGAGAACAAGCGAACAGAACGGGGCAGACGGAGAGAGAAGATGGCAGGGGGCAGAGAAAGAGCGTGAGATGGGGGTGGAAGCGAAAAGCCAATGTTTGGAGCAAGGCATTCTAAATTTAGCAGGAAGTATTGATTTTACAATTTGGACCCCTCCCAAAGTAAAAAATAAACCAAGCTAAATGTACTCTACTTTGATAGAGTGCCTCTCCTCGCTCTGCCGCGGCTCGTTTCGACGCATAGACCCTCTCTCTCTCTCTCTCTTTCCCGCCGTTGTCCAGAGCGAAAGAGAGGGAAGACGACGAGGAGAGAGAGAGAGAGAGAGAGAGATAAGGAGCGAGAGAAACGCGAAGAGCCGCGGGAAAAAACTGCAAAGAGGAGGGTGAAAGAAAGGGAGAGGGAGAGAGGGAGAAGGAAAAAAAAGTTGCAAGGAAGGGGGTGAAGTAAACTGCCGCGAGGTAAAGGGAAGCGAAGAAGGTGGAGGTGGCGCTGCCGCTCGCGTCGGAGGTGGAGGAAAAGAGGAAAGAAAGGTGAAATGCCGGAGAGCTCCTTCGTGGTAAGAAACAAAGAACAGAAAATTGATCGTTTGTCAAGTTTTATGTTCTCTCAGTCTCGGGGCAAAAAGGGACGGGGATAGAACAACGCCGACTCGCCGGAGAGACGGAGAAAGCACGATAAGACGAGTTGCAGAAATTCTGCTAGTTGCTTCAAGAGCCCACGAAAAACTGGAAGAAAGACAGAGACGAAGGGAGAGGGAGAGAGAGAGAGAGCGGGGCCGAAGCTGGACCGGCAGTAGCGGTAGGAGGTGGAGGCGAACGGGCCAGAGGGGAAATATTCGCCAAAAGAAACGACTCAAACGAGTCGATAGAAGCCAACCGAACGAGATTGCCCTCGCTTTTTCTTTCTCTCCCACTCTCTTTCAATTTTTTTTATTCCTTTCATCTCTCTCTCCCTCTATCGGAGCCGGCATGAGGGTGTGTTGCCGCATGCTTTCGAGAGAGAGAAAGAGAAAGCGCGGGGAGGGAACTTCTTTCTCTCGTCTCTTTTTTTGAAAATAGAAAAAAAAGCCCGAAAAATAGAATCCGAGGAACAAAAGATGTGTGTGTGTGTGTGTGTGCACAGCAGCGGCGGGCCGGGGAGAGAAAATCGAAGCACGAAATACGACGCTGGCGCATTAACGAATAAACGATATGTCGGCGCAGAAATGATGTTCGTTCCGTTGGACGTAGACAATGTACACACGCGGAGGGTAACGATCAAGTTTACAATTTCTTTTGCCCCCGGGACAAATAAGGGCGAACTGCTTTTTTTTTTTTTTTTAATGGACGCGTGATTGAAATAATTTTATCGACGTCGGCGTTTTACGTTTGTTTAATCAAATATTATTATATTTTTACGTTCTAACGTAATATTGGCAGGACAATAAAAGTTAATTTATAAGCAATGGAATCATTATTGAAATAACAAAGTGCTTATTAATTTACATTCTGTAGGTACAGAATCACAATAATTTATTTGCAGTCGTCAATAACTATAACGAGAGCCAATAACTGTCTGGATTGCTCTAGAACAGTATCGAATTATGAATGTAACGGTACATAGAATGCGTAATTAACAAGTTATAATATTGGTCATCAATTAACCTTCTTCAATACTAATGGAAAATTAATAAATTCAATTTGATTTCCTTTAAATTAATAATAAGTAAAATTACCTCTATAATGAGAAATACTAATCAGGTTTCTATTCAATCATAAACTCCAATATTCACGAATTTCAGTCTACAAAGTAAATGTAGCTATATTGGTTTAGGTCATGTATGTTATTTGGTCATAAAATATTACGTTATGTGATGTCTCGAAAAATGATCGTACATTCTCGTGGAACGCGAAAAAGTTTAATAATTAAGGCTTGACTGTAGTATTCCATTAATTTGTAAAGTCTCTTAAAATACTTCCTGATGAAAACGTGAATGTACATTTTCCAAGGTTACGGGAAAATCAATATAAAAGTAAGTTGAAACATTCAATAATTACATTTAGAGGGGAGAGCGAAATTCTGATATATATCTATAAATACGAGCATGGACGGAAAATCGATAAATCAACAGAAAATGGCAATAAAGTTTCGAACTATAACTGTGCAAAGAAACATGCTCTTGGGTTGGTTTGTTTTTTCATAAAAAATTATGTTACTTTCCCAATAATTATTAGTAAACTTATTGCGCGTTAGAATGACGTCAACATTTTAAAAAGTGCCTTTTAACGAAAAACCTAAATAACTGTCCTTTGAAAGCAAAACAAATACTTAGCCATTTCCATTTTAAAAGGATCGTTAAATATAAATTGATGTGGACGCTTGATTGTATTTGCTAGAAATTAGCAATTAATAATTCTACAACTTTATCGATTGCTTTAATTGTACCACTTTGCGTTACAAAACACATTCAATAATGAGATCGGCTATCGATTAAGTATAGATACAAAGGGTCATTTACAATACCTAAAGTAGGGTGGAATAAGTCATTCCGCGACCCGATGACGCTCAACCACATGTTGCACGCACAACTCAAATAAGAAACTCAAACCGTCAACTTTGGGAATCGATCGGAAGGTCCGCTATATTCGAATATTTCCAAGCTCTAGATACAATCCTGAAAAATAACGGTTTCAAAAAAGCTTGTTAATGTGAATAATTCAAACGCAACTCTACCATGTCGACAAAAACAACAAAGTTTTTATATCGCTGCGACAACGGCTCCGAAGGATCAATATCGCAAGGTCACCATCAATAATAAATTGGATTTATTCTAGATCATGCAAAAATATACCCAAATCTTTGGGTAATGTGCGTGTTTACTAAAAACCAGTGCTGGTTAACAGCGTGTCAAGTTGTTTAAATCATCTCGTTAACCATTTAAAAACACTCGCGACATCCAAGGCCGTTTGAGACGAACCATTCGGCGTAACCGAAGATTCCCATCACATAACTCATACACGTTATTACATGTGAAGTCTCATTTGTCTGACTCGATGCCTGAATTCGAGCAGCAGCAGCAGCAGCAGCAGCAGCAGCAGCAGGTAGAGAGAAAGAACGAAAGCCCAGAGGCTATAAAAGGTCGAGCCCAGGTGAGCGAGAAACGAGGGACTTACCTTGTGCGCTCGGAGGGTTTTGCCCTCGCAGGCGAGGGTGACGTCGCAGTAGGCCTGCCGTTCCAGGAGCTGGGAGAACATGTTCTGGAGGTTCGTGTGGTGGTACTTCCATCGCAGGCAGTATTGCTGGGGGAACATGTTGCTGGTAGTGGCCGTCGGCGGCGTCACTGGGCCCGGTCCCTGCTGCAGCATATGCGTATTATCGGCGGCAGCGGCCGCCAAAGCACCGACGCGCGAGCCGAAAGTTTCCCTCGTCGCCAATGTAGGCGAGCGGCCCGCCGCCAGTGCTAATCCTCCCGCTGCTGGCTTCGCCCTCGCAGCCGAGGCCGACGACGACGAGCACCGCTGAATCACTGCGAATTAAAACCGAAAGGACTTTCTTGTATTGTGGTTATAATTAGAGATATCAATTTTATGTATTGCCTGATAACAAACATGCAGTCTTGTCAAACTCGGTAGTGTTATTGCTGCAATTAAGTTTCTTTGTATGCACGCTAAGTGTCGAGTTCATTATTTAAGTAATCTTCTAGTTTAACAAATTATCGTAAAAAAATAAGATACAATTATATGATGTACGTTATTTACAAAGCTTGTTAAAAAATATATAAATTCTACAAGTAAAATCTTATCTCTAATATTATTTTACTTAAGTTCACGTTACCCCGAAAATTTTACTTCTAACCTTTTCTAGATAAAAGAAACACGTTGCTTTATTAGAAAGTGATTATTGAACTAGTTTACGCTTCAAGCAAATAAATTGCTTCTGCTTGTCTTTCATTTCATACAAACATTTCGCCCCACTAAATCACGCGACTGACAAATTATTTTTTTTTTTAAAAAAGAAAAACTGCACTTCCGAATTTTCTTATAAAGCGATAACCTATAAAAAAGAGAAATAACTATTTTCGTGAATCTGTACCCTTCAGAATGTCAAAAACACGGTACCTGGGAGCGACATCCGTCTAGTTGTGGACATAGATTGACACTCTATTATGTTCCTTCTACATTGGCACTTTATCCTCTTCTCTCTTCAATTGAGAGAATCATGCAGCCGGACATTGTCGCTTTACCGACTAAGAGCGAGGGCAACGTTTGTAATCTCGTAGAAGTGGAACATTACTTCGTAATAACCATTTATTATTATATCCGTTTTGTTAATTTAACATCTTTTTTAGCTATTAAATTTTAATTAATCCAAAAGCTTGCCAGCCGTTTATAACGTGAGCCATAAAAAAGTTGTGAAACGATAATACGTAAAGCATTTGCGCTTAAAGTAGTGTAGATCAAGAATTTTTCGAAAATTTTACAATCTAATTGATAGCGTTCAAGCGCGATCCCAGCTTTTACTTGGTTAAATGATACACGGAGAAAAGTTTTTTAGAAAAAATTATAATAGTACATTTTAATTTGATCACAGACTGTAAAAATAATTTTTTAGATTTTTACAGTCTGTGATGAAATTAAAATGTAATACTATTGTAATTTTTACTAGAAAATTTTTCTCCCTGTAGAGAAACTACTTGAGCTAAGTTTGTACCTTACGACACGTAAATTTACCTTCAACTGCGACAAAAATAAAGTCGGTCTTGATTAATTTGATTCGGTTGTTGGAAACGTATGTCCTATATCAGCTTAACATTCTTCAGTCGTCAAAAACAGTTTCAAATGACCTAGTTCTTAACTATTTTATCTATCCACCGATATTTTGTGCGGGACAGATTTAAAAGCCTTTCCAATTGAGCTTTTTTTTAATAAAAGCGACGATGGTACTTTGTGACATTTTTAACCGAGGTCTTATATAATTGCGGAATGAATATATATTTTAAAAAATGTCCTTTTTTTTCAATGCACATTTTTATCGAAGCAATTATGTCAAAAAATAGTGAAACACAACTATAATTTGAATGTGAGAGATAACACTAATTTAAATAGTAAAAAATATTGTAAATATGGCAGTATGTCCTCCGATTACCAAGGATAATAGTAATTTATACGCAATAATTTCTCTGAATGCATGTCAAATGAATTTGTCCAGCTATTTCCTAATCCAATTCTACTAAGTGTAAAATCTACCTTCAATGTATGACAGCTCCTATAAAATCAATCAAGCTAAAGCAATAATTACCAAAGATATCGACTACGCCGTCGGTGTCTTCCACGGAGAGAAAAGACGAGTAAGAGCCGAGGTCCTCGAAGTTCGACCTCTGCGTATGGTTCTCAACAAGGTACTTCTGTAGCTTATGTTGCTTCTTTTCCTTCCTATCCGAAACGTAGCGATAACTCGGCCCAGCCGATCCTATGTCAACGTGCTGCTGTACTCTTGAGAACGACGACCTCAAACGCAATTCGTTTTCCTGCAACAAGTGAAACGGCCTTTCGTTAATACCCAAATAACCTTGAAGTAAGAGGTTAAAAGCAAGATGGCTAAAATGATATATTTCGCATTCTCTCATAGATCGAAGCTTTTGGGGAACAACTCGTTTCGACAAAAAGAAACACTGCGCTGTTTCTTAAAAGCCATGATGTAGCTTACTAACTCAGTTGCCGCATGTAAATGTTGCAATCGTGTTATAGGTAAACTAGAGGGCAGCAGCAAGTCGATGTAATATATTGCGTTCAAAAAAAATCTTGAAAGCTCCAAACTGCACGAGGTGACCTACTACTATTTTCCCCGGCGCCGCTGCACAACAACGCAATAACAATGAACAAATTTTGTTTTATGCCTCGAATGTAACGCGAGCGAACGCTTACTCTCACTTTGGCTTCGTTCTTCTCTTTGAAATTTCGCCCAAACAAGATTAAATACCGAGGCGGAGCGACGTCGATCCCCCACTTGTAAAGGCCGCAAACAGCGTTTACGGGCCTAAACAATCGATCGGCTCAAAGGGAAATTTCTTCGAAAAGCATGTAATAAGTACGTCGCCTCGGAATATGCGCCTTAATTAATGGCTCCCGCAAAGAACCGGCATCGGAAAAACGGAGTCAAAGGCTAAGGGGGAAGAGAGAGAGAGTGAGAAAAAATGGAATGGCTTATGCAGAAATCGAACCGGTCACGTTCGATCGGTTTCGTTCAGCTACGACGGATTAAGAGAGCGCCGTACATTTTCCTCCTGCGGAAATTCGAATTTTCGAGTCGCCTCACGAAGCGGCGCGCCGAGGTATAGGCGCACTTTAATTTAGATTTATGATGAGCTCGGCATACAGATTTCGATTCTCACTGGCGGTCTTTTCAATTGACGGGCAAAAAGGAGCGGCGGCGGCGGCGGCGGCGGCGGGGGTCATGCATTTTTCATCCGGCTCTGCGTTTTCCATTTTGCGATTCCTCGCGCCTCTTTTGCAGCCGACTTTCCTCGCTCCGTCTCTCCGTCGCCGAGAGCTCGATGATACTCGCCGAGATAATTAAATCGAAGAGTCTGAACGACTCGGCCGCTGACGGCTTTTTCTCTCTCTCTCTCTCTCTCTCTCTCTCTCGACAACTGTACTTTGCGGTGTCGACTTGTTTCCTATATTTTTGCATGCTGGAGTGGGCTTTGATAGGATATCGCATTTTTAGCTAAGCTTCATTTCTCACGATTTCGTTAAAATACGAGGAGTTTTTTTCTTTAACGTCGTTTCTTAAGCGGTCTAAGACGGGGCAAAAAAGTGCCTGTTGCAGCTGACAAGAAGTTAAGAAATGTTGCAATCGGAGGAATTTATTTACGTCTTAAAGAAATGTGATCTTAAGTAATATTTCAAAAGCATTACTTGCAAAATTATAGCTGAAAGACGATATGGGAGACTGGTCTTGCTGTAACTTGAATAATCAAACTTTTGGTAAAATACGAAAATTCTCCGAAAAATTAATCGAAAATTGTTTGAATAGAAAAACAATTTACACGATCCTTATCCTAGAAAAATGTTTTGAGATTCTACCTCGAAATTTCCGATGAAAATAAGCTATTTTTGTACAATGACCTTCTCGACTTTTTTAATTTGCATCGGTCAAAAGAAACCCGGCATATTTATTTTTAGATTCTGCACATATAGACGAAACAAAAACTATTTTCTTATATGGATAACTGATATAACCGTACGAAATGCTTTCGATCAAAACTGGTGGTAAATACAGCATTTTTTGTTTCTTATTGAAGTCCGCAAGAAAGTAGTATCTGATGCCAATAAACTTGAAGTTTTCCCGGAAAACTATTCGTTAATAACCCCTTTAATGAAATGCAAAACACATGTTTGGCCAATGCTCTTGTTATTATATAAACGAATGCAAATTTTATGGAGCTAAAAATATTTATCGCCTATGCAAATTTGCATTTTAATTCATAGAAATTTGTTTTTCCCGCGACAATTATTCATAATTTCACTTAAATTAATCACAGACCGGGGCGACGTGTTCGGCGGCACGAAATGATTGGAGATAATTTATGCCAGCAAGTGCACGCGGGCGAATTTGCGAAACGAGCTCCTTCTCTTTTCCTCGTTTACTTGCCGCCGATCGATAATTGAAAACATCTCGCTTTGCGCGGCGGACACGAAAAATTAACAATAAATAAAACCGTCTTATCGCCGATCGACTTTCTCTTCTCGGCCGGGCAAAACGGCGGCAGGAGTCTACGGAAAAAACTCGGCGCTTTCCACACTTTCATAAAGTCTTTTTTATGCTCGCGCTCGGCGACGAAACGTTCCCGATCGTCGCTCACCTGCCCGACGCCAAGGTCAAGCACGTAGGGATGAGCGAAAGCGCGCAATTATATCGGTAAAAATATACATCGAGCCTCGCGTCCCGTTACGTTTTACAGCAGTGACTGCGCGGAGCTCGATAACAATTTCGAAAAAAATAAATAAATAAATAAATAAATAAATAAGCGCGAATCGCGAGCGGCGCTCTATTGGAATTCCGCTGCCTTACCGCGTCATTGTCGCGTTTAGTCAGCCGTGTGTGAGTCACTTTCTACCGACTATTTCTCAGATCCGCGGATTATTAATTAAGAAGATGAACTCGAGTGGATTACAAAAAAAAACCCTTTTCCGAGCTTGAAAACTCGCGGTGGACGAAATTTTTAGGGGTTACTTAAATCATAGTTACTTAAAAGTGAGATTTTCAAGTGCCCGAGTACAACGTAAAGTAAAAGATTGGTGAAAAAATTTTTCAAGAAATTGGTCAACTTTTTGTACTTAATCGCTCGGCAGCATTTGCATTCCTAACAGTACATACTTTCCAGCTAATTTACAAATTGAAAATCATCCGCGATTATTAATGTTTCTAATAAATTGGAAACCGACCGTGCAGCAGATAATTTTATTAACTGTACTCGGTAATTGACTTTTTCAAGAGAGCCATTTTTCCAAAAGCGGTTGGAAAGTTCCGAGCGGCTCCTCAAACAAAGTAAGATTTTTCAGCGGCAAAAAACTCTTTAATAACCCGCAAAAAAAATTGGAAAGTCCCGTATGACAAAGTGCGTCGCGACACTTTCGCGCAATCGGCGCTCCGAGGGATCGATCCGCGAGCGCGATAAAGGCGGAACGAAGCTAATTAAAAGTAGGAAAAATAATGCGAAAAACCGGGCGGATGTATCTCCCGGTGCATTATCCGCTCGACCTGCCGGCAATGACTTTTATGTAGCGAGGAGAGGTTAGAACTCGAACGTCTGCATGTAATACACACAATTGCCGGAATTCAGGTCTCCCGCTCCGTATATGTACTACATTCTGACGTTTATCCTCGATTTCGAGCGGACTTTCTATTGTGTTTACGGAACTGCTTTTGAGAACCGGAAAAATTCTTCCTTTTGGCCTGAGTCTCTCTCGTGCACAGATGCATTGCTATCTCTCTCTCTCTCTCTCTCTCGTTCTGTGTGCTCCGCGAAGCGTTGCGTTTTTCTATCGAGATCAGCGCGCGTTTTTACTACGCCTCTTTTTCACTTATTGTAGCGTGCGTTATTTTTTCCCGCGGCTTTTGTCAGTTGAATTGCCTTAATTGATCGAAACGTCCAGTGTTCGGAAAAATCGTATCGAATGTCTTTCTATAAAAACGATTTCTTTTCACAATGAACAGGCCGAATTTGATAGGAAATCGATTTCTTTTTGTAATCCTTCGATCAAAGTCTGCGGAGTCTTTTAACCTTTCGTTTTTAAATAAATCTTTTTGATGGATTTTGACAACAAATAGAGCGTATAAACAAGAGTTTTAAAAGAGCAATTTAACTCGAAAGTTTAATAAGCATTAGTGTTTTGGAAAATTATAATGTGTATTACAATAAAGTTCGATATATCTTAAAATCAGTTTCAGAGCCATTCGGTTTCGTTAAGAGTTTCGATGATGCAGTTAGTGACCGGAAGGAAACTGGAAAATCCGACATAGCAAAGTTCATCTCTACTTATGTTATTTGCAGAAGAAAAAACAAATATTCCAATATCAGATTTGCGAGCAAGTTAATACAGTCGTTATTCGTTTGCTCTGCGATTGTGAATTTCAGATAAAAATTCAATTTGAAAATCTCGAAATTCAATATGGCGAATCCTAAAGTCAAAAAGTAATCAGATTTGCATGAAAATTGATTTCCAGATATTTTTGGCATCACTGATTTTTCAATCTGAATTTAAAAACATTGTAAATTTGAAAATATTCAAAATTCGAATCTCCCATTTAGAGAACTGTAGAATTTGTAAAGTTAATAAAGTTGAAACGAATATGTTTTTTAAATCTTTCTTTGAACAACGGTAATGTTGAATTTGATCGAAACGGTATATAGGCAAATACGCGTATTTTTTTCTTCCGAGTTGGATTTGGAATTTTAGATTTAAATATTTGAACGTGAAATTCAGAGTGCAAGTTTAAATTTGAACTATACAATTACTAATTTAAAAAAGCTGATAGAAATGTGGATATAGATTTAACACGCGTTTTTTTTTTTTTTTTTGCAGAAAATTGCCAATCTTAATATAAATTACTAATTTAACCCATTTTTCAAACTATTTAAATTATTTTAAAACATTGAAGAAGAAAATCTCTTTTTAACAATTTTCAACTGCAAATAAAAAAAATGTATTCAGACATAACGAAGTCGCATTTATTATTGTTAATCATGACACGGTTAAAATTGTACACGCATGTTGCAAAGACGCGAAAAATAAATTTTTATTAATCAGAAGGTTTGCGTCAGTAGTACAGAATTAGCATTTACACGGGCCAATTATTGAGTCCCGCGCAGCGAAAAGTGCTTTTAAACATTGGGTAATTAGCATAAATGAAAATCTTAACATTTTCGGCGTATTTAATTTAAACGAAAAATTATCCTCGTACCCGTTCCTTGCATGCTGATTAAGAGCTAGGGATTTTCGACGGAAATTTACGTACGAACTCGCACTTCCTGAAACAGTCTACCTCCGAATACCCGCGAATCGTTCAATGAAGCCAGCAGAAAAAGCCCGTCGAACAAAGCAGCAGATCCATAATTTAGCGCAAAAATCTCGGCATTTCCGAATCTCCTCCGAAGTCGCGGAGAGGGACGAAACGCAGCGGAGCTCTATCGTAAGAGTGAGGCGATAGTCGGCCTCACACATGCAGGCCGCGCTTCACGCCAAGCTCCTTATCGGCTGTTTACACCGCTCTGATCTCTTTCTCTCTCTTTCTCCGTCTCCTTTTTTCGGTACGGCATCCGCACTTCGTCAGCTGCATGTCTCCCTCGAGGGGCTACGCACTCGAGAAATCCCAAAAATAATCTTAGGAATCCAAACGGTAATCTCGGGTAATCTTTGGGAAT
>JAWWML010000001.1:20808407-20819706 GCA_035047165.1 Ormyrus rosae | reverse complement strand
AAATACCTATTTTATAGGTAAAATTTTTGAAAATACCTTATAAATAGGTATTTAATGTTTTCCATCTCTACCAGGGTTACTGCGTCTACAATTATTGCCTGATCTTTTGTGGGAAACTGAGTTGTTTGAGCCATTTGAGCATACGTTTTAAGGCTGGAACATTGATTTTGTGACATTTCGTTGGTTGAAGCTCCTGTAGTCAGGGGCTTCAGTATTCCTTCGATAAGGGAAATTGTGAGTTTTTTTTCCTCCTCGCTGGAACTAGAAGCCCACAGCACAGTTACGAACAACACTTTCAAAACTTTACACACTAAATGCTTGACGATGTATAAGTGTTTGTATGCACTCATGAGACCAAGAGAATCACGAAAACACGTCCGCACTCAACAACGGTTCGCGACCGAATCCTTACCGTTGTGAATTCATTCGAAACTGTGTAATTACGTATTATAATAAATGTCAAATGTCCATCAAATTTAAATGACAATTTTGATAAGAGTGGCAAGTAACTGAAATAGTACTGTCTGATTAGTTAATATTACATAAATTTTATATCCCTTAATGTAGAGAAAATTAATTTATCAATTCATTTTTATTAATTCATTATATTTTAAGAATATATTGCAAAAACCTTTATAACGGATAAATTTGAGTAATTATAATATCATCTGTCAAATTTTGTAAAAGAATGGCCAAAGTGTCACTGATGCATTTTAATAATAAAACAATTATATATATTTCCCGACGGATTTTATAAAAAAAACTATTTTTTTTCCCCAAATAATGCAGGCACGAACAGTGGAGTTAATAACAGCGAACAGCGAAACGTCGATCAGCGATGGTCAATGTTTAAGCGGTACTCGCTCGGCGATTTATGGCTCCGTAATGGCATTAGTTAAGATTGCGCCGCCAGTGTTCATCAAGTGGTGTAGACGACGTTCACGTGGACGGATCGCAATTGCATTCTTTGCATTTATTGCGCAGATGAACGAGATCAAAGGGCGGAGGCGCGCCGTCGCATCTGCGGTGATCCTATATAGTTTAAATCTGATTATTGGGATGCAGGATGCGGACGAAGTCAACTACCGAGAGAAATTGATAATGCGACCGCGGCGGTTTATCTTTCGCGTCGTAGAAAAGGTCGTTTTATTGTTTTCAGCGAGCACTTTGTTGTCGACGAGCAATAAGAAAACGCTCCCGTTTCGCGCATTATTTGTAAACTGAGGAAAGATTTATTTACGCAACGGGATGGATCAACGAAAGTTGTTGGATTTTCTTTTTAAACTGGCCTAGAAAAGGACTTATTTTTAGACAAAGTAAGGACGACCTTTTAAACCGAAAATCGAGCGACGAAAAGCCGAAGGCGGAGGGGAGAGAATCGGTGAGAAAGAGCAGAACCGGGGGGAAAAGCTCAAGTGGCCTCGGACTCCGTCTTCCGAGCTAAGAAGTCACTTGATGTCGAAATTGATGTCGTGCCTCGATTAAGAGTAGTGCCGCTCGAGCGAAGGAGGAGGAGGGGGAGGAGCGAGAGGTCTACTAAAATAAAGGGGTAGAGGGAGCGAGTGAAAGACCGATAAAAATGGTAATAATTTTTGCGCCGCGCAAGAAATCGGCGAATCGTCGTCGTCGTCGACGCCACCGAGGGAATCGTCAATTTGGCCGATACGGCCGGAGAAGAGAGAGAGAGAGAGAGACGAACCATAATCGATCGCGCTCGTTTGCTTCCTTTTTCCCCTCCCCTCCAACTCTTTTTCCTCCCTTTTTTATATTTGTGTCGAGGAGAGATTTCGAGTGGGTGCACGTCCTCTCTCTCTCTCTCTCTCTCTATCTCTAGGCAGAGGCGAAATCGACGGAGGGACAGAGGAAGGTGGAAGAAAAAGTATGGGAACATGGATGGAGGATGGCAGACAGAAGGGGAGCAATCGAAGAGAAAAAGAGCGGAGTGGGAGCCGAGAGGAAGAGGAAAAGAGGGCGGTAACTGTCGTTATGATTTTACTTTTTGCCTCTTTCGCGCTCGTCCGTACACGTCGAAATTATCGTGTTGCTCGTTCTCTCTCTCTCTCTCGCTCGGCTCTGATCTATGTGTGCGGGAAAAAGGCCAGCACTGTATTACGTATTTTTATACGAATTTCGAACCCTGCAGCTCGGTGGTACGACAATTATTTATAAGATAAATACGATAAAGAATCGAAGTTCCCTTTTTTAAGAAACTAATTGAGAAATTCGCGAGCTGTCAGCGCCTTTCAGACGAGCGGCTTTTAATGAATTCAGCTTAATGCACAGTGCAAATTCGATTAAAGTTTGACGTTATTCCCGGGCGATATTATACGGAAACTATTTCATAAAATACCATCTCTGCTCATTGATTTTACTTGAGATTATCTCAACTTGAACGAGGAGTTAAATTATTGCAGACGGAATATAATATTTGTTTTATACCAAGCCATTTTTTTGAACAAACTTTCAAAGGAAAAAAATTGTTTATTTTTTATTTTAAACCTTGAAAAGAATTGAAATTTTATTGGTTAAAAAAAGCCAAAGGCTGCCCATTGTTTTTAAAAATATACTGTCGGTGCTATCGAAATGGAACTATTTTTACCGGCGAAATAAAAGTTCATTATCACCCGAATAGAAATTTTCAGTGGAAAAAAAAAGAAAAAAGAAAGAAATTTAAATCGAGCATTCAATTGTGAAAAATCAAATTTTCGATTCTGATTCCGGATGTATAGATGTTTTTGTGCAATGGAATATTGATTTCCGTATAAAGGTAAATATTTTTGGCGCCGCTATATTTTTTATCGCCAGACACGTTGTCTGAATAAAACATGCCTAAAAAGATTAAAATAGACGACTTTAATTATTAAATTACAAAGCTGCTCTAGGAAAATCTGATTTTTCCTGCCGTTCATATAAATAAAGCAGCTAATAAAGCCGCCTGTAAACAAGAAAAAATATTTATTCGCTCGACGGATATTTTTAAAAGCCGTTCAAAAGAACGCAGGCTGATTTTTCGAGCGTCGATCGCGACGCCGGCAAACAAGTGCCCTAATCAACGTGGCGCTAACTGGAATCTATTTTCTAAAGCCGCGCCGATGACTCACTCTCGTATATTTTTAGTTGCGGAGCGCCGATGGCACCTGACTCGTTCAATGAAAATCCGCTCGCGCGTCGAAGCGTCCGAAGAATTTGGAAGAAACCCTCTTTGAAATTACGAGCAATCAATATCGACGCAATCGAGATCCCCGCCAAGGTCATCGACCGCTCCGCACGCGGAACCGACGCTCGTCCTTCCCTCCGTCTCTCCCTTTCGCTTCCGCAAAATGTGCAGCGGGCATTTAATTCGCTACTCCCAGCAGTCATCTCGATTTTCGCGCGCTTCTGGGACAGTCGGGCCTCGAGTCGAATGATTTCTGCGCGTTTTATCGGCCTTTGCACACTTAAACAAAAAAGCCACCGCGAAGGTGGAAGCAACTTTGGGTATATCAGAGCGTCCGCCGCTCGGAGCTGGAAAAAGCGGCGCTCGGCCGCCTCCCTCGACGTTCAAAGATAAAAAAAAAACGATAATGCGGTTAAAAAGCAGAAATTTTTATCGAGCGACGCGAGCGGTGGGCGCGGCTCGAAATTTCGTAACTAGTGGAAAGCTTCGCCTTTTCGGAGCGAAGATAATGAATAAGATATCGGTACGCGTGCCTGAGATTGGATGCTATTTAACCGAACGCTGGCTTTTCTTGCGCTTGAGAGTCTCTGTTTCGAAATTTTCGAAAAAAAAGTATACTATAAAGGCTACTTTATTAGAGCTGCCGGAGCCACGGCTAAATCAGTTTTTTAATACAGTCCGGTCTTTCTACATCGACGCTACTACGTTTTCTTGAATTCGCGGCGCTAATCAGCCGAGCTAGTTTTCGAAAGATACAACGGAATCTCATTCATTTGTGCGAATCGCAATTTGAGCTGCTAAACGAGAAGAAGCGAGCTAGCATCAGCTAGCGATTTATCTCGAGCGAGCTAACGACGCGCCAAGGGGCGGCTTGCTCGGGGCTGCGCGCGAAAGCACGTAAACGAATAAAGCCCGCGCCGCGACAGCGGCCGCAGAATTTTCCTTCTCCCTCTCGGCGCTCGCTGCCAAATTGACTTTACGAGCAGCCCTGCCAATATCGGCCGGGTTATCTACCTGTCTGCGGTCGAACGGCCCGATGAATGGGGGGGGGAGAGCCGAGAAATACACGTGGAGAGCCGCGTTGGGTGCGGAAAAAGAATGAAAAAAAAAGGCTTATGGTGAAGTTTTAGAGTCGATCGGAAAAACGTCGTTACTATTCGAAAACGGGAATCAAGGCATGGATGCGTAATTAAGTTGAAAGAATGGCGCTGCCTGCGATTCCGCCTGCTGGAAACTTTTTATTCATTTCAAATTTATGTACAGTTTGTTAAGTGGCTGCTTAAAAACTGAGAGAGAAATGCGGAATGAGCAGCTATTGAAATTATATCAAAAAAGTTAACGAAATTTTTTAAAACAAAATTCTTTTTTAGACCAGGGGATTTACATGAACGTAACAGTACAGTAATGAAATTAATTTTTTAAATTTTAGTGTTAATAAATTTTTCACGCTTTTAATTATTAAATTTCGTAGAAATTGGAGCGTCGTATAATGCAATAAACGCAGAGAATATGGAAGTGCGCATTGGCGAACTGTTAAGAAATTTAATAATGAAATAAAAATGTACCTCTCATACATTAAAATCGAAATTAAACTTTCAATTCCTTGAGTTCTGAAATTTGGTAAATATTTACGTAATTCCTTTGTTCATAATGCAAATCGCAAATCCAATTTGCGATTTTATATAATTCTCCATTCCATACTGATAACATTTTAAGTTTAATACTGAAAATCCAAGGAAATAAATTATTTCGCGTTTCCTGGCGAGAGGACAAAAATACTACTCTTGTTTCGTTCGTTTCATTGCCATGCATGTTCTTTTTAGCAACGAGAAGCTTCGTTAAAAGAAGAAACATCTATTTATTGCATTTCGTGTTGCAGCAAAGAGAGGCAGAACGCGACTACGCGTCGGGGATTTATCGACGAGCGTTCCTGAAATTACGGACGGCCGTAATTATCGAATTTTCAATAACGCCTTTGTGTTTTGTTGGACAAGTTGGGAGGACTTTCGGAAACTCGTGTGCAGCTCTCTTTTCTCTTTTTTCCTGGCTTCGGCAAAGTAAATCTCACGGAAATAATTCCTCCGCCGTGTCCTCATAAATAAACCAAAGTAAAGCTTACATCCGCATCGATTGGCTTTCCCTTTCGTACGGACGTACAAAGTGCTCGAATCGCGATGTGTTTCCTCCAACTTTTGCGAGAACAGAGACGTCGAACGAAGTTACAAAGGGAGCGAAAATACGTAGCCTAATAACATTTCAAACGGGATCTACGGAATTAAAAATTCATTAAAAACTGGCGTACCATCTTCGAAAATGGCCCCTATTCGTAAAAGATTTTTGCAATATTGCTCAATTGTTGCAGCAGCGCTTAAATAAAAGAAATCTGATTTTTATTTAAACGTCATTGCGTGTAAAATTAAATCATTTTATTTTAATTTTAATGAAATATAAAATTTTATTTAAATGTTTGTTTACATTTTTTAATTGAAAAACAATTATGACATACATTTAATTATTATTACGATTTTATAAAATTTTTTTTTGAAGTTCATTTTTTTAAAACAAAAAAATTGCTAATGAGATTTTTAAAAGTTATAATAATTTTATTCTTGCGTATATTTAAAAGATGCAAAGTATTTGATGTAGAGTATAGAATATATTAAAGCCTGAATTTTTAAATTTATCCGCGGGTAGCAAAAAATAATTATGTAAGTGGCTACGTAATATTAATTATATTTTTTAAAAAGACTAATTAAATTTTATGATAACAATGAAAATAATGTTATCTTTTCTCCGAAATTTAATTAAACCTTCGCTCTTTGAAAAAGCACTCCATTAACACGTTAAAAACCTTTATTTTCAAATTAGCAGGCAAAATAATTGAAACAAAATATAATTTAATTAAAATGGATCAAATTGAAAAAAAAAAAACAACTTTTCAGCTGCCGGGTCACAATTGGCGTGTGCTTCGCTGCGCAATGGAATACATCGGGCACAATTACAGTGAGACTTCAACTCGATTTTTCGCACACAAATGGAAATGTAATAAAATTCTTGGAAGTTATGTACATAACGCAGGTGGTTATAAACCGCCGCAGTTTCGCATATACAGACAGACTAGGGAGTCGTCAAAATCAATAAAATATTTTTAAGCTATCGTAATAATAATAACAATGGCAACGAGAGAAAGGAGAGGGGAAAGAGAGAGCCGCTGCCGCTAAAATGAATTCCGAGCATTTCGGGCAGGGGGGGGGGGGAAGGGGAGGGCAAAAAATTTCTTTACTCCCATATCAAATATTCGATATCTGTCTGGGACTTTTCCGTATACCCTCTCCCTTTCCGCCGCAAAAAAGAGAGTAAAGAGAGAGAGAGAGAGAAAGAGAGGAAATAAAAAGAGACAAGAAGTAGGAGGAGACGAAAAAAGAGAGATCAATGCAAATATGAGCGTTTCTCCTTCGTTCGAAGCGAAAGAGGAAGAGAGAGAGAGAGAGAGAGAGAGGGACTGGTGCTATGACCCGAAAGTTTTGCACGCCATCGCGGGAAGGGCTAACGAACTCGGAGCCTTCCGACCCTCGCTTTCTTCCCCCAGACTTGTTTAGCTCCTCGTCGGAATAGCTACTATACCCGATGCGTTCGCCGGCCGTGAAAAATGAGCTCTCAGGTGGAGCGCCTCCTGACCCTGCCGCGGGATCTTTCGCAATCGAAATGGATGCAGTTTAAGTATAGTTTCGTACTTTGAAATTGAACATTCCCTCGACTAATTCCTTCATTTTCAGGGAGTGTATTGATGACCCGGCGAGAAAGGACTTTTCTTTGGGAGATGCTTGGAGGAAATTCGATAAAATTACTCTTGCAAGGGCAATTTTCAATCGTAACTCCGAGCAATTTTATTATTTTCAAAACGTTACTTATTAAAATATGTGCGATTAAAGTTACATTTTCATTTCGAAGTTTCAGCTACCTGACTTACTTTTGATTGAATTTTTTGTCGTTTCAACAACATGATTTACGTGCTAAGAGTTTGTAAAAATAAGCTTTATTCTAGAAAACGTTAATTTACTCAAACGTGCACTTAAGCTTTCCTTCTTTTCTTTTATCCGCATGAGTTACGATACTATTTTAATGCGCACACTTTTAGAGAGAACTGTAAATATGCCACTAGAAATTTTGAGTTCGACTTGCAATGAATAATTATCATGTCGCAGATTCCGTGTCAGTTCAAATTTGAAACCTTGCATTGTACGAAGACCCCAAAACTGTACAAAAGAAATGTAAATGAAGACAAATATAAATTCCGCTACTCCTTTATACTACTGAAATTCTTTAATATTTAAAAGATACTTCAAGGAAATGCTTGAAAAGCTTTCTGGTTTACTGAAAATCATCTTGAAAATGTAAATTTTGAATCTCAAAAAATATTTTACTTCTTGAAAACAGCCGTTTGGGGCGTATACGTTTTAAAACCTTTAGACGTTCTTAAAATGCGCGTGATGTTTACGAAAAACTCTAAAGACTTTGTCGCTTTTCATTCGCTTCAGAAAAAAACTTTATAATATATTTTACTAAATACGTGCATTTCATGCACCTTTCACATTTTGATAAAAAACGAGCCTCACTCTTCCCCAAAAGCTGCCCCCTCTACCTACCCCAATTACAACTCCGGAATCTAATTCAAAGTTCAAATCCCAGCCAAAGAAAGCGTATATGTATAGAAATCGACGCGATACCGCAGAAAACACCTCGCAGCGGACTGAAAGCCTTGCAACCGAAAGCCACAGGTCCCGAGGTCCGGCGATGATCGCGTGAATTGGCCCGTGAATAACAGGGACTATAACAGGCGGCGTTTACCGAACTCCCGACGACACCCCCTCCGGCAATCTAAACACGCTCGCACGCACACACACACACACACGAGCGCGTGCACTCGGCTGCGCTCGGTAAACACGAGAGGCAGCCCCGTTTTCCTTCGCAGCGCGACTTCCGCGCTTATTGTACTCCAATTCAGCGGAGGAAGGTCTTATCTCGCGTGTACAATCGGTCGTAATTGCGCCTGGTATTCGCGTCTTTTCGCTCTTCGAGGAAAAAAGAGAGGACGGACAAGTTTGCGCGTCGCTTAAACTCCCCGCATCGAAATCTCATTGTTTTCGCCGCTGCTTTAATCCCCGCCTCTCCTCTCTCTCTATGCCTTCCTTTTTTTTTTGTTTTTCCCGTCGTAGAACGGGGGTGGAATATTATTATTACGACTGCCAACTTTTAATTGCGCCATTCAAATTGAAAATGCGCTCGTGATTTGCGTTACGATTGCCGCGGCCGCCGCCGCCGACGCCGTCGTTGCTTCGTTTTAATGTCCTGTTTTTCTTTCCCTCCGCGGCGCGGCGACGCTTCCTTTTTTTTCTCCCCCTCCTCCTTCGCTGAAACGCGGCATGAATTTCTTCGCGGATCTAATTATTTCTTATGGGAAATCATTCCCCTTTTGCGATTTCGCCTTTATTTCGGTTTTTTTTTCAAGCCACTTTTATTGAATTTCGCGGAATTTACGCAGCAATACGCGCCGCCATTATACTTTCAAAAAAGTTCCCGCAACAAAAGTGCGCGCGGGATTCTCGGGGAAGATTAACACAATGCTGATTAATTCAGCCGATGTTAAATTTTGAACTTGCGTTTTAAAGCCAATTAAGTATGTTTAAAATAAGCGCGCCGAGATTTCCATTTAAAGACTTCCGCATATTCATTTTATTTTCCTATAATTGGCTTGCTTTCGAAAGTACGTCAGCGTAAAAAAAGCACTCATATCGCGATCGCGAGAGCTTTTTTAATGAGCGTAAAACAATTTTGGACTAATAAAATTACTCGTCGGAATTCATTGATTTATCGGACGAAATCGTTCCGCCGTAATTGATTTCAGTGGAAAGATGCGATCTTACATTTTCCGAGTCTAATTGTAACGAAAGAAAATTAATGGGCTTATGCTTTAGATTAAAAAAAAAAAAGAAGGGGTACGCCGAGCAACAATAAAAATTTAAATCCGTACAGCCAAGTTCTCACACAGCGAGTGGTTCATAAAATATTGATAAACTCCTAATTATTTATGCAAAAACAATTAGACCGCGAATAAGGAGCGAGGAAGTGATTAATGGGACATTTTTCGCCAATTACAATATTTAATCGGGCTTATTGCTTAATTCGCTAAATGAAAATTAAGCGAAATGATAAATACGTGGCTAATTAACAGCAATCGCGATAAAGCCGTAAAGGATTACACAACGTAACAGTAAAAAACTACTGTTGTTTATCTATCGCGGCAAAAGCTTAAGCTCGTAAAGCCAATTTGAATTATAATAATTCCCCTCCTCGCCCCCCGCAATTTATTTCTTCATTCAAAGTAATTAAACGAGGCATCGTCTGCATTAGCCGGCCAAAAACGTGCATTCGAACCGTTTTAGCATATTCCTTGCTTTATCTTATTTCCAATCGCGAGCCCGACGCCGTTATACAAGCGCTTGTACATTAAATTAAAAAAAAAAAAAATACATTGTGCTTTGCTCTTTGCGCCTTCATAATTAATGGATTCAGAGTGCATTACAAAATAAATGCAGGTTCGCTTAAAAATCGTTAATTATTTTTTTCCACGGCTCTCAAACGTTTGATCGGAGCTCGAAATTTCAAACAGATTTTTGCCGAGTTGACAAAAGATATGGTGGTTAATCAAGTTCCGATAACAAATTCGATAGTTTTTAAAATATACTACAAATGAACAATGTTTTTTTACTTTCAAGGGGCGCGGTACCGTAGGCGCGGTAGCGCCCCAGGAAAGTATAACGTACATAGTACCAACGAACCTACGGGGCAGCACCGCGCCACTATATACTTTGATATTGCTTTTTAACCTCAACTAGAAAACTTTATGTATTTATGTTATTATTCATTTTGAATCGTTTTCGTATGCAGTACTTATGATTTTTTGAAATATCATAATTCAATCTATGATCTTACAAAGGTTTTTAACCAAATCATTCACGCATTTTCGAAATAAATTCGATAGAGTTTTTTGTTCCTTCAATTTCATTTCAATTTTCGGTCCGCCATTTTTCTTTTCCTCCAGTGACGTCACATCATTTGGACTTCATGCAGTGCGGAAAACAGTGAAATAGGACAAAAAAGTTTCAGCCTATTTTAACAAGAGGAGACTATGAATTTGTTTTGAATCGAGCTTGCTTACAATTTGAATCAGATCATGAAGATTTTCACAGAGTAACTCAATCAGTTTATGATCACATAGATGAACTAACTCATCATGACAAATTAAGATCAACAATATATTATGGTCCAACATTATTTTTTTAGATTTTCTACGCCTGCTTTTAGCGTAACGGATTTTCTACAACCGGCAGTTAATCCTTTAATGTTTATTTATTAAAGCTTTTTAAAAGCATTTTCAGTATATAATACCCGATTATAATAGTAGAAAAGGTCAGACGTACTAATTGACTGATTTTGTTGATTAAATACCAATTTTTATGAAAGTATTTATTATCAAATAAAGATGATGTTTCTCGTTATGCCAATGCATCTGTACAAAGCTTATTTCATTTTTCGACAATTAGAAGGATTTTAGAGTAACATAATTCTCCAAATATTCTAATAAGCATTTTTAATCAATATATTTCCAACAGTGTTGTTCATATTGATTTGTTAAGACAGGCTATTGGAAAAAACATATACATTAGCTATTCAACAAGATGCAGCAGAATTTTTAATGGATTTAATTCAATTTTTTTCATTTTACAAAGAGCTATTAAACATGAATTATGTTCAGTAGGAAGATGTCCTGGTTGTGATTAAAGGACTGAAATTAACAATCCCAACTACATTTTATCACTTAATTTTCCTGAAACTATACGTGCATATACACTACAAAAAGTCATAGACTATAATATTGGATATTGGAATGAAATTGAAGATAGCTGTTGTACTATCTGTAAGTGTAAAAAACTTCAAAAAATTGATATTACAACTTCAGCAACAGTAATCATAGTACAATTATTATTATTTAATACAAGCGATTTACCCTGGTAGAGATGGAAAACATTAAATACCTATTTATAAGGTATTTTCAAAAATTTTACCTATAAAATAGGTATT
>JAWWML010000001.1:20787497-20808307 GCA_035047165.1 Ormyrus rosae | reverse complement strand
TTAGGTAACTAGGAATTAAAAATACCTATTTTTTACTTTCCTGGCCAATTTTGATACTTTTATCTCTACCAGGGTAACAATTAGGAAAATAACTAATTTTAAAATAAATGGAATCCTACAAACAATAATTTTAATACAGAAAAGAAAGTATTGAGTTATTAATTCAATATTACATCATGGTAAAATTATTGATAATGGTCGTTATACAAACATTTTGCGTGTAAATAATCAATGGGTAAAAGTAAGTGATTTATTTAATTACTTTGATTTTTTTATTATTATTTTATTATTATTATAATTTATTAAATGAAATTGATAATTAAAGGTTTTAATAAAATACTTGACATTTGGCTAACAGTAAAAAATTTTATTTCATTTAATTTTGATATTCGAATTAGAGAAAAGGGCAGCTAAAAAATGTCCGCGGATAATAATCCCGAAAGACTTGAGTGCATGCAAATTAAAAACAGAGAAGTAATCGTTTCTTTGCGATATCGCAGTAAATCCTGAAAACTACTTTTCGACTGATTGCTCAATTTTCTGTAACAGCGACGCGCTTGATGTTTATTTCAAAAGAATACTCTTCGCGAGCAAGACACGGCATCGCTTATTTCGATTCGACTACACGGGGCAAGAACACTGTAATCACGTTAAACTTTCGAGAATGGACAGAAATTTTCAGTCGTTTTCCCTTCTCGGAAAAAATCCACTAAAAAGGAATGATCGATCGATCGCTCGCGCGTTTCTTTTTCAATCGGCGAGCTCGCGGCTGCTCTCGCCCCGGCGAGTTCAACGAACCCGTAAATATTATAAATAACAAAACAAAGGCATAGATTTTTCCAAACACCCATTACCCGCGGATCGTTTCCGCTCGTTGCCGCGCGGCAAAACCGCCGATAAAATTTATTCGGAGAGCCGCGCGCAAAATTTTTACAAGATATTCGTCAATTTATTTGAATCTTAACGATTGCCTTTTATGCCGTTACCGAGAAGCATGGATTGCATCGAGCGCCGTAATTTCAAAAATAATAATTCCGCTCGGAAAACTCGAGTCGCGGACAGGAACTTGGGCATTATCTCCGCTTAGGCAGGACTTGAAACTTCTTGCATTCTGGCAAACTCCTCGAATATTTATATCCTCTAAAAAGCCAAAGATCGCCGTTACATAAATGTTTCGAGTGCATCGTATCGTGAAATGGTTCGCCGCGGAATTAGACACAACTCGCAACGTCGCTGGTTCATCGAGAAGAATAAGCGCGCGGCTAAATCGAAGCCGGGTGGGGAGAGTGAGTAGGAAAGAGGCGCCGGGAAGAAAGAGCGCGATGAACGCGCGCTCAAAGGGATCGGCGTCTCCTCTTCTTTCGAGGTATCACTTCGTATTCGCTCGCGGTTTTTTTCAGCGCGGATAAATTCAAGTGCAAGTTAGCTGGACAGCTGGAATCGAAGCGATTCTTGGTCGTTTGGGAGTCTCTAAATCAATCTATTTTGAATAAAGACAATATTTCCAAAATAGATCTCTATTTTTCGGTAACTAAACTTAAACTAAGTTTTAATAAAATATTTTGCTGCGTTCATGCTTGTAGCTTAACTTTTCATCGCAAACAATTTATCGAAAACAGTTAAACAAATAGCTTAGGACATATACTGGAATATCGATTAATTGCAGAATATTTTGCGCACTTTTTAAAAGCACGCTTTGCTAAGCTTGAGCGCATTTTTTGAAAAAAGAAAAAAAAAGGAAAAAAAAAAAACTAAAAAAATGCATAAAATGAAAAAGCTGTGCAGCGAATTGAAAAAGCAAACTCAAAAGCCAGAAATACGCTCTTTAATCGTTTTTTTCTGTTTCTGCACAACTTTTTCGCGCCGCGCGAATACCATTTTTAGCGAAGCACTCCACTTTTTGGAGCTTGTCGTCGCGCCGGTGCACAATGATATGTAGCTTTAAAATGCTCCGTCGAAAATTATTACTAAGAGCGAATTTACAGATTTTATTCCCTTACTTGAATCGCGATAGAATTAAACTTAATTCGAAGCTTTTTTAATGCAAAAACATTTATAGACACCCGAAGGTAACGAAGAAATATATTTATTATTATTACGCATGATAATCCTTTTTTTAATAATGTTTATTAGTAATATGATAAGAAAGACGTTCAATCATCCAAATTGAAAGCCCGCCAAAATCCTGCAGTTTTAGAAACTTTTTCCTGGCGACATGTACCTCATTATTCATTCGTTGAAATGTTTTTCAAAGGCACGACTAATTCCGCAAAAGGAGCCTGCACTGGCACGCGTTAATTTACTCATTTTGCTTCAGTTTCGCACTCTGAAAGTTTGGACTGAAAATTCCTGATTACGACATTATTACCAAGACGTCTTGCAGAAAAAATACTGCGGCGTTACAAAGGCCGCCCGCGAAATTCCTGCTCACCGGCGATTATTTTTTCCGGGGGGAAAAATCCCGGCTACAAGCACTAGGACAGAACAGTGACTAGTGCCCAGTACTAAGGTTCTCCGCTGAATCCGCCAACCGGTTTCCGCAGGGTTCACTCGCTTTTCGAGAAAAAATTGAACCAGTTTATAAAACGAAAAAAGCCTCCCCTCCCTCTTGCGAGTAGAACAGCGCCGAGCGAGAGAAAGAGAGAGAGAGAGGGGGAGTCTTGGTTTTTCGACTCTCTTTTTGCCTCTCTATCTTTATTCCCCTCGTGGCTTACACAAAGGCCGAACATCATGGGAACAAAGCTGCCGTCGCCACTGGCCGGTGACGGCAAATTCTTTTAGGGCATTTTTGAGTTTCGGTAAAGGGTTTCTTGCGCTCCTACGCAGAGAGCCAATCTTAGTGTTTTTGCATCGCTTTAATGAAGTAATTTATTTATGGATTTTCTTTTGCTCCGCTTTGTCCGCCGGAGCGCCGATGTCTGGATTCGAAACCTCTCGCTTTAAATTAATAGCCGAGAAATGCGTTTGCCCCGTTTTTGCTGCCTTTCGTGCGACTGGGATACGTAATAAGCTGCCAGAGCGGGGGCCGAATTTAAAGCCGGGCCTTCTTCTTCTTCTTTCTTTTTTTTTTTTTTTTTTTTTTTTTTTTTTGAAAACGTCTTCGACCCTTTATGAGGAAGATCGACGCGATGCTCTCGGCTTACTCGGCGATCGTAAATACTTTGGTAATTGACAATTTTTACATCTTACCGCTGGATCATTGCAAACAAGTACGAAATCACTTCGAGGAGTAAGGTATTGAAAAAGCGGTAATCGTTTCATGAATTTTCTTTTCTCGGTGTAGCTGTAAATTAAAATCCAAACTGAATAAATTTTTTCAAATGCGATAACGTCCAATAAATTTTTCCGGAAAACTGTGTTCGTATATGAAAATGCTTTTTTTTTTTTATTTTACCAGCTTAAAAGGTATTGTGTGTTCGACATAATACAATTGTTTCTCGCGATGTACGCGAAGTTTAAATGCGAATGGAAGTTTGAAAAATTGCATACAAGAAATGGCAATTTCATGAAAATCGATAAAGTTATATTTCAAAATTTAAGTGACAGAGTGTGTGTATAAAATATGTATGTATACGCCGCTCCATAAATTGATTTTGATAAAAATGGCAAACGTCATCGGAGCATGAATATCAATTTCCATGCAAATTTTAATTTAAAAAATTTTTGAATTGTTTCCGAGTAGCAGGAAGGCGCATTCGGGGGTTAAAATTTTATTCACTCTATACGATTATAAAGATAAATTTCATTTCTCTTCCCTTAGAAATCAAACATGAAAATTAATTTTTGGATTGCACAACAACAGACACTCGTTTACTTTTATTAATCCGCAGATGGAAAAAGTACGTACCCTCGTAAAGAGTAAGTATGATTTTACTAAAAAGTTCAAAGTCACAGACTCGACCGTCACGACGTCATCGAGCTATCGAAGTCTTCGGGAGTCCAGCGTCGAGCCCTCGAGAGACTTGTTCGAAAAGTTTCTCGCGCGCATCGCCGATCTGTCGAGAGTCCAGGCGGCGCGCGGCTTCGAAACTTCGAAAAACGTCCGCGCGCGCGAAGACTTTTCGAAATATTTTCCAGCGAATCTCCTCGGCTTTTTCGAAAGTTCGGCTTTGCGCGTCTATGAAATTGAAGTGCGCCAACCGATTCCGGATAGAAAGTTCTAGGCGATCGCGAGATGAAGCGCGATGCATCGAAATTTTATTGATCGAAAATTAATAGACTTTCCTGGTAGACGCGAGAGGGGAGGGGGGGAGTTGAGGTTTTTTTGTTTGGCTTTCTCGCGAGAGCGGCTTTTAGGTGCGCCAACGTGACTCTGTGCATTTTCTAATCGAAATTTATGGAAACAAACCGGCCGTGAGTCACCTGATATTTTTACGGCCGATATTTCGATGAATATTTTGCTCGAGCACCCGAGAGTGTAGTTTAGCATTTTCGAGGATTATTAATGATTTTCGTAAATATCGTAAGTAAGTAACTAGAGATTTTAATCGAAAAGGTAACCGAATATAAAACTTATTGGATTATTCGACGGATCTCGGGGAAGTTGGCAAATGGAAAGAACGTCCGCTTAAAAGGCCGCTTCACCCCTTTATAAACATTATAGAAATAAAATAACGTGTCGAGCTGGAGCGTCCGATTCAATTCGTCATGACAATCGATTAATTTCCCCTCTCGAAAGGAAAGCCCAATAAAGTCCATCGCGCGCAATAAAAAGCCCCTCGACTCGCGTCGTAAAAGCGCCGCGCGCGCGCGCACATCGAAATGCCGTCGTCGCCGTCCACTTTACAAAGGCATATAAACGAGAAGCGGCGGAATGGAGAGGGCGCCGATGGGGCGAAAGAAAATAGTTGCGGAGAGCTGCGAAATAAAGTCCATTATGAACACGTTACTGCTCTAATTGAGTAAATTAGAAAAATCGGTATGTTTCGATACCGAAAAGGATCGATTCGATTCGAAATATTCGAATATGGAGCTGCGCTACGATAATTTACTTGCAGATTGGGTTTAAACTAGCAAGTTTTTTTATTAAGCAAAGCGTTTAGTTTGGATTTCGGATTGCGTGCTCACTTGCTTTGGAGAGACAAACAGAATTTCCTACTATTATATTGCTTTATAATCCTGTCGTTTCATTAATTAAAATTTAAACATTGTTTAAAATTAACGTTATAAATTTTCGTCAACAGGGTAAATAAAGAAATGATTCGTTTTTCAAACTTTACATTTTAATTGAAAAAGAACTGAAAATTCAAACAGAATAAATGTGACAATCAATTTAAATTTTAATTAAGTTTTGGCTTTTGCATTTTAAACGTTTTTTTTTTTTTATCGGTTGACATTGCCTGAATTTGACTTAACGTAAAAGCTTCAAATGGCTCAAACATCCGAAATTTCAATACTCTGAACATTTCCATATTAGGACGCAGAAACCTAAAAATAAAAGGAAACGGATGTACGAGATCTAAAATTAGAACGACATACAAAGTTTTTCTCGCATGTTTAAAACATATGAATCAAATATTGTATTAAACTTTTCCTTATTTTTGGTCGTAAAGAGGGACATAAATTATCCAGTAAACTTGTTCAAATTAATACGTAATTAAAATAATTAAAATTATATATCCGCGTCTAACACATTATGTCGTGACGTAAATTATTATAAATTTTCATTTATGACAATTTTATTATTTATTTGGACTTAAATAACCAATGCCATTAAAGATAATAAAAATTGATATTGTTAATATTTATTGGTATTTCTCATACGAAATGTGGATATTCGTTGATTCATTTGGAATTCCATAGGTATATATGGAATATATTAAATATTTTTTTTCCACTTTATATAAGAGAGACTTTTTAAAAAATTAAAAATTTTTTTGTAATTTTCGAGTGGACAAAGCCGAGGAATACCATGGCCTTGTGTGAATTTCTTTTAGGAAACATTTAGCAAAAATTTTAATTTTTAACTAGAATTGTTTTGACACTTAATTCACAAAGCATAAAACAAGAATTTCGGGCTGAAAATCTTCTTTATGAAATTATTAAAAAAAATTTTAATTAAGTTTAATACTAAAACAGCGAACCTGCGTATATATCCAATGTTCTCTTTTCTTTTAATTAAAAATTAAATTTTCATTTGCAAATCTTCGAAACTTTAATCAAAGTTCCATTAAGCTACTTCCACCCGCGCTAAAAATTGAATTGTTATCTTCAAAGCCAATTCGCCTTTGAAGCCGAAGAAAACTAGCTCGACGAATTTTCCAAATCGATCTTAATGCTTAATCGCGTCCTACCTTAATTAATTTAAATTTCGCTCAACAAACTGAGCCTTTCAGCTCCCTAATTGAAAAATGCTTCATTCACGGGGTGTTCTAATTAAAAAAAAAAACGCTTCTTAACTAAAGTCGAAACAGTCCCCTTTTATAATTACGACAAAAGGCACAGCGGCGAGGTCAAGACGGCGAATGAAATACTCGAGAGAAAAAAAAAGAAAGAAGGCTGCGTAGCGTCTGCGGAGGTGACATTTCGCTGCGTCTTCCCCGACGGAAGGACGTGGATTCGACGGGGGGATGGCGGAGAGGTAATTTTGCCGCGGCCGGTCTCGCGGATGCTCTCCGGTCCCCTCTTTATGTAGGCGCGCCGAAAGAGGGACGGAGACGCGGACCGGGAGAGGTAGTCAGGCTTTAGCGGCGGCGGTGCTTATTGATTTTCGAATTGGTTCAAAATTTCCATAATGGCCGCGCGCCGCCACCCCCGCCGCCGACGACGACGACGACGGCGACGCGCACTTTTTCTTCGCTCGACTCCCCTCGAGTGCCTTCCCCCCCTGCAGCTATGTTTTCAGTTTACGTTTGTAGAAACTTTTTTGCCGTTTGGTACTCGATGCTCCCGACGATGCGATTAATTTGTTGTTGCGTTTATTTATCGCGGGCTTTGTTTACTTGCAAGCTTGCGTAGGACAACTTTTTCATTAACAACGCGGTGGACTACATGTCATTTCCAATGAAGAAATAATGAAAAGCTACGATATGAAAGTAATGTACTGCATTTTATCTGTAGAGGAGAATTGATTAGAGAACTAATATGTAGATGTCATTTCTTAAATAAACAATATTTTTAATTAAAAAAAAGTTTTATAAAAAGTTTATAAAACTATAACAAATATAACATTAATTGCAAAAAATACATATGAACTGCATAGGAAAATGTGTTTTCCTCTTGAATTTTATCAATTTATCACAACGTTTACGTCTTAGGATAAAATAATACACCACTGTAAAGGTAAACACGAAAAAAGTTAAACTGTGAACATTTAAACACATTTTCAATATAATTTTCTTGAAGCGTACAATGTCTGTTAGTTCATTTTTAAAAGAAAGTCAAAAATAGGTACCTTTCAAGGCAAATGCCCTATACTTGAAAGAAAGGACAATTTCTTTGTGGATGATATTCAGAGTAAAAAATAAAAATACAAAAAGTAAGATTAAAGAATTCTTTTTATACCCAGTGTAATCTGCATAAAGGTCCAAGTAACTTTTGCAACTGAAAATATAAAACGAAAATTTAATTTTCGAAAATGTGTCTCCAATTGAAAAATAAAAAAATGTCTAAGCCGCGCAAGGTAACGGATATTAGCTGAGTTGACGCTCTTATTAACGTACAGTTAAAATTTGAAGAGAGTCTCCAGACAGTCATTGTTGAAGACGTATCAAGAAGCTTTTCAGCGGCACAGCCGTCCAAGCCCTCTTTGTCGTTTTCGAGCTTTTTTTTTCAAGATCACACAGACATTTTCGAACTTCAATTCGGCTCCTCTTCCCCGTTGCGAAAAATTTAATTCTCGTTCTTTCTCGCTTTCTCAATATGCGTGTGGGTGCATTCGCTCCTTCGCCTCCCCCTTTATTTCCCATCCTGTTTCATCCTTCTACGTTTTTTTTCGCTTTTACTTTTTCCATTCGCCGGCTTTGCGTGCGCGTTTTATTTCGCTATCGGAAAATTGCATTTTTTATTCTCTTTCAGCCATATCCGGACGCGTTCTCAGACTTTTTCCCTGCGATTCCGCGCGCTTCTTCTCCCCGCTTCAGCCGAGAAATTTCAAATAAAATTTGCTTTAGCCGGTGTAAAGTTTAGTTTCGGCTTACACTTGCTATCTCTATCTCTCTCTCTCTCTCTCTCTCTCTCTCTCTCTCTCTTGTAAAATTAATTCGGCTGGAATTTGCATCCGAGATAAGTGGTAGCTTCTTTTTCTTCCATTGCACTCGAAAATTTTTGCAGATGGAATGAAATTCTTTGCAAAAGCTTTTATGCTTTACTTTTCCGAGTGTGATAAAATTTTACTTTAAATAATTTAACTGCCGACATTCGTTTTACGCCTTACTTACTTTTAAATAAATCAAGAATAAAAGATTTACGACACATTTGACTAAAAATTCTCGCCAGAGGATCCTCCGGGAAATTTCGCAATCAACAAAGAGGCTAATTTAATTAAAAAAAATTCTATTCAAGAACTCTACGTAAACAAAATAACTTGATGGATAGATTACTCACTTTAGATGATGACAGCAGACTGAAGTAGTCCTGGAATAGAATTAAAAAGTTTGAAAAAAATTTGATATGCATATTTTTAAGATTAATAACAAGTTTATATAAACAAACATCAACCACAAATATTCATTATCCAAGTAAAAATATCTAATCGAAAATAAGAACTTATTTTATATTATACGAGAGGTTAGTTAAGACGACACGACGTCGGATTGAATTTTGAAATCTCTCCTATTCTTTCTAAAATTAGTCTTATTCGCAGCCAAGATAAAATAATAAAGTGCAAAAAACTTACGGCCCACGTCTATATAATAATACTTTATCGTATTTTCTTTCGCACACTTCATTTTTAGTTCGGAAGAACATATATTTGAATTAAAATCTAATTGCGTCAGATTGAAATAGGTTTTTATTTCTTATATGTTATCCAGATGAGAAGCAAAATGGAGTATGCGCAAAAACTTCTGATGACATTTTTATTAAAAACAAAAAAAAACCTAGACTAATACTTTTCATTATTTAATTAAAGATTTTAATTTCAACAATAAAGTAAAGAAGGTTCAACTTAATTAAATTGTGGAATTATCTCAAGGAAAGGTGAAGATAAATTTTTGAAATTCAGACACTTATTAAATCTTGCGAAAAACGAAAAGTCAAGATTTAAGAACCCTACATTTAAATCACAAAGTAAATATTTCTGCAACAAAATAATCCAGAAGAAGCTACGGAATCCCTTACAAAGGAAGACTTGCCGAAGGATGAGAAAATAAGGGAACAATAATCCATCGTAATGAACTAATCTCTTTAAAACTGGCTTGGATGAAAATAGAAGGAAGCGAGAAAGGAAAAAGTCGAAGGACAGAGCAGGGCGCTTCGGTACTTCTTGCCCTAAGTGAGAGAGCGCATTACCGATTTACAGCCTCGCGCGCAGGACTTTATTTATATGCGCCGACTCTCGTCTCAGCGATGCTCTTTGAAAGGACGAAGCTGCCAGGGCCCATCATTAACGGATGCCTATGGACGAGCTTTATTGTCCCGGCCTTTGTTTTTCCCCGTTTTATTGCGAGCGAGCACACTTTTGACGTAGTTACCTACGGTTATTGACTCTGAGTTATTACTGTTGCCCTTTCTGTCTCGATTAATTAAGCGAGATTTATTGTTTAATTAACAAAAGCCGATCGCTATTCGATATCGTTTTTTTAGAGCGAGTATTTCATTTTTATAATTAACCCTTCCGTTTTACTTTAATATTAATTCGGGGATCCTTTTATTTGGTGGAAACTATTTACGAGCGGTATTGCAGGCCGTATTTTTAATAAATTTTAAACTTTTCAATGCTAGACTTGAATTTTATTGATTTCAATTGCGAGAACCGAACAACTGAATAATCCAATTTTAAAAAGACTTGTTCTAACAATTTTTTTTTAAATATCAAGTTTTTATATTACGGAATTGGAAAACGTATCTTTTTTTTTTTTTTTTAATCTCCTTTTAATAGAAATAGCCTTGAAGTGGTTTAATCGACAAATTGGTAAAATATTCCACGCTCCCCATTTAAATGGAACAAAATTTTAAAATCAATTAAATTTTATACGAAAATTGAAATTTCCAAATTCATACGAGCAATTTTTCCTCGGTAAATGTTCGAATTAAAAATCTTAATTAATCTAATCATTCTCTTTTTCGACATTTTTACGCTAAATCTTATTAGCAAAACAACGACAATATTCTTTCTCGCTGATTAAAAAATTAACTTGTATCAAAAGAACAATTCATTAGTTTCGAAAAATTACTTTTCGCAAATTACTACGAACCGCAAATCCAGTTTGCGAGCAAAAAACGCAGTCAAAGAGAAAGAAATTTTCGCGCCTTTATTTGCAAAAGCATTTTAATATTTTAAAGTAAAGCATATGTTGTAACTAGCCGCGATTCGTAACTATATACACAAGGCAGACTTTTGGAATCCAGAGTGAAGCGTCGAGAAAAAGCGATCCTACAAACGAATTACCTGCGAGTAAATGGCTTTATTAACTTTCCTTTCGACTCTCGAGTTTTTTCCGCGAAATGCGCGAGTTTCCGAGTAAGCGACTGCATTACGCACGAGATTACGTTCAGTGAATTCCACAGTCTAACGATGTTTACGCTGCGTGCAAGAGGACCAAGGGAAATTACGAGGCTCAGCCCTGCTCTGTTTTGCGTCCAATGGATGTTCCGTGTCTATCGGATTCTCCGCTCGGCACCTAACCACCTTACGAAAATATACTATAGTAAAGTGCGAAAATATTATGGTTTAACTATAATCTTGCTATAATAAATTATAATTTAACTATACTTTATAATATAGTCAGTTACTATAATTTTTTTTTCATAAGGGAAGCTTCCCTGCAAGTGCCGAGGAGATTAAATTAGGCTTTTTATCGGTTTGTCGCTAAGGTTTCGGAGCACTGTCGGTTTGTTTAGATTCGAGCTTTGCTTCTAGCTATTTTTTTTCGGGGGATCAAGTACCTTTTGAAATAGTTTGCCAACTTATTTGATGGAAGTGCTTTGCTGCTTTGCAAAGCAGAGCTGAACGCTACGACTTTTTAAGCCTGGTTAGCCAATTTTGAAATTAACGATGTTCAGCCTCGTTTATGATTTTGCATCTGGCATTTTACGTTTTTGGTTTAAGATAATTGATTGATATTTATTATTAATTTAGAATATGAGCTGAATATTAGCAGCTTTTACACATGAAATTGTTTTTCTTTTATCATCCTACATTGAAATGCTGTTCTGTGTATATTTATCGAACAAGAACATACGTACCACCGACACGCTAAGTAATTTAAATCTTTTAATGCTGATCTAATTTTATTTAAATCTTTTTTAAATTTCTTTAAATTACTCATTTTTTGGTTTAAATTATTGTACTTTTGAATAAATTGCATAGAAAATTAAAAATCCTTTTAATTACTCTGAAATTTCGAAATTAAATGTTTAACCTTTGGTTTAAGTATGATAATTAGTGATTCCGGAGAATGGAATAAAATTTACAACCCAAAACATTGTATATATAAACTTTTGATTATTCAAAGCGTTTTCTCTGCAAGCTGATTTATTTGTATCTATATGCAACTTCAACTAACAATTTAAAATTGAATTCCAAGCAAATCAAATTTTTGGATGCATTGAAAATTTTTACGTAAAAATGTTAAATTAATTTCGAAATGCAAGGAGATAAATTCTCTACCAAAAATTAAAATTGTAAAATTTGCAAAAAACTATTGTAATTTTTAGTAGTGAATTTTTTTCCGTGTAGTTAATGTTTTTTTGACAATGCTACGTACATGTTAATATTTAACATTCATATTGTAATAAATTGCTTTCCCTACATGATGTAACTTTTGCAATATGAAATTTGTTTATGAGATTTAGTTGGCAAAGCAACTTATATTTTTTCATGAAAATATTTGTTAATTATAACACCATTCATACAAATAGATTTTAGATGATTTATCCTATCATCTAAATATCTATACATATACACTTTACTGCAAATAATATTCTTTTCTGAATGTTCAATATTTCAAAATTATACATAATTAACTACATCAATATTGGATAGGCTTAATGAAGGATATTTTTAATGAAGCACTTCCTCTATGCCTCTAATTGCATTATTATCGTTCTGGGATATTTCTACTGTAAGTGGATTAGTTTCAATAACCGGAGCCGCAAATTTGTTTTATTCCTGATCTTCCACTTACAAATTCGAAATGTTATTAACAAGATTTTATTAATGATCTAAATTTTTAACTTGTTTATATCATTAAATGTTAAGACAAATTTTCTGATCGTTTTTAATATTGAAGTTTTCACGAGCGAAGGGCTTCGAAATCAATTTGAAATTCTAACAGCGCACATTTCACGAGAAATCGTCTTCCCTTCGATAATTGAAACTACTCTGCCAAGAGAAAGGGCAGCGAGGACTTGGCAAAAACGTAAAAATCTCAGTTTCTTTAACCGATTATCGCGCGTCTCTCGGCGCTTTTCGCGTTGCCTGCAGCTTTCACATTTCGCACCTCGGGGGCGCGGAGGCACTTGCAGCTGGGCGCGAGCGCGCGACCCATTAAATTAGCGGCTGCGTTACGTACGGGCAAACACGCCGAGCGAACGAGCGAAAAATTGAACCTAAAACGGGAGATAAAAAAAAAGCAAGAGGGAGCCGCATTCGGCGGCTATCTCGGGGCGGTAATTAACTTGACAATCGCCCTGGGCTTTGTTACTTTGCAGATGACGAAATTTTTTTGCACCGGCGAAGCTCCGAAAAATCACTGCCACCCAGCTGGTGTATAATTAATTACGCGAATAATATGAGCGCGAGGCTTTTTTCGCTGAAACTGTATGGCCGTCCGTTCGCATCTTCCGCAGCCGTCGTTCGCTGGCACTTTTTTTCCCCGTATGAACTGCGAATTAACTCGATCTTCGACAAAGGGACTCGCATTTTGTTATTTTGTGTGCTAATAATTCGAGTATTTATATTTTATTCGGTAAAAAATTTGGAGTTTATTGTAATTTTGACAATATCGGTTTTACCGAAATTTTAACAATTACATTATTCGTGTAGCAGAAACTTAAAAAATCGGGTTAATGGATTATATAACGTAATTCTTTTGTCATTTGAAAATTTATAAAGCTGCGAGAATAATGAACGAAGAAAGAAGCGAAAATGGAAAGTTGAATTCGCATTATCAAAGTTTTATAGTCGAAATTAAAGATCTAAAAGTCCTGTAATATTTCCGAGGTTTACGAGGGACATTGCAAAAAGTTAATTTCAAGATCTTCTAAAGTCCAAAACGATCGCTCAAATCAGGAGCTCGATAAAGCTTGTTTATGGAGGCAGGGAATAAATTTTTTTTAATGAAATAAGCGCTGTTATGCGCTATAACTCCGCGGCATTCGCTCGACTCGTGAAATACGTCTTATAAGAAATTTATCGGGTCTGAACTTTTTTAATGCAAAATATAAAGTAAAAGACTTTTTTAAGGCCGAAAAAGATAAAAAAAAAAAGAGTGCTTTATATTTCGCATAAAAAAGTCCAAATATTATCAAGCTTTTATGACGCATTTCTTACGCATAAGCGAATTCAGGTCTATAAAAATTCTAACAAAACAGCTTTATTGCACCGAAGAATGCGCACTACTTTTATATAAAGAGAATATGTATATATATATATATTGAGCGCGCACTCCTACTCTGATGAACAATAATAATCTTTCATTATTTTTTTTAGGATGCCAGGCTCTCCTGCGACTTCCACCTCCAACTCACGGAAGGGTTTTCTTTTTATTGCTTTCCAATTATTCAACTTTACGTTCTATTTGAGCTCCGGTATCCGATTAATCTCCCAGCGAAATACGCTAAACGATCGAAATATTTATTCGTCAGATTGATGGTCGAATAATTGTTGCGACCTCTCAAATTTGAGAGAGTCCGATGTTAGGTGCGTCTCGAGGCAAAAATTTTAAAGATAAATTAGATTTCCAGTAATTACTTTTCGCAAAGGTTTCATCATCAATCTCTGTTTTCGGCGAGAGCGACGGATGAAAAAATAAATGAGTCGTGTAACCTTTATAATAAGCGAGTTACAACACTTCCTGCTTCGCAAGTATTTCGGTCCGGCAATAGCCAATGAGAATTGCGTCAGATGTCTGCGAAGTTTTGCAGCTTCTGAATTTTGTTTGCGTTGTTCGTAAAGTAGTAATTTATTCCTGCTAAACCCTGTTTAACGGTATCGGCTGCGAGTTCCCCGGGTAACCAGTCGGTTAAATTAATCTAATAATTAAGAACTTTGATGTAGGATTACTCGAATAATTTTTAATGAAACTTTCATTTGTTAATTATTATTATTCCTACCAGAAATTTTAGTACCCAAGTTGCATTCGAAAAGCGGCGGCCGGCGGCCGCAAACAGTCCCACAGTCCTTAAAAATCGCGAGATCGAGAGTAAAAACCCAGACGCAAAAATGCTTTTGTCCGAGGGTGTGCGGGCTTACAGCGGGAAAGCGCCGCAAAGTGGACGTCGCTCCTGTTCCGCCTCGAGTGGAGCACTCGAACGCGTGTCGGATTCTGTACTCTGAAGCGGCGCCCCCCCCGCCACCACGCGGATCAAAGCCGGCGCGGGGCAGGGCGCTGCTTAAGTGCGAAGCGGAATATCAGCGGGGATGCCGGCCATTTTTCGCAGCTTCCGTTTAGGCTCGAATGCGCGAAAATGGAAAACGGGAAGAGGGTTACGTTTTTGCAAATTTCGATTTACCAGGAGTTTAAGCGTGACTGCTAATTTTACTGAAACGTTCGGGAGTGCAATGATTTAAAAATGACTTTAATTCAAGCTTACACGAGCCAAAATGCGCGAGAGGTCGAATTTCGAGCTACAGAAGAGGGAGAGGACTAGCTCTCGTCATGACAGAATGACGTACTAGCATTCGTCGCATTCCTCCCTTTTTACAAATTCCTCGGAAGGGGAGTTCCGATGGGAGGAGGCATCGAGAACCAAAGCTACCTTTGCCGGCAGATGCAGAGATACAGGCGCAAAAAGAGGGACGCAGACGCGGCCGCCGAGTAAAGGACCACCGAAAGAATTAGGCATAAAGTACGAAAAATGGAGGAATATTAAAGTTGAAAATTCCCGGTACTCTTCTGTCGAAGAGACGCGACCGAATTCATTTCACCGAAATTCATAGAGAGAATTCCGTGCTAATTTGTTGATAGCTCGCTCTCGCATCAGATGGCTAATTTCCAGCTCGGGAAATCCGTTAAACAGCGAAATATCAAACCGGAGGCCGAAACGCGGGGAGCGAAAAAAAAAAACAAAAGAAACCCTCGGTAGGGGACAGCTACGAAACAAGAGAGCAACAGCGAGGGAGTTAGATATAAAAATAAGAGAATAAAGGAGACCGCGGAACGTCGCTTTGTCCGCGATTCGCTCGGCTCTTTCGCCGAGCTCCAGATGGAATTCGACCGGCCCTGGTATCGAGTTGCCATTTAACGAATTTAAAAGGCAGACGACAAGCACTGGTAAATCCGACGAGGCCGAGCGTAACGAATCCACAGTCGATTTCGCGATTCCGCGCCCGCCGCCGCCGCCGCCTCCTTTTTTCCTCCTCCGAATTTCCTGTTTTCCTTTTTCAGGCCGATCCCCAAGCGGCCGACGCGAGTCTCTCTCCCTCCAAAGGCGACAGACAAAAAGCCCAATTGATTTTGTCGGAGTTTCGCGCTGTGCGTGGCGCTCTCCCTCGCCCCCTTTTTTTCGTCCGCGTGTTGCCCGGAAATATGAAATTTCGATTTTGCCGATGAAATTCTCGTCAATTTCTTTCCTTTCGCTTCTCCTCCCCACCCCTCGCACCTCCTCCCACCACCGCCGACAGCACCCGCCGTCCATCGCGGCAGCTCAGCTCGCAAACTCACTCACTGTCTCTCTCTCTTTCTGTTTTTTTTTTTTTTTTTTACGGCGGGTGTAACTATAAAAATTTCAAATATTGAAATTTAGTGCGCGTTGCCACGAGCTTACCGCAGAGAATGAGAGAGGGAGAGAGCGAAAAACCATATATGCAAGAGGAAGTTTTATGCCTTTTTGTGATATAATGCCGGCCGCCCCGCTTTGATGTCGAGGATTTATGGAAAAATTTTCCGCGTACTTCTATGTAAATCAAAAATTGTTACCGACGAAATTTTTTTTCTCGCTTTTCCTGCTCCCTTTAGCCGTACTTCCTTTTGACAAAAAAGCTTTGTGTTTGCGGCCTTTTTGCTGGCTTCACTTTGCACTTTACGTGCCTTACGTGCCGTCGAATGAGCTGCGACCATTTTAAAGCGAATCTCGTTCCCCCCTTCGACTAATCTCTCGCATTAGGAATTGACGGGGGCCGCGGAGCAAACATTAATAAGGAAATTGACTGAGGAGGGAAACTTGGGCGCAAGTATTCGGCAAACAAAAAACTGGAGGGAAACGTCAAACCGCGAATGCAGTCCAAAGAAAGCACTCCGAAAAAGTACATTGTCTCAAACAAAGCCCGGAGAAAGAAACGAACGCACCCGGCGAGAGAGCCTTTCCATTTCCTCGGTATTTTCAATTTCATATCTAAATCAAATCCAGGAGCTCAAGAGGGTCGATTTCGCGAGGGAAAAATTGCAAAACCACGAAAAGGAAAAAAGGCATTAGTATAGTCATTCATCGTGAAAGGAAAGTCTAAGTGGAGGGGGGAGAGGGTGGGAGGCAGAGGAGAGCGGCGGCGGGAGAGAGGCCAGCAAAGAAAAATGAGTACAGAGACGGCGGGGGGAACAAAGAAGAGAAAATGGCGAATCCGTCAGGCGCAAGACCGCAAAATGCATCAGGGCGACTCGCGTAATTGAATTATCTCGAGGCCGCGCGCGCACTCCCAAGCACATATACACTCTCCCCAATCTCCTCGCTCTCTCTCGCATACCCGCCGCGCAGCCGCCACTCTCTCTCTTGCCTCCCCCTCGTGCATCGAAGAGCTAAATCATAATTATAATTATAATTTGAATTTATGATTTAAATAAAATATTCCGAACGCCACCCTCCCCCCGCGGCAGACGTGTTCTTCGCGGTTTCGCCTGTATAATTCGATATCCTTCGCATGTTTATTTCGTTCATTTGCGCATTTTAATAATTTTTCCCGCTGCGTATAGGTATGTTTGTACAATATAAAGTTGATGTCAGCGCAGAGAACGATCCCGGGATTGTGCGCTTAAAAACACGTGATTGATAATTAAAAACTAAGGCATTAATGAAATATTAAAATGTTTTGCGTCATAATTTTATTAATTCATTCAGGTCATGTCTTTAAGCGAGTGATATTGTCAGGATAAATTGACGAATTAAAATAATATTATCTAAATTATAAAAATCAACTGGCACTCCTGAGAATTTTAATCTACGAAGTACGTAGATTTAAATTATATATTTTTAAGCGAGAAAATTTGTGTTGCTGTACTATCTGATTGTATTGCAAACCCCGTAAAATTACCGTATTTCATACGCCAAGGAGATTCATAGTATCCAAAAGGATTAGAGTTTATGCAGTGGTGGTCGTTTCGCTGAAAATAATTCAAAACGTTTTTTGGGCTTAAAAGAAACTGCTTTATCAAAATTATCTACTCATTACGGCAGCGTAATAGCCTTACAAGTGAATTTATATGCGCGGACAAAAAGACTGGCGCTGTATATATTAGATTTTTACGCAAATAATTATTCTCGTAAAATACTGAAAATTACTGCCGCGTTTAAACTCTCATGCTATTTCGTAAACTGTTTCATAAATTTCGCTCATTGTAAGTTCAATGTTTTTTCTTCTCTTTCAAATTAGTCCATCTTAATTAGATTAGCTTCATTCAATGGAGGCTAAATTAAAAAGTTTGAAAAAATAAAATTTTATCCTGGTTTTAAAGCGACGTTACTTAAATCAACAATAATCTGATGAACGAGCATCCATTCGCCTTCTTAAAGTTTCAGGTAAGCAACAATTCGAGAAAGATGCGGATAAAGTAACCTTTAATTTCTAATTTTATTCGAGCGAAATTTCTTCGAAGGGAACAAAAAGATTTATCGAATGCTCCAGCCGCCGAACTGAAACAATATCAATTTATCAATAGCTCGAAAGGCCGACTATATCTTTTCGAAATCAATCGGCTCCCATTGTCTGCTTTGTCGCCGTCCTCATCTCACGTTATTGTTTTTGGGGACCAGGTTGCTGGGCCCCCAAAGCGGTCGACAAGATGAAAAATCCAAAAACAGCTCTCGCGGGCCCAATTTAATACTAAAAACGAGGCAGGGAGAAAAAGAGAGAAGAGAAAGAGAGGCAGAATGCTCCGAAATTCCTCCCGAGGGATCGAATCGACGATTCTCCGCCGAATCGGAATATATGTGCGGCACTGCCGAACAAAAACAAAGTTTGAGAGGAGAAAGGAACGCTTCCCCGAGACGTTCCTTGCGGTGCTTCTCTCATTCTCCTTCTCTAAGTTCGTGTTTCTGTCTTCCTGTTATCTATGTGTCTGCATATATGCATCTGTCTCTCTCTTTTCTTGCGCGCCTTTTTTCCTTTTCCCGTCCCTTGGCCGGACTCTATTAGGGGACGCAAGTCAGCGTAAAATGATGCATTTTGTAATATTTTATTTTTCTTCTGGTCATATTGATTTTGAAGGGAGATATTTATCTTAATTGACGCCGCTGCGATGGCGGCTAGAACTTTTTTCTTATTTACTGAAGTATAGTAAAACTAGGGATCGATCAATTGTCACTTGATTACTCTTATTTCAAAGAAACTTTTTAAAGTTTTAATTGAAATTCTTCAAAGTGGAATAATATTTTTTAAATACATAATAACTTTTCTTTTGAAAAAAGAATAATTGTCCTATACAAAATCAATAAAAGGTGATTAAAGACAAATCTTAAAATAAAGATTTTTGTGAGATATTCGACTTTCCAGAAGCTTTAATAACTTCTCTCAATTCAAGACTGAATTGTACTTTAATATTAATAAAAATACACAAGAGAATTTTATCCGAAAAATTCTAATTATGCACAATATTGATGAAGCGTCTGCCTCATTTATTTGAAGACCTCTGAAGCACCATAATTAAAAGGAGAACATTTTAATGGCCTTTTCTTCAAAAGTATTCACTTTCAAATCTCCCTCGACGTCCCTCCTTTCTTTTCTCTCTATTCTTTGAACTACCGACTAGCAAACACGCAAGGCGAAGGAAAGCAACGGCGCAGACAAAGCAAAGCAGTACGAAAAATCTCGTTTATCGCTCGATTAAGAAGGAAGACTGTACAAAGGAGAGTATAAAATTATCGAAAATTTGATCCTTTTCCATGTTACCTAGCTTCGTTAATGTATAATATTTTTTGCCGCAATTATTTTAGATCGGATAGAGACTTATTCCTCTTTTATGTCGCCTTCTAATCTCTTCTGCCTTCTACCCTCCGACCCTCCTCCACCCCCCCCCCCTCAACTCCCTCGCTGAGTGGAGGAAATTGCTTTCGGATTTTAAGCTCGTAAAAATATGGTTTTAATATGAAGCGAGAGGGAAAGAGAGACGGAGTTCTCTTAACTTTTGCCTCGGAAATATTCATGGAAAAAAATGTAGCGGCCTGAATTATTTTCCTTTTGCGCGCTCGCGGAAAAAAGCCGTCGGGGGCATTAATAAAATTGATTACGCGAAATGACGTTACGGGGGCGGGCGGGCGGAGGAGGGGGGTGGAGGAGAGGAGCGGGAGCGGCGTTTTTATATGCTTGAAATCGAATTTTCATTAATTATGCCTCGCGATAAAAATGTGATAGGATTTAACGGAACTTTTACATTAATAACCTTAACGCGAAATTTCCTTTGTTCGACGGCGGCGGCGGCGGCGACGACTTTTTGCTTTCTTTTTCTTGACTCTGCGTTAAATAAATAAATGGAATGGAAAAAAGGAGGAATCCTAAAATGTTTCGTAACGAAAGGAACTTTTCGTAAAAAAAAAAAAGCAAAACGTACATCGAATAAAGTCTAAACGAGAAAACTTTTTATCAACTTCTATTTAAAGTTTGAGAAAAATTTCAGTCATAAAGAAATAAAGGTAAAAAATTCGTAAAGAAATTCCGCGAAAAAGTGTTGTACATTTTATCAACTTTTAGAATGTTAAAAAAGAGGAGAATCGACAATCTTTCTCTGGTGGTAAACTTTCCTTTATGCACGCATTTTAAAATGCAAAATTCTGATTGCAAGGTGAAACAGATTGTTAAGCTAACGAATACTTACATCTTATTATTTTAATTCCTTACTTACTTACGAGAAAAATATTCGCCGAACTTAATAAGGAATTTCGAAATACTTTAAAGTAAAGTTTGAATGCAAAATTCTTATCTTTGCTCGAAGATTTTAAAGTTTCATTTATTTTTCCCCCGCGTAACTCGATATTAAAAGAACTTTTGGAATTTCGAAAGTTTTGAATTCTTAATGAATGAAGCATAATTAGCATTTCTAAAAAAATCCAATAGCACATCCATTGAAAAGTAGAATTTCGAATATTCCACATCTTCCGGGCCTTTTGAAATTGATTAAATGCTTAAAATTTTTCGCGCGAAGGCCAAGGAAAAAAGCTCCAATATGCGGAATAAAGCGAGTTCTTAACCGAATTTTCGCCGCTTTTGTAGTCGCGTATTCGCGCTAAATCCAACATAATTACGTCTTAAAAGCTTCGGGGGGGGGGGGGGGGGGGGGCCAACC
>JAWWML010000001.1:20766215-20778350 GCA_035047165.1 Ormyrus rosae | reverse complement strand
ATTGATTTCAATACTTTCGAGTGTTTAATTTTTATTAGACATTTAACATTGGCAAGGTTTTAAAGCAATAAGGGATTGCAATAAACCATACTTGCCTTTATTTTATACTTTCGTAGAAATTAATGTAATCTTATTGTTTTAATAAGTATATTTAAAGAAGATACACTATTTTAAAACAGCTATTTAATAAGTTTTTTAACCTTCAGAGGATGGTGATTTGGGATGATCGATCTCAGTAAAAAAATGCGTAAAAGTAATATCTAATATCGTGGAATGAAGTGTTTGTCTGTCACGGACCGAGCCACTATAGTGAATTTCCTATCCGGTAAGGTAACGATAATGTACGCAATTTTTCCATTTCAAAAAAATTGGATTATTTCACTCATAAACTATCAGAAAAAAATGAAAAACATTGTACTTGTTAGCCTTGAGTTCATTTATCATGAATTACTATGTTCTTGAAATTCAAGATGGCAGATGGAGTATAAAAAGACGTAATAAAAATATCAATGGAAATATATAATTTAAAAAATTATTGAAATAATCTAATATAATGAGAAATCTGATTTTACTCAAATTTGAATAATTGTACTTTTTCCCAGCTAGGAGCACAAAAACCCCTAAATATTGTTATTTAAGCAGTTCTAAGTTACTTTTTCTAGTTTACTTTTAGTTATTCTAAAAGTTAAAATCCTAATATTAGGCATGCCTAATATAAGTGTGATTTAATTCGCAACCGAGTTCATGATGGAATCATGTAAACATTTCGTAGGTTTCTTCTGTAAAACTCAACAATTACACCCACTGTAACGAACGTTACATTCCTCTCTCTCTGATAAGCCATTTATATTTTATATATTTCGAGCACTAATATTTGTTAGAATTTTCTAGGTGCCGAGGAGAGCAGACGACGCGGAGGGCGCTAAGGTAAGAGAGAGAGAGAGCGGTGTCGCGAGAGCGCGGTGTTGCGAGAGCGCGATACCGCAATTAGGCAGATTGCCTTCGGCCTTCGACCCGAGCGGATTTTTGAGTTCACGCGCCCGGTGCCGTTTTGTTCGTTTTTGGTGTCTCGTGATCACCCCGTGCGAGAGAGGCTGTGTTGCACCCGGATTATCGAGCAACGACGAGAGTTGACGCTGCGAGAGTTTCTTTAGCGACTTCGCAGAAAAAGTGTAAGTGCCCGCTCTGGGCAAAATTTGATTTACTTTCTCTCTCTCTCTCGAGATCCTTCGCGCCGTGCCGCTTGTCTGGCCGCCTCGCGCCTGCTGCTCGCGTTTAACTAAATATTTTTGTTTCTTTATTTTTCTGTCTTTATTTCTTTTCGTTAATAAACCGTGTCTTAACATCTAAACACGCGTTGTTTATTTTTCCCGCGATTCCCGCCTTTCAGCAGCAGTGCAGGCAGCCGAGGAACCAGCGAGAACGCGAAGAAGTGTAACCACCACGTTGTCGAGAGTCTCCGGCTCTCGTTTTTCGCGTTAATCTTTTTCAGTTTTCTTAATCATTAAATTTCATGCAACGGCTGAACTAGCCGGCCGTTACACCACTTATTTGCGTAATTTATTCTTGAACTTTGAAACTTTTTAGAACAACAAATATCTCATTCTGGTAAATTAAAAAGTTACCTGTAGATTTAATTAACGATGATTTTCTATCACAAAGTACGTCATTCAACATACTTATGCAGTGTTTATTCATTTGTGTGATTCATGTCATAGCACATATAAACTACTTTATTTGTTAAATTCATGAAATGTTAATATATGAATAATCGAATATTTTAATTGATAATAACGTTGAAATATTTTACTACTCAATGTTCTTAACATTATACATAAATCCATTAAACTTTAGGATTCGATAATGAACCTCTTCATAATATTTGATTCATTTCAGGTACTGAAAGTGATGATAAATTTTCAGATATTATACGAAGAGAACATTTTCAGAGGGATTATCGCCGGGTTGAAAATTTATGCAAAAACGATCTCGTCCTTAAAAAAATTCGGCAGATTCTCGGCAATTGTGCGCGCGAGCTGAATCGATTACAACAATCGGGTCGGGAAGCAGAGCGCGCAGAGCAGCGAAGAGAAAACGCTGCTTATACATGACGCCTGGCGGCGCACATGGATGTATATAGCGCCGAGCAAGAAAACAAGAGCGCGCACGAGTACAAGAGCAAAGGATGCCGAGCGGCGCGCGCGACAGGTGGCGAATCGTCGCGACAAGCGGAGGAGGGAGGAGGGAGCAAAAACTCACGCACATCGCCAAAGGGACGGGAGGGAGGGAAAACAAAGGGGGGAAGCGAATCTGCCTCGAGCTCTTTCTCTCTCTCTCTCTCTCTCGCTTCCATTCTCAAGGAACTTCGGTCCTTGACCAGAGAAACGCGCGGAATTCTTCTCCCCACGGAGAGTATACCTCCTCTTTTTCTCCTCGTTCTATTTTGCGCTCGCCGCGCGGCCGCGGCCGGCCGAGTTTTTGCAGCGGACATAACCTCCTCCCCGGCCGAAGCGATGTGTATGACTACGCCGGAGAAATGGACCATTATCGCGTCCGTTTGAATTGAATCGTAAAAGATAACTGCCGCGGCGTAAACGTAATAACGCTCATTGGCCCTTTTCGAAAATGATCATTTTCTCGTAGTCGCCGAAGCCCCGCCGCCGAAGGCCGAACGAAGGGGGAGGGGAGAAAAACTTTTAGCCGGTCGAGCGACGGAAAGCGCCGTGAGAGTTTTTGCGCGATAAACTTTGATAATTTCATTAGAATGATGATGATTTTCTTGAGAATGGAAGAAACTCGTTGGCTTAATGATGTTAATGATAGCTTGTTGCGCGGGTGCCTCGAGAGCTCGCCGACGATTTATCGGCTGCATTCTTTTTTCGCGAGGGCGAAAAACTAGAAATTGAAATGAAACTTTTCCGAAGGGTTAAACGAACCCATTACGATTGATCATCTTCCCGGCTGCCTTTTCTTTTTACCCTTCGTAAATGCATTAACGAGCTTCGAATTTTTACCTGCTTGTTTTTTTCTTTTTTTTCTTTTTTTTAGTAGCCTAAGTGGACTCTCTGCCAATGGCCATTATAGGCCATAAATATTTCAAAATTTCTTTACTCTAAAAAACCTGCTATAAATTTTAGAAAGATTGACAGATTTCGCTAAAATTTTTCAAGTGCTTTCTATGATTCATAAATCACGGCGCTGAAATTTTTGCTAAATTTAGATAAATGGATTTGCGCGCGCAGTTTCTGGTATTTTTACAATCTATACGTTTTTCGAATCCGAAAGCTTAAACGACAAATTAATGCGGAACAAAGAAAACTTACGTGGACATTTTATCATCTGCATTCCTGCGAAACTCACCTGAAACACAAAAAGAGCAACGTTAGATATAATGTTAGCAAGAATTTCAATTTTAAAAGGATCAATATTCTCGTAAACTAAACAAATGGAGCACTTGATTGCACATTCAGAGGCCGTAACTGGCAAAAGTCGGGAAACAACAATAATTACCCTTGCTAATTCGCTCGCGCGAATAATTCATCGAGGCGGCGAGAGTTTACTTTTTTCAAAACTGCGCTCCTCCGATATGAACGCCGATCGGGTAGACCGCGAATCGAAAAACTGCGGAGGCACAGTTAGAAATTTACGGGTTTAATTAAGCAAGCGAGAGATGGTAGCCGAGCAGAGCGAGCGAGCGAGCGAGCGAGCGGAAAAAGCGCGACAGGGTGTATTGACCTTTGCATAATCCGATGAAGGACGCGCGCTTCTTTGTAGCTCGCCGTTTGCAGCGCAGATGAAAGTCATAATGACTCGGGAAACGTTGAAGCACCGCGGCGGCGAGCGGAGGGGAGAGAGAGAGAAATTTACGACAGTTTGGAATTTCCGACCGCGTGTCCAATTGCAAAATATCGCGAGTTTTCTTTCGCTTTTTATTCGGTCCAACTGGACGGCAAAAACTCGGGACCGATACTTTGCAATGGCTTTTGTTGATGCAACTAAACATTTCGCAAAATTTATCGCCGCCTTTTACCGCTCGGAACTTTTGTCATTTTTATTCGCTTCAGATTTTTCGCGCGGCGAAAGGCCCTCTTCTTTTCGTAATAATCGAGGGAAACGCAGACTTTTCGGCAGAGGACTCGATAAAATGGAGGTTTGACGCTCTAACGTTGGACTGTTTTGTTGTTATTGTTGGAATTTAATTACCGGGGTTATTGCAATCTTTACTTAAAGTTCCAGCTCGAGATTGTGAAATAAAAAAAGCGATTTCTCACTCTAACTAAGCTGAAGTAATATTTCAGCATTACAAACTTTACGAGAGTCCGCTGGTAATATCTTGCCTTTATTATAATGAGAAATGACTTCATCCGAGTTAAATTTCACAGCAGTTGATTTTAAAAAATCATGGCCAATAATTTGCTAGATTGCGCTCTTTATACACTTCGGCATTATTATAATTAAACTTGCTCGCCGTCGTTAAAATATTTTTTAGGTTATTGCGGCTTTATCGAACGTAATTTTTCGCCTTGCAGAAACGCTTCGATTTAAGTGCAACAATAATAATTATTTATAATAACTGCGCTCGTTTGGAAAATCTCGGTAACTGTATTTTCGTCAATGGTAATCTGGCAGGAGGCTAGTTTTTTTTTTTAATTACTTTCCAAGAGACGTCATCTTTCGTTGCTGATTCAATATTTTCGAAATTCCACTTTGGACGCTAAAATCGTATGACGTCAATGGAAAAATCTTTGAAAAAGTCTTGGTTAAAACGAGTTGTTTTTTAGCTGTAGTTCAATTAACGTCAATATTGATATTCAATAACTTTCTGCATCGTCATTGCCAATAAACTGTTTATATTCAAAAATTACTTTTCGCTTATTGGAGAATATAAATATTTGCTTCTCATTTGTAAAAAAAAGCAAACATGTGGAAATCAAACAAAACTTTTAAATGACTTGGCTTTTAATTTGACTGCGACTCTAATAGACTTTCCCGGTATATTATAGTTATTGTATGATCTAATTGAACGGTGGATTTGTTTTTTTTTAATCTTTTTTCGTTTACCTCTGCCCCAACAATGTTATAATAAAGCAAAATAAGTCTAGCCCAGTGTAATTTTACAATGCGCAAACCGTCGATACCGAACTTTCCGTCAATTATGCTCCTTTATGCTTCCGTTAACCAAGCTACAATCAGATAAAAAAAACGACAATCGGCCCAAATAAGAAAAAAATACAAGCCAACTAAAAAAAAAAAAAAAAGAAAAGGCTCTTCACCGCGCGGATTACTCGCCGCTCCGCGATCAAACAATCTGCCTCGTCGAGCGACTCTCGAGCTCCCCAACAATATATAAAAAGCGGAGACACATCCGCTCCGGATTCCCGAGCTGCGATATTTAGATGCAGACGGATAAAGTATGAGCACACAGAGCGCGTTGCAGAATGCAGCGCGGCGGCCGGAAGTTCTCGCACTCCTTGAGGATAGCTGCCGGAGCGTCGAACCCGGAGCGCGATTGAAAGAAGAACGGGGGAACCCTAACCTAACCCAACTCGCGGCGCAGAGAAAGAGAGAGAGAGAGGAGTTCATGATCGAGGAGAGGCGCCCCTCGCTCGCCTTTGGCCTGTCTGCAGTCGGCATCAAAACAAACTCGTGCCTGGCTTCGCGTGCTGATCGCGGCGCCTCTCCGGATCGCCTCGGGACTTTCGGGCCCAGTCGAAGGGACCTCGAATCGAATCTTCGCGTTTAACGAAAGTATTGTGGGAGGGGCTTTTACTTAATTGTATAATAGATTTAGACAAGGATGATTTTCTCTCTTTTCTCGAATGCAATGCTGAATAAATTTAGAGGCTATTAAGCAAATTATATTAGGAGTAAATGTTCGCAAAAAAGGGGCGAATAAATTAAATAGACCATTTTCACTGAAATTTTTGTATTATTCTAGAAAAACTTTAACGGACTCGATCTCCGAATGAAGTCGTACTGCGAGCTCGTTTTGTACGAGCAAGTCGCTTCGAGAATTCGAAATTTATTATCTTCGCTATATAAACGAAGCCGGAGAACTCAGAGTAAACTGAAAGTAATGCCAACTCATTTTGCGTTAACAAGATAGCAAGTTGTTTACTCGAAGCATTCCGTCGCACTTATCGACACAATTAACTGACGGGATTCGCAAACTGGGTGCCCTTTTGCAAAATGAAAGCGCAAAGCGTTTCATCAATTGCGTAACACTTTTCGAGCATTTCGAGCCCCGACTAAAATAAACGATAACGTCTGGACGAAGCGAAATCGGGACAATTGTTTTGCGAGGACGTCCAGTGACAGTCGTCGTTTTTGAAACTTGCGCAGTTTTTATATGTACGCATCGCGCAAGTCGAAGGCATTAAAGTTCTATGGAGTGTACCACGTACTGGAGGATAAATTTTTTATTTCGAGATGGAATTTTTTTTTTTACGCTTTAGATTCTCCGCTCCTAAGTTCATGGCTCTAATAAATTTTTTATTATTTAAAAAAAGAAAAAAGGAAAAAATTTTTATTTTCAGGAGGAGATGAAAATTTAAGGGGCCGCCTATCTATGCAATAAAACAATTTTACGGCCGCTCGAATGAGGGGGGAGTACCTTTAGTGTTATAATAATTTTCGAAATGGTTTATTGCAGGAAAAAAGTTTTCGTTTTAATTTTTTTTTTTTGCCTCTCCCCGCGCCGCTGTTTTACGGACGGAAACAAAGCTGGGGGGTCCCTTTCACCTCCCAAGTTTTTCTTTTCTGCAGTAATGGAAGACGCTCCTGGGAATAGGTGATTTCTGCGCTCGCAAAGGGGAAGCCGCTGGATTCTATATCATCGTTTAGTCTCCTCTCGCTAAACAATGCGGCCTTCGGCTGAATAATTCCTGCGCGGGAGTTTAAAGCCCCGTAAAAACAAAATTTGAAAACATATTCTTGGCCCCTTTCTTCCCGCGGGGAATATTTAGTAGCTTCGGTTTCCAAAAAATATTGTACGACGTGCGGAATGTATAAATTGTAAGTGGATGGAAATCTCTCGGTCAGGTGAGCCTCGGAATGTCCGCAGTTTTTTTAATTCAATTGAATGTCTGCGAAATTGAGTGCAAGTTTTATAGCAGAGGACATTTTTGTATAGTTCAGTGTTCGTTTATTTATTTAAATTAACAAATGGACGGAGACGAGCTACAAAAGAAAGGTGGATATAAATTTATTTTTAAAATTTTATTTAGTCAAAGTCAACTCAAATTGGGAATTTTTCACTACAGTGCAAAAAAGCTCTCCGCTGTAAAACTGTCTATCTTTTCATTTTTCCCTCGTAATAAAAACATTGTTTCGCGAGGAAAAATAAATTTAACAAAAGAGCTTTTTTCTGGCATATATTTGCGGCAGAGACATTGTTCGACATTAAAATTTCATTCGCAAAAGTCGCTCGTTTAAGCCGCTTTAATACTTTTGCTTAATAAGGGAATTATGCACAAAAGGAAAAAAGTTCATTTCTCACCGAGGCGAATTAATTTCTCAATTTATTACGTTAACCCGCGGCGAAAAAACAAACGAGAGCCCCTAAAATTCAGTTTAAAAAGCGCGACGAGCGCGCAAATCTTCCGGCGCGGCGCTCGAAAAATTTCCCGCGAACGAGCATCGACGGTAGGAAGAAAAATAAAAAAAAAACAGCGAGAATCACACCGGCAGTTCACCGACGAGGACTCTCCAAGAGAGGATGACTGCACGGGGAGCGTGTGAGATTATATTCCGAAACGCTGAAAATCAACAGGTTCTCAGCTGCGAGCTGAGCGCCGCCACCAACATCGACGCGCAGCCCCGAGACAGGACATTCTTTCACGCTTCGCCAAATCGAACTTGGTTTCTCTCTCTCTCTCTCTCTCTCTCTCGGTTCCGGCGTCTTTTTGTTCGGGCGAATCGCTCGCCGCGCGGCCACTCGACGCGGCTCTTCAATTCAAACTCCGGATCGTTAGGCGGGAAAAGCATCCCTTCCACCCGCGGCGGGACTCTGTTTTCGCGGCGACTCTTTTTTTCTTTTTTTTTTTCGATCGCTCCGAAATGAATAATGCAAGCGAACGGAAAATGAGTTTGTTCCAAGCCCCGTTTTCTTTCTTGGGAAATTAATCAGCTACCCGAGAGTTCCTTTTATATATATATATATATATAAAGATGATAAAGTTGTGCGATATGTAAATGAAAACTATTACGGACACCTCATTTGTTTTAAAAGGCAGTTTTAGAGTGCAGCGCATCGTAGGGTAAGCTCATCAAATCGTATTGAGGATGATTAACAGGTAATTACGTAAATTAAGAAATTAACATTTCGTAAATAATGGAGAGTGTACTTTACAGTCAATGCAAAGTAATTAATTCTTCGGCTTCAACGTTTGCAATATTACTGCTAGATCCAACTTTATTCATCTCGCAAACGTAAACGCACCTTCGATCTACATTGCGACATTTCAAAGCCGACGGGGGATATGTCGGACTAAAAATATTGACGGTTAGAGTGCGGTATTTTTCGTGATTAAAATAGTTTTAAGGCATTTTCGAGCACGGAATGCTAGGTTAGCGAGGTAGCTGCCATCGTAAGAAAAGGAAAGGTAACAGAATAACTTATGAAAAACAAAAATTCGAGCTAAAAATTGTGAAATACGAGGCGGGGTGGGTGACGAAGTTTGACGAACCCTCGGCCAGATGGGCTTTTAAACTCCGTGTCGCGAATTATTGAATCGCCAACGCGCTCGTCCCGTGCGACGCGGACGAAAATTCGCGCAGCTCTCTCGGCGCTGAAATAAAAGACTGCGCGCGCGGCGCACGTATCCGCTTAAAACGCGCGGGGCCGCTTAACCTCGACCGTGTCTGCGCGCACATCGCACCGAGCTCGCGAGAAAGAGAGAGCCGTACATGGCGGTGCGCAATTTGAGCGCAGCCGTGAAAAGCGCGCGGCGCTCTCCGCTAATTGCGAAAGGTCTCACACGCCGCTCTCCGCGCGTGAGAGCTTGCGTTATATCGCCGCTTCTTTATGTATAACGTGCGCTTTTTTGCGCGCGCCCTCGATGCTCGTTTTCTTCCTTAAAGGATTGATTTTCGTGCGCGCGTTTCCGGCCGCGAGCGAACTTAGTACAGTTCGGCGAGAGCCTCGGCTTTCGACGCGCCTAACAGTCGAGGCGGAAAAGAGCTGCTCGATATAACGTTTCTCAAGTTTTTTTAAAATTCGAAATGAAATTTTTCGAATAAAGTTTCGTGTAGGTTGCGCGGCGCGAGCAAAAAGTAAGCACGGAGCTCAGCGCGCCGCCTATGTCTCTCGAGGGGAAGAAATTCGCCGAGGAACTTTCGAAACTATTTCCAGAAATGTCGCGTCGCAGACGCGCAAGAGGCAGCCGCCGTATTTGCCATAAATTCCCATACGTTACAAGAACATTTTTCCCATATTATATATATATAATACGGCACGCTTTCTCAAAGCCTATCCGATTTCTAGGACGGAACCAGTCATTTAGAATGTTCGCGAAGCGCGAACTTCCAACAATTACTCGGCGAGCCTCGGCGAAAAAAAAGCCCGCGCCCCGGGTTTCTAGTTCGGATCGCGAATAAGCTCTCCCGTTCGCAGTCGAACGCCGAGGTGGAGAAGAGAGGATCGACGGGCTCGATCTCGGAAACGTGTGCCCGGCGAATTGTAACGCGTTTAGAAGCCAGTCCGAGAATTCGATTTCCCTTTTCGGCTTTTATTCGCCGGCTGCTTTAAAACAAACAAGAACGGGGTACCCTCGAGAGAGCTCGCCACGCTGGACGTATGCCCCCTTTCTTCACTCTGTCGCGGATGTCGTCGTCCGCTAGACGAACGCGAAAGATGATATATTTCGTAAAACTTACAAGCCAAATACTAAAATTAATAAAAATCCCACGAGTGGTATTAAAATAGTAATTTTTACAAAAAATTTTTCTCAGTACAGGCGCTTCGTAACTACATACGGGTACCTACAGCTTCCAATCCCGTTCGTCTGGCTGTTTTTCACTCCTTGCTCGGTGTTTGTTTGTCGAGTCCGCTCACCCGTAGTACAAGTCTCGCGAAAGAGTAACAAGACGAACATTGACGGTTGAAAACAAGACTTTGAACGTGTATATCTATAATGCTAATTCAAATTAGCATGTTTCGGGTAGAGATGAGCGTCGGTTTATTAAATTTAGAGCTCGTCTCGAGGCGCAACCTTGAACGGCACAAAGTTTCGGTCGTAAACGTCGTTTGCATACATGTTAAACTTTGTAATGGTATAATATTCAGGTAAACGGATTCTTAAACGAAGCCCTTTTAAGCCCTTTTTTGTTCGATTTCGAGACAAATGAGTTACGGTTCATCGAAGGAAAATGTACTTGCGGTCGGCATATTTTACGATAATATTGCCTTGGATGCTACCGCCGGTACATTACATCAACTCGTTCGAGCCGCTCCATAAAATTTAATCAAAATCCATTCGTACTTCGCGCGGTAATTTTCTGAAGGCAGAAGCACCTCGTTTATTAGCGAATTCATCGGGTGGCTGAGGAAGCGCGCAATTAATCAAGGATCGTTAGCAAAAACTTTCGCGATCGCACAAGTTGCGAAGAGTGTCGATTTACTCCGTCAATTAACAGTGGCGCGAGACGTTTGCGAATCCGCGACGGAAAAGTAACGAACTTCGAGCCGCGTACGGAAAAGCTTTCGGGATCCGCGGGGCTTCGTTCGGTCGCGCGGCAGAAAACGAATCGAACGCGCATTAATTTCGAAAAGGCACGCAGGCGGCTCTCGCCTCCGGCGATTGGAATTGAAATTAATGCTAATAAAGCTGGCCGGTGCAGCGCGAGCCTCTGAAAGTTTTCATCGGGCCGTTCATTCCGTTCGACGGATTCCGAGGCTGCGAGCAGCTGCGTTTAATGTGTGCACGCGCGTATCAAGCCGCGTAAACACGCCCAGGCCGCTTCTAAAGTAACGACAAGCTCGCCTGATTCGCGGCTAACGGAAAACGTAGTCTGCATGTGGATCGCACTGCAGACCGAGCCTCACTCCTTCTTCGCTCGCTTACAAACAAACACGTGGACGCGCGGTGCGTCTTCACTTGAAAGCGCAGAGAGAGAGAGAGAGAGAAACAGCGCGGCACATCATTCTCACGCATCCCCCCTTTTCGCACTCGGCGCGCTGTTTTGCTCGGCTTCCCCTCCCCCCTCTCCCTTCTTCCCTCTTCGATGCGCCGGCTGCACTCGCCGAGTCCATGAACCTCGCGACTCTCGCACTCTCTCGAATTATTGAAAACTTGTTGCGTTTTCGAGCTATTCGGGCGCGTTGCGATTGTTTTTGCGAACGCGTTTGTTTGTCGGGGGTACTGCTCTTTACGGATAGTATATATTACAGTTAACTTGTTATTCTTTTGCCTGCGATTAAGCGGATTGAGTTTCGAGAAGGTGCTTTCTTCCGTCCAGCGAAATTTATTTTCCCCTTTGATGCAAAATTTTGTCTTTCATCAAGTTTTATCGTCTTCTAATATTTATCTGGCGTTTTGCATTCAATTGTGTTTAAAAATGCCTGTATATACGCATACATACCGATATCGTATTAGTTCAATTTTTTTCTCGTCGCAGCTTTTGAAATAACAAGTTTTTCAATTCTTCGTCCGGGACGAGCGACTCTTGTCGTGTAAAATTGCATCATCCATTTTTCAAATTGAAAGGCTAATTTATTTTATTACGGCGTATTGCGTCTCCGCAAAGGAAAAAACTAAATTCCTCTCTCGTCCCGCGGCGGCGTTTTTATTCCGGCCCGGCTGCGGAAAATTTTCGAAAATCGATCCCGGTTGAAAAAAAAGAGAAAAGGCCAGCCACTCATCCCCGCGCACACACACACACACACACGCGCGCGGCGTCGTTCATTCACCGAGTACACGGATCTACATCTCTTTTACTCATTGACCCGGCGGTGTTACACTACGACTCGGCTCTCTTTCTCTCTTGCCGTCCCTTCCCCCCTACCACTGCTCTCGGCTTCATTCAGGCTACGGGGCAGACACAAGCGCGTAGTGCTGCGGCAGTGGTGGGTTTACGACACGACATTAGAGTTTCCGACATATTATACGCGAACCGTGTAGAATATGTCATTTATGT
>JAWWML010000001.1:20755969-20766115 GCA_035047165.1 Ormyrus rosae | reverse complement strand
ATTAAAATAATTGTAGCTTTAGTTGAAAAATTTAGAAATAAGAATTTGATTAAATAATATATTTAACAGAATAAAACCGTTGCAAGCTTTCAAGTGCAACATCGTGTGAATCGTGTCGTAAATACAAGGCTGTAGAAAACTATGAGGTGTCACCGCGTATTTTACCGACCCACCACTGCCCACCACTGGTGCTGCGTACGTGAATGGCCGCTCGCACAGGTTACCAACCTGACCTACGCCGTCGCCGCGCCGCTCCGCTGTAGACGCGCTCTTAACTAGGCACACACGCAAGCGAACGCACGTGCGTGCGTGCCTGCGTTCGTTCGTTCGTTCGGCTTTCTTTTTCGTCGAAAGAGCCGCGATATACGTAAGAGACATCGATCGGCGAGCCCCGCCAAGGAGAATCCGCGCGGATTATCTTGTTTGCGGGCAAGAGAGAAAGAGAGAGAGAGAGAGAGAGAGAGAGAGAGAGACGAAGGGAATGAATGAACGAGAGCCGGTTCCGAGAGAGCAAAACTCGCCGCCGCCGGATATTTTTATCGGGATATATGCGTGACGCGGCCGTTTTCCCTCCGCGTCTGAGCTTCCGCTTTTTTTTTTCTCTTTCGTCATGTGTTTTCGTTCGCCTCATTTTTTTTTCCTTCTTTTTTTGCTTTTTTGGTCAAGGCTGATTTCTGGAGGTTTTTCGAAATTTTTTCCGGGCCAGCGGCTTATCTGCAGCCGTTCGGGAAGCTCGCTTATCGATGACGCGTAATTTCGAGCTAAGTTGCTCAATATTTGGGCTTCGCGGGTAAATAAATTGTCCTCGATTGTTATCGAGTCTCCGAAATTTTCTCTGCTTTTCTATGTGTAGAACATTTTCTGGACTCTAACGATTAACGTACTTAATCAAAATCTGTTGATTCAAACAGTATACTATATTGTCAAAAAAATACTGGACTTTAACAGTGAAACATTGGAGTTGATGCTATAACAGAATCACTTATAGGCGTTTTTAGAAAAGCCACGTGAGAGAAAACAAATATTTGCGCGGTAAGTTAAAAAACTTTTGCCGGAAACTGCGCAACAGAGACGGATTTTGGAAAATTCCCCTTCGCCGCGAGTAAAAAAAAATTTATGACTCAGCGGCTTTGAATTCAAACCCAAAGTCACGCGCTACGCTCGAAAAATGAATCACCGAAATTGTAGGAAACTTTTTTTTTTTCACCTTTTATCCTCGCCGATACGCATCTGCTCGACGTGTCCCCTATATTTAACGCTCAGCTTTTCCTCATTTCGAGCGAGATAACGTCGAATTGTCGATGATAATCAAAGCATTTATTGTCCCAAAATCTCTCGTTGCACAACTCTCGATATCAATTACGTCTGTATATTTGCGATCGATATTCGATTAAAATCAAAACGAAGCCAATATAAAAGAAATTAAAAATTCCTTTTCTCCCCCTCAGGCAGAAGTTTCGTAAAAGCTTGGCGCCCCCCGACTTCTTTTGACGAGTCGAAATAACGCGATATTAAAAATCCTCCGTCCCGGAACTGCTTTTCTGGCTCCGATTCTCGAAAGTACAAGTTTTCAAAGCTAGATAACGCGGTGTTTTTTTCCGCTCTTATCGAACGGTGCCTTTTTTTTCGTTTCCACCGGCGACGACTCGTTCATTTTCTTTTTTCGTCGTCGCTCGAGGAGGAAAATTTTTTTTTTCTCTCTTTTTTTTTAATGCTCGTTTAACCGATAAAAATTTATCGAATTCCAGTCGAATGTTTTCCAAATCGGGGCGAGAGAGCGCCTCCATTTGATTCGGCAAATATTGATTCTCATCGTGCGCAAATAGACCATTCGAAAAGGATAAAAACGTACACAGGCGTCCGATAAAAATGCAGCGGTGGAACAAAGCTCATCCGATGAGTATACACGTTGGTCGTTGGCGCGGATAGGTTTGAATTTAAGGAGGTGGCAGCCCTTCCGACTGCAATATATTTCTATAAACTTGTCGAGCTGACACTACGAGCTTACGCAACGCGTGACGACATTCTTTGAATAGATTGACGTCGCAAGGCGGCTGCGAGCCTTTGAGCATCTGAAAAAAATGATGGAAGAAAGTTATCGCAGCTCGTTATCGACTACTTCCAAGTCAGAAGTTACCGCTCGCGAGCCCCGAACGAAAATCGAACGCGAACGGCGAGCCGAACGATAGCGGCGCCTTTCTGGTATATCGATCGAAAGCCTTAAACGACTTATCACTGTTTCGCTATGCAGAAAAGGAAAAAGGAAAATCCTCTCGGATCTTTAGGATAGTGCGGCTGTTGAGAAAATGTTTTAAACAACGGCGCGAGCGAAGTGCCAGAAATCTGGCGAAAAATTAATTAAAATCGAACTAATCAGCGAAGGAAAAAAGCGGCCCCCCTTCGGGGTCGGGCCTCTTTATAAAGCGGGGGAAAAAAAAAAAAACGTGGCAGACTCGCCCCCGCGAGGTAGATAATTGTATTTTGACTCTTCGCGAAGAAAGAGAGGCGGGATGAAAAATCACCTCCTTTCTTGCCGCGAACAATTTCTAATTAAAATTTTTCCGGCGCCCCTTCCTTTCCTCAAAACAACAGTTAATGAGTTTTCCAATTATCAGCTCTCCTCCGTCTCCTCCTCCTCCTCCTCCTCCTCTCCTCTAGGCTCAGGCAGAAGCTGAGGTTTATACATACAGGTATACAGATACGAAGTCCGCAGTGGGGGCTTATTAAATAAAAACTAATGACCCGCGGATTAATTAGGTCGCGAATCGTTAGCGCGGCTTTTTACCTTCCCCCCCTCGGATGAGAGCGAATTTAATGAAAAATACTTGTTAAAAAATGTTTTCCAAGGACCCCGGGAGCCGCGGTTTTTTAAGGAGGGAGGTAAAGAAACTTCCGTGAAATCGAATCGCAGCCGAGAAATTTGCAAGATTGCGCAATCTTTGTGCGCCGAGCTCACTTTATTCCCGGCCGCCGGCTTCTTTATCCTGCCGGACTCGATTTCCTTTTCTCCCCCTTTTTTTTCTTGTTGTTCCGGCTGAAAAAATTGTATGGCGCGGATCGACTTTTCAAAAATTCCAATTCATCGGCATTCCAATTTAAAGGAGGAAGGGAAAAATTAAGAGGAATGCATTGAAAGGCGGAACGACGCTTGCCGTCTATATATTGAAATAATATTTATACAAATAATTGCACTTGGGATGCTTTGTTCCGAGAGAAAAACGTGATTTTTTTTTCTTTTGTTCGGCGTATTTTGATCAGCATCGTATTAAACTAAACGTAAACTACTGTGACAGTTCAAAAGTAAGAATAAAATCTAAAAAAGGAAACGTATAAAGAGTGATAATTATAAGAATGTGGAATAAGGAAAAGATGAAAATTTACAGATACAGTACATATATCAAGCCATTCGTGTACAACTAAAGAAATAAGTAGCGTCCTTAAATTTTGCAATATTCCGCATTTTTCAATTCTTCAAGCAATTTCTTTTGAGAATTCAATTTCCGGTTATTTTCCTTTTGAAAATTTTTTATTTGGAAAATTTCTCTTTGCAGATTATATATACGCTTCCGTTATTTTATTCCAGAACAATATTCCATCCCCTTTGATTTATCAAAAAGTATCAAATTTCCTGAAGCTATTTTAAATTATGATACATATTGTAATTATGCGATCTCTAAATCTGAATTCATAATGAATTATTCGTTCTTCAAAAACGCGTTTTATTCATAAATCTTTGCGTTCAAAGAGCCGATTCGAAAGATAACGCTTACATTTTATACGTTTTAACAAGCAATTTGTTCTATAAGCGGAACACGTCGTTTTCCTTGAAATCTACACAAAACGTTACGACCCAAGATCTGACTGCCGATTGCTTTGATTCCTACTTAGGCTGTACAAATTGTATACTCGAAGGTTTTTCGCTTTGCGTAATGAAGTAAAAAGGAAGCAAATATAAATTTGAAAAACGTTCTAACACAGAAAACCAGCGAGCCGTGACTCAAGCTTTCACTCGGAGTGCAAAAACTTTTTTCAACGCGTCACCATCGATCAAATTAAATTTAGAGATTCCTAACGGTATAAGGAGACTATTTTTGCTTTCGAAAAATCCAATATCCAGCGCATTCTTAATATCCGCGCATCGGCTGTTATTATTCCGCGAAGGAAAGTAAATTTTTTCGCGCCATTCCTTAGATTAAGAAAAAGCTAGCCCCATTACTCCAAGCTTCTTTCCAGTTATCGTCATAATTCATAATCACAACAAGGCGATATAGCATCCAGTTTTTCCCTCCTTCCAGGAGCGCGTTTATACAATTTCACCGAGTTTATTTTCGTTTCCCTCCACTTCCCTCCCGCTCCCTTCGAGAAAAAACATCGTCGGCCAGGCGTACGACGAGGAGACGGAGGAAGAAAAAAAAAAAAATTGCCCCGCGAGTTTCTTTCCCGATTTGCAGCATCGACGAGAGTGGCGGCGGCGGCGGTGGCGGCGGCGGCGGCGGCGGCGGCAGACTCTCCCCCTCCCGCGGTGTCACATATAAATTTAATGCTGGAGAAAATAATGTTTAATAAAATTCTCCGGCTTCGCTTTATATTCGACGTTTCTTTATCCGGTCGCCGCGGTGTATTAATCAATAACGGCTTGTATTTGCGCTTGTGTTTTGCGCGCGCATTCGCCGGGATTGATTTAGCTTTTCTATACCTGCCGCTGAAACATTCTTCTGGTCTTATTTCCTCCTTGGAAAAATAACCATTTTTCAGATTATACTTTGTCGCTGCGTTGAAACTCGGAGCGGTATAAATATTTTTTTAACCTTTCAATTTATCTTTGCTTACTGTGTTTTTATTTATAAATGGTCATTTCACCGAAAAAGAAATGTGTTAATTACTGTTTCTTCGATTCATTAATTCACTTTTGCAAAGGCTTTCCAAAGGAGTAAATGATTTCGTTTCTTTCTCAAACCTCAAATCCTTCGGTGAAGAAGTCAGTATCAATTTTCGAGGACATAATCACTTCCCTTTCTCGAAATTGAGCGTTAACAGCACTGAAAACGGCATTTCTCAAAGCTACATTCGCGCATGCAATAAGAACCTTGCAAATCCGAGTGATTCATCCACTCGCGCGCCTTTCTCTCTTTCTCCGCTTCGCAAAAAGCCAAAGAAAATACTCGCGCCGAGCTTCCCGGAGAAAGAGAGAGAGCGAGAAAGGCGCACATCGCGTATTGTTTTCAAATAAAAAGGGTTTCGGAATGGCGGAGTGCAGCGTGACTCATTGACTCTTCGAAGAATCGAGATCCGATTGCGACGCGCCGCGGGATCTTCGCTTTTGCAATGCGAGACCGACCTTTCATAAAATATTGGCGCAGAGTACGTGGAAAGCGAATGAAATTTTTCCATTTCTTACGGCCCCTTTTCGTTTATGTTCTGAAATTTTTTTTTCGAGCTTTCAGATACCTTTTTTCCCGTTTTTCTCAGTTGTTTTTCTTTAATATTATCGTCTTGGCTAATTCTACAAAGATAAAAAAAAGGCGCTTCAAAAATAAGACTCTTCAATTAGAAATCCAAACGTTCGAAAAGAAAAATTTTCAAACACGTGCGTTCTTGTGACGTCTTTTAAAAGTTTCAAAGCTAATATTTACAAACTAAAAGTGTGCGTATCATTCGTAAGCTTATACTGCCCAATTCCAGAAATTCTATAATTTTTTTGCATTTTTCAAGTAACAAAGCCGCGGATCTTTCGTCACAAAAGATAAGCTCGATACATACGCATGAACTTCAGCCTCGTCAACTGTTTAAATTTTGGGATCAGCGCCATACAAAAAACGACGCTCCGCGTCGCTAAAACAATAAGGCACTCCATTACAAAAGCTAAGCAGCCGCTCGGCGCGAGAGACAAGTCGCGCTCGAAAAAAAGGCCAAAGAAGCCGCGCGCGCGGGGCTGGGGGGGGAAATCAGCCTCCGCGGATGTCGAAATTTCGGTGAAAACGCGTGTAAGTTTTAGCGTATCGCCGGCGGCGTGTCAATGACACGTGCCTACCTACGCGAATGACACGCGCACTCGCGAAAACTAAATCACCGAGCTGTCAGGCGCAGCGCGGCCCTCTCCCCCTCCCCTCCGCCGCCCCGAGATGTTGCATATCGGGCGCACGTGGAACGTGTGTTTGCTTGCGCGTAGTCCGGGTTTTGTCGCTCTGCCGTCGAAAAAAAAAAAAAAAAAAGGCTGCAATACCCGGTGCCTTACGTGCTGCCGCCGGCGGTGCATTGTTTGCATCGATTCTGGCACTTTGAGGGAGGGGAGTGCGGCAGCTAGACGCTTTTTTAGCTCCTTTTTTTCGGGCTCTTTGTCGATTGCAATGTTTTGTTTCGGGGGCGCGGCACGCGAAACTGATTTTCGGCGTAGATGTGCTCTTGTCACTTTAATTGTTTTTCGGGGGGTTTATACGTGTCGGCGAATGGAAACTAGCGCCGGAGAGAGTTGAATGTCGAAGGCCCATTGTCCGGTGGTTTCATCTGCACGTGGGAAGAAAAATGCGATTCTTTACAGTATATATAAACATGTTTGAAACTGTGCGGCTGACTATTGCCCTCTTTGCTTTGATGTTGCAAGCTTTGGATTTTGAGTTGGGATATATTAAGAAAATTGGAATGCAATCTTTAGCGGTTTCGAATGGAAGGTAATTTTTGCTTCCATTTCAAATCGCTCTATTAGTTTCTTGAAATTTCTCTCGGCAGATATTACAAGGCGCAGCTAGTCGCCTGCAGAAATAAAGAAAACTCTGTTTTTAGAAAGTTGCACGCGGCGCGGTGTGCGCGATATTTGTATTTTTGTATTAGTGTAGAAGAACACGGCAAAATTCTAAACCGGGCAAAGAAAAGCGTACGGGAACAAAGAGCTTGGAGAACGATTACTGCTATGAAGGAAACAAAAGAGAAGAAAGCCTTTAAAAAAACAATCGGCAGATAAGAAGTCTTAGATTTCCGCATACCGCCTCCGTTCTAGAAAACAATATTTTATTAAATTCAGCAAGATTAGTGCAAGACTATAGAGTTTTTGACTTTCTAAAGTGTATACCTCCGATTGAAGAATTGTGCTGCTACAGGATTGTCAGTCGTAACATAATTTCATGCTGGTTGAACACAGAGCTCGACCGTTTCGAAACAGTTAGAACAAATATGATCCCAAAAGCAGATATCGGCTTATACACTCGATTCCTCAAAAAGACTATTTGAATTTTTAGCTTAACGATCGATTGTACTTCGAATTTGCCTAAATTCGCTTACCAGTGAAGATTTCAAAATCTCGCCTTTTAAGACTTCCCGAGATAAGATTTGGATTTTCAATTAATTCCATTGTTACAATTCACAATGAGGGGCCAAACGCCCGTAAATACTGTGATTATTAGCCTGAAGGACGTTGAACCCTTTTCTATGTTCCATTATAAATGTAGAGTGGCATTGTAATTTTTTTAAAGCGGGCCCCGTAATTTAATACACTTTTCTACTGTATTTATAACTCGTATTCTGTATTGTCAGCTAACAAAGAACTCTATCGGTACGCTATTTTGAAATTGGAAGGTAAACGTGAAATTCAATAATGATAAATTATTATAAACTTCTGCTTTATTGACAATTCGATTTATATTGTATTTTAGAAATGATTCAAATACTTTTAACAAACCTGCTTCGTATCGATTTTGCCATGCACGAAATGGATCTTGATCAAATTATTTTAAAAACTTTAACTTAAATATTTAATGCTACTTCCTGAAAACTGTAATTGAGTGTAACCTTTTCCATGAAATAATTGTAATCCTTTGATTATTAGAAAATTTAATTCTGCCATTCCTGCATGCAAACTTTACTAACACCTTTATGCTCTTTCTTGATTCCCGTAACCATAAAACCAGCCCCGATCACTCGTCAAAAAAACCGAGCTCACGTGTACATAATAGATTTTAAATAACAGCCAATTCCTCACACTTAGCCAGCTTTTAATTTTGCCCCTCCTCTCTCTCTCTCTCTCTCTCTTTCGCCACTAATAAGCAGCCAATGCGATCGCCGTTAGCTGCGATTTAGTCCGCGGGAGGTAAACAGGCTCGTGCGAAGAGCACCAAAAACTCGAAGCGGCATAGGCGGCGCAGAACACGCTCTCTCGGCTCGCATACCGATCAGTCACGCAAGAGCGGCGCGGCCCCTCGGGCAGAGCACAGCACATCCTTGATCTTGACAGTCGCGGCGGTCTCGCGCTTCCAGCGAGCTTCAAGTGAACGATCGCGATAAGCCTGGTGTATACGTACGCGCGGGATCCACGCGATGATAGCGAAACGGGAGCCTGCGAGCTCGACTTCACGGCGGCAGATCCCCCCGCTGCGAGCCGAAAGCCCGCAGCCCCGCGCTGATCGATTAGCGGATGCGCCGAGATTCGGGAGACGGCTCGCTCCTGAATCTTCCAAGTTTAGAGCCTGCGAAATGGGTTTTAGGGCTACTTCAATTTCTGTTAGGTTATACTAATAATGTATGTATTTGTTCCGTTTTAAGCAAATTTTAGGATGATTAAAAAACGGAAGCATATTTTACTTTTATTTAAATCTGAAATTTTACATGTTAAATTTCAATAAAAAAAAAAAAGAAAATAAAAAAACAGACTGAATTTCTTATTTAAGGAGGCTCCTCCGAGTACAGCCGAAGTCAAAAACAAACAAAAAAGAAACTTGCCTACTAAAAGCACATATTTATGCTGAAAAATCTTATAACTATTTTTAAAGCAATATTATATGATATTGCTTTAAAAATAAACTTTAAAAATAAACAATAAAGACTTCATAATACTGCAATTATGAAGTACTTTTTCAAAAAATTTTTAGATTTTGAAAAATGAAAATTCTAATTACATATTCGTATTCAGCGACCCCAAAAACCCGTAGGTATAAATTTTCATGAAAATCGAATCATAAATAAGCTGGGAAATAATTTTTTTTTCTAAAAAAAAGTGATTTTTTGCTGTTTGTTTATTTATAACAATTTAACAACAAATAAAATAACAATTTATGTTCAGTACTATTCTAGGGAAACATCTTGGGTGTCAGAAAAGCCACCTATAAATAATAACAATTGAAAGTTTTATGAACAAAAATAATGAGTAAAAAAGGTAGTACCACGTATTTACCGTTGTGCTTCAAAGGGTTAAAAATTCAAATGAGATGAAATATGGTATACTTATAATTCTTTTTATTTAATTCTAATCAAGAGCTACACAAAACTTTATTTTACATGTAATTCATGAGATCAAGAAAAATGTTATTAAGGCATTTTTTTTATTATTAACTTCAAATTATTGATGTAACAGTGAATGTCTTATTTGTTTTGACTTTAGTTTAAAATATAATTTAATATTATCAATTACTCTAAAAAACAATTTTTCAAGTACTTATATTTAATATATTTATTATTATTCACTATCTTCGGTAATTCGACTTTCAAATTTTCTATTTTTTTAAACTAAATAATCCAGGAATTAGACTCAAAGTCCTCGACGACAGTTTCGAACACGTATTGTCAGCACATGCTCTAATAAAGTTAGGTTATAGACTCTTGTTAAAATCGTATTTCTCACGTGTAAAATTATATTTAACAAATAGGTTTAAATGATGTGAAAGTGGTAATCCATAGAATATTGTTTTAATTTTACATAAAACGTGCATGTTAGTTGTAGGCGCTTAAAGTAAAATCAAATATCATGTAACTCGTTTTATTTCTACTTCTCATATTTTAGAAAGCATTTGTTATATAGTTTACAAAATAATTTAATTCATTTAAAATTTATTTTTATCCACTTAAAAATTTACATAAATTTTACCAAAAATATTACGCAATGCTTTCTAATTATTGCTTCATAAAAAAACTAATACAATCTATATTACGTAAAACTTAATTGAACGATCTTTTTTTCAATAAAAATTCTTGACGTAATTTTTATCGAAATATAAGTGCTTTAGTGATGTTTTCGCGTGCATAATAGTATATCAAGTGGCACGGTAGTGCCGCGAAGGCGAGTTTGAGCAGACGACGCGGCACGCGTACCACTATTTACTTCTAATTTGAGGTTTCGAACTTTTCATTATAAAGAAATAATGCTTATCAATATTGTCACTA
>JAWWML010000001.1:20722466-20753524 GCA_035047165.1 Ormyrus rosae | reverse complement strand
TACTTTTGTAGTGTACATTTACTGCTTGAAAAATCAGTGAATATACAACTAATTTTATAGTGAGTTTATTTCTCTACAATTTAAGACAGCGAAAATATCACTGATTTTGACAGTAACTGCGCTTTTCATTGGAAAATCAGTTAATCATAACTGAAAAATCCAGTTAAAACACAGCTGTTTATTGCCTCAGTGAATATGTAATTAACTTTATAGTGTTTTTACTGGATTTTTCTTTTCCGCCGAGACCACGTGCCAGCAAGTTCCCTTTTTGTGTCCACATGATTAATTTAATAAAGAAGGTAAGTTAATATTATTGAAATAATAATAAAAAATAAAGCTTATATTATTAAGCTTGTGATTAATAAAAAATTATTTAAATGTTTAAAACGAATATTATGCATGTAGACGATTTGAAGGTTATACTATATATGGTTTTTCTTAAATTATTTATTTAAAATAATAATAAATTTAATAATTAATTTAAATTAATATTTACTTTTAAATATTTCAGGTATGAAAGAATCCATTTCCCTGACAAAAAGTGGCCAATCAATTTAAAGAACTTTTTCAATTTTTTTGATTTTTTGTTTATAAAATTAGTAACATCTGTAAAAAAAACTGTAGAAAACTGACTTCCATTATAAAAAAAAAAAAAACATCGAAAATTAATAGGGATCTGCGATCATTTAAAAGTACCTCGTTTATAGGTATATATTGGATAAAAACTATCAGAAACGACGAACTTATCGATGACACAACGCAAAAACCAGGTTAAAGAACTACCTTGAACCCCGAGAGAGAAGTAGCCTGGCGAAATTCACATGTGACCCGACGGGTGTGTCGGCGCGAGAGAGACGGCAGCACAAACAAGGACGCCGCCGCCGCCGCCGCCGCTGCCGAGGCGACTCACGCACGAACGACTCCAGCAGGTTGCGCGAGAATCATTGCACCATCATGAGCGGTCGCGTGCGAGAAAAATCTCGGAAAATCGTGACGGGAGCCTCGTCGAGAGAGGCGCGCGACCCTTACCGCCGAACTTACGAGGCTAGACTGCGGATCGAAGCATATTAATTCGGTGGCGAAGGAGCGCAAGAGAAGTGGCTTGATACCTTGCTGTCGGACGCGCCGCCGCTGCGAGCAGGGAAATCGAGGCACCGTCTCCCCGGGGAGGCCGCTTATTGGGTGTTCGCTGTGAACAATTAATGGAGATGGAAACTAGTGGATGCGGCTCTTCGCAAAGTCCGAATTTGAGACATTTAAACTAATAAACCTCTAGTTCGTACATGCTTTATTGTACAGAATGAAAATTAAAAAAAAAAACAGATAATATCTTGATTTCGTACCGGGAATTTTTCTCAAAATATCCGCGCGTTCCGATGAATTATTCGAAATTCCAGAGACATTGCAGTGGACAGGTTCGAGAGCTCGGGGAAGAGGGCGAAGGACACATCGCGAGCCCGACGACGACACTGCCTCGTTTCCGTCTCTACCCTTCGTCTCCCTCCCCTACATACCCCGAGAGCTCGGGAATTCGCTCAGGTATAGATTAAATTTTTTTACGGGCCAAGATATTGATTGTTGCTTTTTATTAATGTAACATTAAAGTGGTGCCGAGAGGTTGCGCGGCGCGCGCAACGACCGAGCGGGGAACGGCCTCGCGAAGATAAGCCCGCGCCCCGAGGAAGGGAGAGGGAGAGACGAAGATGTATCAGGTGGGGAGGAAGAGAGAGAGAGAGAGAGAGCGAGGAGTGTATCGAGGGGAGGCGGCGAAAAAGAGTCGAAGAAAAATTAGACGCCGGCCGGGAAAAAGAGAGGAATCGGGAAAAAACGACAGAGACGAAGCGACGGAGGGAGAGAAAAGAGAGAAGAGGGTTGTAGAGTAGGGGGTAATGACAGAGAGCGAAATGCAAGGGAGAAACTCTGGATGCCATTGGCCCGAGAGAGAGAGAGAGAGAGAGAGAGAGGAATAAGAAAAAGCCTGAGAAAATTAGGGAGTGAGGGAAGGAAAAAGTACACAAGTGCATAGCTCGAGGAAATAATGGAGTACAACGTATAGGAAATTACATAAGGAACGAAGAGGCTATAATTTCGAATTGACAGAATTTGACGACGAGAGGATAAAGGAAAATTAAGCCTGTGCGTTGGCGCAATTGCAGAGATTACGGCGTTTTTGACAATACTATCACGCGAATTTTAATTTACTAAATTTTATCAAACTATAATAATTATCGAGACCCAATCAATCCTCATCTCGAGACAATAATTAAATGAAATCATGGAGGGGCCATCGGTGCAGGTTGGAAAAGTGGCCGGTTAGACTGGCAGACGGGGCGCAAAATCATATTTGGAGAAGGAGAGGCTCGGCGCGCGCTTTGCCAGAGGAGACAGACAGACAGACGAGGGAGAGGAAAGCGGCACAGACGCGCCGGCGGGGTGGGGATTATATCGACAAGGTGTAGTAGGCGCAGGACCGACGGGGGAGAGAACTGTCCGCCGCCACCGCCGAAAAGCGGGGAGGAGAAAGCCAGGGGAAGGAAGCGAGACTCCGGGGGCCGCGAACTTCGGGGCAACGCACGAAGATTGATTGAACTCCGCGGCGGCGGCGGCGGCGGCAAGAAAGGGATGGGAATTCGCAAAAAGGAAATGGATGGTTGGATGCGTTTTTGCCGACCGGCGCGCGTCTTGCCGAACAGCTCTCCTTCTTTCGCCGATATTCTCTCCGCGGGCACTTTGTCACGTGTGCTTAGATTCGTCGAGCCTCCTGCGGAATATACCCGCGGAACGATGCCCGCCGAGGAATTAATTACTTTATCGGCCCGGCGGCGCGAACTGCGGAAAGGAGCACTGTAAGCGCGCGTTTATGAAATTTTCAAACTTCATTACGGTTCCTTTAATTTCCGGCTTCCGTTTCTTCCTCCCCGTCCGATGTGCCTTGTTTTTAATTAAAATTCTTAGCTGGAAATATTTTGCGGATTAAGAACTGTTTTTTTTTGTTTTCTTTTTTTTTTTTTGCCGCGGTAATCCGTTACTCGAAGCGAGTGTCAGTATTGCTGATGAATATTCGACGAGCAAAAAGTTAACGTAAATCGATTGCAGAAGTCTTCGCATCTGCGCCGTTCGTTTATTTGAAAATCGTTGAACGTTTCGCGGGGATACTCCAAAACAAGGCAATCCCCTTACCTCGAAAAAAGCTTTTCCCGAATTATAAAAATGAACAAGTCCGGCGAGATTGGCCGATCCTGTGTGCACGCAGCGGCATTCCACTCGAAAGAAAACATGTTTGCGTGCCTTATAGAGAGTTTCATTCTCTTTGACATTTTCGGAGGGCGAGTCGCGGCGCGGCGCAGCCTCCCGAGTTCTTTTCTCGGCCGGAATCCATCTTTCTTGGCTCGAAAAAGGAAGGCGAAAAAAAAGAAGAGAGAGAGAGAGAGCGAGCCCGTCGGGGGGAAAAGTTTTTAGCCTCTCGTTTTTTGTTTAGCCTCCTGCCTCCTCCTTCCCCGCCGTCTGCAGTCGGCGGAGGAGGGGAGGCAAAAAATGTGCAGCGGGTAAAAAAAGGAGGCGCGCAGATCGATGCCGCGTCTGTCTCGAGCGAAATTTCATTTCCGCGAGATTTCCTCGGCTTTTTCTCGAGTGCCTCGCGAACGAAAGAGCAAGTGAGAGAGAGAGAGAGAGAAGCGGAGGGCTCCGGCGATGCGTCATCGGATTTTGAGAATTTTTCGCCAACGGAGGGCCGACGGCGGCTTTCTGCTGGCCTGGCGTTCTTGCCCGTTTCGGCGCCACGAGACAACGCGCGCCGGGCAATAAAACTTTTTTTTTCCCTACTGCAAGGCGACCCTACTCTGCTCCCTGCCGCCGCCGACGCGATCCCTCCTTCAAAAATCTAAGCCTGCCCTGGGAAAAATTCGAGTATTTTTACTGCTTTAAAATTATTGCATAGTGGCGCCGTTGGTTGATAAAGTCAGTGCTTACTTGTAAACAACGGAGAAGTGTTTTTAGGTCGATAATAGCATTCTTTAATTTCTTACTAGTAAAGCACATTGCATTCAAATTAAAAATTGCGGTTGCTATCCGGTAAATTCAGATTACTTCCAAAATAATGCATACGATTACATGTTCCAATTATTAATTGGAAAATGTAAAATTTATTAAAGAATCGTTTATCGCTTGTTTTTACCTAAAAATAAATAAGATGACGCAATAACAGTTTATTTTTATTCCTCGAAAGATCGAACAGTTATTTTAGATTAAATAATAGACTTTATTTATAGCTGACACGTGAAATCGCTGAAATTCATATTGCCAAATATGGAAAACTCTTGTAAAAAGTATTAACAGACCAAAAATCTCTTTTTATCGTAAAAAAAAATGCTTTGTTGTTACAAAAAAGCAGCACTTTCAGAAAAGAAGGGATTTCGATAGAAAAAAAAATTGATAACGATATTTTCGTGTTTTTCGACATTTTCAAGCTCACTGAATTAAAATCTATGGGTTTCTCAAACTGCACCTGTATGTACATAACACTATTTTTTTTAAATGCAAACAACTCTGGAGCGAATTGCGTCACGTGCAATATAAATGCGCTCGAAACATTTCTCCGATATAATACATTGATAAATTCTAAGAATTTTAGTAACTTCATCGTGTATATTGAAGCATATTAATTATCTAGAATATTAAAGACTAGTAGATTCCTCGGAAATTGTAACTTTTTCATTAACCAAATACCGGAGTCGAAAATGCAAAACCCGCTGCTCCACTGCACACAGATAGATAAATCGCTCGTGAGAGCGAGTCCAATTGGAGTTCTGTGTGCATTTTTCCAAAAATTATTTCTCCGAAAAACTTCATCGCTTCGTGTCTCCCTCCTTCCTAAAAATCAATAAGTGAAATTAACGTAGAATAAGTGTATACGGACTAATTTCACTTATTTATTTTTACAGAGTCGAAATCCAACGCTTGACAATGCAGTACGCCACTCTACGGACATTCCAGAGAAAAATAGCTTATCTAAAACGTGGCTATCCAAAAACAACACGCGTGACGCTCAAAGCGATAGCCCGGAAACCTATCCGAAATCAATCAAAGGTTCCAGCTGTAATTGGGCAACTCTCGAGTGTAGGCGAAGCGCAAACTCGTTCATTCGAACGGCGCTTTAAGCGCGCATCGAATCATCTCGCGCAAGGTAAACAGAGCCCCCCGCTGAATTCGTTGTTTACTCGTTTGCCCGAGATCGCAATCGAGAGCCGCGTAGGAGTGCATCGCGCGCTGCAGGTGAGAACGAAAATACAAAGAGAGAGGGCGAACGCCGCGCAAAAACGCTGCACGAGGGCGAAAAAAGCGCGTCGGCACGCGTCGGTCCCGACAGAGAAGGAAAGACAAAAAAAAAAAAAAGGAAAGCGCGGAAGGACGAAACGAAACGGAGAAAGGAGCGGACAAAGCGGAAATTTTTGCGCTCGCGAAAAATCGGCGGTGCCAGTTTTTGCGAAGAAGCCTCCAAGAGAGAGAGAAAGAGGGGAGCCGAGCCGTTCCTTTGTCTCCCTCCCCCTTGGCCCTTTTAAAGTTTAATTTTTTTCGTTTTTAGAGGGGTCGCCTGCTATGATGCGGCATAAAATGGGGGAGAGCCGCGATCGATGTGGAAGGCAAATTTTCGACTGCTTTGTAATGCCCGGGATATTCTTTTGATTCTATGTAGATATGCAGCGGAATGTTAACGACTAAAGGCAGGGACGCGTTAAATATTAAAAGTTATTTATTTATTTATTTATTATGAGATTTTATTATCTCGTCCTGCTTTTTTCCAATATGAACGCGCTTAAAATTACGACATATTCGTTTAATTTCTTTGGCTGCTGTAGGTAAAAAATGTGTCTTATTTATAACCTAAAAACATTATCAAAAGGAAAATTTACTCGATGATTTCTTGGATATTTCCTTCGACGGCTATCAATAACCGTATTCCACAATTAACTTCAGTTACAGTAATTGTAGCAAGAAATTTTAAAACAATGAAATTGATCTAGATTGCTTCGCAGAAATCACTTTTCTGTTAATTAGCAAGCGTGCATCTTGAAACGTGCTGTATTATATTTGCACTTGAACAAATACAGGAAGTTACAAGAGCGCTGGAAACGATAATTAATCATCCGAGTTCTCTTTGAGAAATGGAAAAAAAATAATAGACCTTATACGCGAGTTATAAAATTAAATTACGTTCTTCGTTTCACACGCTTCTAATTTGCACTGCAGGTGGATTTTTTTCATTGTTTAATTGAAGAAAATGGCTTTTTGATAATTGGCAAAGCAGGAAATTCTTTTAACTATTTTTTCAAGGATATTTATCAATAATGTGGGTTTAAATAAAATGATATGCTAGAAAGTAGACAATTATACATTTACTCAGACTTATAATTTGGTTAAAAGAATGAATTTTATCCGACGATAATTTTTTAAATTAACAATTTACTCTTCTCTTTTAATTGGGACGGGTAAATTAATGAAAAATTTTACGAACGAAAGATTTATTTTAAAATGGAATTACTCACAAAACGGGGCAGAAATCCATTAACGATCCCAAAGTCTGCTTATAATACGGAAATTCCAGTAACCCGACATTCCCAAAAAAGCAATTCGTAAAAAGAATTCTCTGAATTGGCATCTTGCCTGAAAAAGGTTCTATTTAAAACCCAGAAAGTCGCCGTGCGTGATTCGTAATTGAAGCCCTTACTAGAGAAAGATCCGTGGCTCTGTACACTAAATATCCGAATTTCCGTCAAATCCTATTATAAAATAGTAATTACATTAATTTCACTTTCGAATCAATAGTATATAAAATGGGAACTTTTGCGGACATGAAAAGTAAATTTGATTACTCGGCATTTATATCTTTCGGTGACTCGTACGAATTTATGGATGAGTTTTATTGCACTGATTGTAATTGAAGATTTTCATAAATATAATAGCGTGTATTTTTAAAAAGTTAAATTTTCAATAAAACGTAATAACTCTCCTTAAAATTTAAAATTTTATTACGAATTTCCAATGATGAAATAAAGATAAGAATTAAAATGCGCGCAATTTGTATAGTTTTTTTTTTTTTTTTTTTTTTTTTTTTATGTACAAATAAAATTTTAAACACTTTGCCGTAAATAAAATAAATTCAGTCGGATTCCTGATAACAAATTAAAAACATTCGAACAACAGGAATTAAAAGCGTAAATCCGTTAAATCGAAAATCGTCGAGCAAGAATTTTCGAGAACCCGGAGCCATCGATATAATGTCGGTAAAATTAAAAGGCCCCTCCGCCCCGAAACAAAAGAGCAGCAAAGCGTGTGAGTAATTCTTCCTGCGTATGCCTGCGTTATCTCCCTAAAGAAGAGGCCTAAACCGGAGATACGAGACGGAGCGGAAATATATCCTTTCCTCCCTCGTTTGCGCGTGTCTTAATGGCGTTTCGAAAGCTGCCATTGCTCCAATCGTAAAGAATCCTCTTGTGCGAGAGATGACTGATAAAGAGGGGCGCCTCGTTAAGGACGTTCAGCGATCTTATCGCCGGGATGTTTATTATTGGGATAATCCTTATTTCGTCGCTGGTACTATTTTTTTCTCGCTTCTCTTCCTTCTTTTCTTCTATCGCGTTACTTTTCTAATTTAGACCGAGTGCGTTCTCGTTTCTGAGGATTCTCACAGTGAATTGAATGATTTGGCTAAGCCTTTTGATCATTTGATTTTTGTTAAAAAGTTGATTAAATTAGAATTAGATTGCTTTCGTAAAATTGGCTTTAAAAAATCTACGGTTAATTTTACATCTTTTTTACCTTCCGATTTATCATTTTTCTTGAAAGATAACAAACATTAAGAAGGAAACTATTTTATTTTCGTAAACGTATTTAAATTAACTATTCGTTAGAAAGTAGAATTAATAACTAGGTCTACTTGCTTATCAAATTAAATGCTTTAGTGGCCACATGATTTACCGTCAACTGATAAATTTACGAGATTGTGGCATTTTAAAATTTTTTTTTAAACTTAACAAATCTGATCCCTTTTTATCTAAAGTACAAAAGTCAAAAAACAATGATAAAATGTCTGCTTGATAATTTACTAATACTCGCAGCCGGAAAAATGTTTAATTCCTGTGGAATTTTTAACGGATATACTCATCCGTGCGTTTTCGTGTTCTATACACCAAAATATTCCTTTGCTCCTTTGCGGCACAACAAATAAAAAACCGACACCCGATTCTTTTAATAGATCCTTAAACTTTTAATGTGTAAGTTGTAAATATCAAAGCCAAAAATCAAGTTTAACGAAATCCTTTACGTCAGAGCCCACCATTAATTTGTATGACGTAGGCTTCTCTCTCGAAGCAACTTCGCGGAATTTTTAGATCTTCAAAATGCAAATCTGAAATAAAAAAGGATATTTCTCCCGTTACTAATTAAAAAGTAAACGTGAGAAGAATGTTTCCAGAATCCGAAACGGGATAAGGCTGCAGTTTTAAAACCGGAATTTTCCGCACGTCTTCGAAACTTGTTAGACTGTACTTTAAAACAAGTGGAATAACAATTGATACTCCGCGGTTATTTTATGAGGATTCAGCAAGAAATCGAAACAAAAACGTGCTTAAAACGTTCGGATGTCAAAAAAGTACGTCTATGCATCGGCGACATGCGCTCGAAACGAAGTATATTATGCATTACTCATTTGATAAGGTAGAGGTAGAAAGGGTGGATGATCATACAAGGAAACAAATCGATTTTAGCAGCAATCGTCAGCTCCCTCCATTTTGGCTTCAATTTTCGAGATATCGATTGTAGGACTGGGGGCTTATTTAAAATGGATGCATTTTAAGCAGGTATTTAAAATGCAGAATAGCTTTTTTCCATTTTCAATGCGGAGCTGTATTTAAAATGCTTTTAAAAGCACTTTTCATTTACATTTAAATAAGCTTGATATAAAATGAATTTTATAAATATGAAATGTTGGACGGAATATATAATCGCGGCCCGGCAAGTAGCTTTATTATGATTAATAATTTTGAATTTTATAATAATAATACAATATTCTATTTCGGGCGAATGGACCTGTACGTAACATATTCTTAGGTATACGTATTAAGCGGCGTTATTAAATAATATATTAATGCCGTCAATACTTGGGCAGTTTTTAAGTAATATCGATTTTCGATACCGCCATTTTTTAAACGCGCGCATAGCTAAAGTACAAAAAGTGTCGACTAAAAATATTCTTTTATTATAAAGTACGTATTTGAAATGCTTTATTCCCGGCTGTCATTGATTTTTCGTACTGACGGAAGAGAGAGGACTTGCAATGCAAAAATAAGCTGGCCTATTTAGCGACAATTAAATTTTCGTTTCGGAAAGTAAGATTCTTTTATTGAACAAGGTCGGTTAAATATAAAATTTAGAACGAAACTGCAGGCAGCAATGAATCGTCTGAACTGAAGGCATAATTTGTTGCAGGGCAACCTAGTCATGTATATAAACCTCGATATCTGCTGCCGTTTTATTTTTGCTTCGATTTCTACGATCTAATGACATACTTTCTTAAAAAATGAGGGTATCGTCAAACTAGACCCCAAAAGCAAACTTTAACTTTCAAAGCCTAAATGATTCACTAAAAATAATCAAATTGCTTAAATCAGTTGCTACAATAATATTTATGATACTTCCATAAATTTGTTGCACAAATTAGAAAATTGAAACTGTATTATGTATATTAGCTTCTTTATATGTTATGTAAACATGATGATTAGAAATAAGTTTCGCTAAAAGGTGGACAGATTATGATTCATTAAATCGTGCACTAAACGAATTTTTCATTCATAATTTTTCTTTGAAAACACCCATAAATCAACGCTGCTTTAAACCGCGAATCATAAAGATAAAATTTTCTTGGAAAAAATGATTTAGTAATGTGCTATTTCGTTATAATAGCATTAATTCGGTCTTATCATGAAACTTCAACGCGAATGAAATATAAAGCACATCTATACACTCGCTTTTGAATTCGATTAATTTACATTTTCCAAAAATGCAAGAAATAAATTATTACTGCGAAAGTAAATTCAAGTTGAATCAGCAACGTTCAGCCGACTCCTCGCCTAAAATCTCGTTCGAAGGACGCGGAGCAGCAGTTTACGTCTAATTAGAAGAAATTCATGCATCATCGAAGTCGGGAAAAAGGAGAAGCAGCCCCGAAAGAAAGCAAAGCAAATCCGGAGCTCTCGAATTAGCACTCGAATCCCGGGGAGGCGCATCGAACTGTCAGGTGTTCGCGCGCATTTCCTCCCCCGGCGATTCGCTCGGCAGTTTTTTCGATGATTAAATTCGCCGACGAGGAGCTTCGGCCGCGGATAAGAGCCGAAGCTCACTTATCCATATGTATTAATAACGTCGGCGGCGCGGCGGGCGGACGAGAAAGACGGATTTTCGCGCGCGCGGGGGGAGGGAGGAGGCGGAGGAAAAAAGTTCGGAAAAAAAAGAGAGAGAGAGAGAGAGAGAAGGAGGAGCGGAGAGAGCGCTCGGCAAAATTGAGGATGACAGAGACGAGCGCGGGGGATGGCTGGAACCCAGACGGCGGAGGGAGAGAAAATATGAAATCGCCCTGAGTCTCTCCGAGCGCGCCGGCCAATTAATTAATTTCGATTATCAAGCGCGCAGCAGTTCGCGCCTCCGTCTTTCAGCTCGGATCTCGTTACGCGCAACGACGCAGATATCCCGAGAGCAAAAAGCGAGGATATGCAAAAGTGAGCCGCCACCCCCGTCGCCCCCTCCTACCTCGTCGATCCTCCATTTTTCGACCTGCTCGCAGCTTAGCGAAGGTGGGGCTAATTCGCGAACGAGAGGGAACCGAGCTGCGGCATGATTAAAAGTCGATAATTTCCGCTGCTGTTGCTGCTGCTGCATCGTCGCGTAAGGAACGAGCCTGAAGCTCCCGTCGCCTCTACTGGGAGATGGTGATGACTTCCTCAGACTCGATGGGATTGATCTAACTTTGTTAAGGTCCTTTCGATTTCGAACTAATTATAAATCTCACCTATAGGTATTAACTGCAGAATTACCAGCAGATTGCTTAGATTCGTAGATTTGGCAGTAGAAAAGTTTCGGAGGGGACGCGCGAACGCGCAGTTTAAGTTCCAAATTGCTTTCTTTAAATTTTTCAACGATTTTTCACGAAGTTATAATGACGATATTTTCGTGTTCCCATTTCTGCATTCTTTTTTTTCAAGCCTACATCTTTCCATAAAAAGTAGTTTAATTTAAAACTTTGTAACTGTCTGAAAAATTTACAAAAAAGTAATTTCAAGCTTGAGACGTCTGCTCGCAAATGCTCTTTTTGAAACTTTACTGCGATCATTCGTTGGCGATCGGCGCGAGCAGTGCTGAAGGCTAAAGTTACCCTTTGTCGGTAACATTAACCTCTTAAAAACTAATTTTTCAACTTTTCAAGCTAATATGTTTTTAAATAATAAAAACTTATTTATTAATTCATTTAAAATTAATCACTAAATAGAAAGCAGTCATCTTTTGCTTCAAAAGCGCGACGAAAATAAAAAATTATTAGCCAGTGATTAGCGAAAAATAAACCAGAAATCGCATTTCTGGCTATTCATTAGTTAAAAACTGCTGAAGATTTCTACCAGGGTATGAACGATTCAAATTGTTGAAACATAATACATACATGTAAAACAACGTTAGCACTCATCAACAAATCTGAATTGTTTAATTAAATTAAGCTGACTCGCACTAAAGTTTTTCAATTTACAATTTGCCAGAAAACTTGTATAGAATGCACTAATTTTAATTTCAATTTTTTCACATAGTTATAGGTGATTGGAGAAACAAACAGATTTTTCTTAAAACAGCTAATAATTGTAGACATGACTTTTTCAATACTTTTGTATTACTAGAAGTTGATTAGCACGTGTGCCACGCGCGTTATTTGATATGGCAAAATAAATTAATTGATGAAAAATACGTATATTACATTGCTTTTACCTACGAGTCCCAATCGACCAATCATATTTTTCAACCAATCATTTCCCTTTAAAAGCATTATGGCTGCCCCCTATTAGCCATCTCCCTTTTAATGTATAGGATAATAACATTTTTTGTGCAAACTCCATGCGCAATCGGCATACGGGAGCCGCTCTCTTTTTTGCATTAATTAATCTGGATTATTTTTCGCGACGTTTGCTTCATCTGCCCAGACTACGGAGAAATGCTCCTTTGCCGGGCGCATAATCCGCCTGCAGGTGACGTATGAGATTTTGCCCTTTCGCGGAAATTATCTGAATTATTCCCTAGAAGCTAATTAAGTGCTTTTCCGCAAACACCTGCGAAATGATACGCCGCATTGACATTAATCGCTGGAATTCTTGGAGGAGTTCAAAGTTCGCTTCTATCGTATATTATTAGCTCATAAATGACGCTCGGAAAAGATACACGTCATCCGGTCGTACAAATTATTGAATTATTAAATCACAATTTCGAGCGGCTTATTAACGAATGTCGTCGAAATAGTTGCGAAATTAAAATAAATATTTGCCTCCGTCGCAGACGAGACTTAACGATGTAGGAATGAAATGTAGATCGAATAATTCGAGGTATTAATATTAGGCGCGGCAAACGATGAATTAAACCGAGCGGTGGCAACTGTCGCCGTCCTCCTTCGCGCGCTATTAGTCTCGGCTAAGAAAAACGAGATCGAAAGCAAAGGGACGAAAATAAGAAGATCGAAAAGCGTGCTGACGATCCTTGACCCGGCCAGAGTCGTAAGAAACGAGGCTTTACTTTTCTACAGTGTGCGGCTTATAAAGCTACGTAGTAGGAGATCGATTCGAAACAGTGTGTCCGCCTCGAGAAAGTCACTTAAAAATTCGTCCCGTTTCCGAAGCTTTAAATTTTCATAACTGCAAGCCGACTCTCGGTTTTATCGTCGTTGAGCCCTGGATATACTCCCGGCCGGGCATCGATTTCAGTACATATAAATAAGCAAATATTAATTTTCCCATTACGTTTTTTCTTGTCGTTCCGTCCGTTTTCTAAAGAGTAGCGGCGTAGGTATCCGAGTCGTCACTCACTCCTTTTTCGCGCAGATCGACGATTAACGAATTGTTATGTTAAATCACACGAATCGGCGAGTAAATGATTACAGTGGCCCTAATTGCATCATCAATGTTTCCAGGATAATATTATCAAGTAATAATAATCGAATGAAAATGGCATACTCCACTCGGCCGACGAACTGGGTCGTCCGCGCGATGTAAACATTGCCGAGAGCAGGCGGTGGGGCAGTAACCGTCACAGCCGTCGAACCAGCCGGAAGTCGGGAAAAGCGGGGACGGACCACTAGTTACTCGCTTTTACGCGCGAGCCTGCCGTTTACCGGTAATGGACGTTTTTTTCTCTCTCTTCTAATTCCTACGGACGAGGATTGGCGATTTGTTTCGGTTGGGCGTTAAGCGGCGACGGGAGTCGAGAACGATCGAAGAACTTTTTTTAATTATAATTGCGGTCGACGCAGCGATTGGCGAGAATTAAACGTAGGAACCGCTGAAAGCCCGGGGAAGCGTCGCGTTTTCTTGTCGCTTACAATGCTGGAGAGAAAAAGAACTAGCCCCTGGCGGTACCTTTGTTTTCTTTTCGAATCGCCTCTCAGCGGCGACGGAGGCATAAACGAATTATCGACCGCGGCGTAAAAGCATCGGCCGCGCGCCGAGGTACGTCGACGCGAAAATGATCATCGAGTTCGCGAGTGGAATATATTGTTGTCGCGCTCTAAATTAATTGTTTTCCTTGCCGGCGGAATTTCGGAAAATACAGTTTTTTCTTTTTTTTTTTTATATCACATCCGACCAGCCGCCGTTCTTATTAATTGATTGTTTTTCCGCGGGAACAACAAACGCCATTTCCCGAAGTGTGGGTATATCCTCGTTCCCATCAGGCTAATTGCTCGCGATAAAAACGACAAGAGCCCCGTTGGCCGTTGCGAATTGAAAAATTTCCTCTGCTATAATATTCTATTTTTCAGCGAATTACGCTTATTCAATTATTTTACCGGCGATACGTTCGATTTCCACGGACGGGGTGGGGGGGGGGGGGGCGCGATCGAAACTGTAGACGGAGCGAATGAAAAGCTACACCGTCCGAGCATTGAAAAATGAATGTATTTTTCTTCTCGTGAAAAAAGGCGATAATACGAAGTATAGAAAGTTTATGTATAGGGATAACTATGGCGCCGATGTAGCTCGACTCGCGATTACACGTGGTTTTAGGAAAAAGATTTATCGCTGGCTAGACGATCATTTCAATTAAATTTAGACATTATTTCTCTCTTATAATTTCTCTTTGTGATGCGCGATTTTTCATTCAATTAACATTTATTAATGATATTTGTATGCACCGTAATTACTAACCGAGCAAGGCTTTAATATCTTTTGTAAAATCTGAAGAGCATAAATCATGCAGAATCATTATGAGTAGTGCACATTGTCTTGCAATGAATTATGTGCATAAGTGTTACAAATTGAACGCGAATGTACAGCGTTTCTGCTAGTTGAATTATTTTATTCGTCATAAATTCATTATCTGTCTGTATAAATTATTCTTGTCCAGTTATTGGGAAGCTTTATTTGCCGAAGATTCAAAATTTGATCAGCAATATACGAAATTATAAAATCTGATGCTAAACGAACAGTACATTTCCCGTGCAGCCCAGTGCTAAATAATTCTATTGGAACGTTTTGTAGTATAAAAGAAGCGCGATTGCATAAGAGGGAAAATGCGATTAAATTCATTGAGAAAGTTCTGTAATCAAGATTTTCATAGAATTTATAAAAAAACTCGTGCTCGTTTATACATACGTTTTTACCTAGAACAAGATTGTCAAAGACCTTTTGTTACCTTATCTGTTGCGTAGGTGTAGATGAATTGTTAAAATTTGAAAAGCAATGATAAATTTTGTAAAAATAATCTTCTATTTTGTAAGACACTTTTTTGGTTACTTGTAAACTTGTGATAATTATTTGCTAAAACCTAGTTGCTACTTTATTGGTCGTCTATATAATAAGCGAATTCATTTAAATGTCAGGTCTCGAAACATGATTCCACTAGTCGTAGTCCATTTTCTACTACAGGGTATAAGAATGTCTTTGAACCGTAATTACAAAGAAACTAACGACCAGATTACAGATTTACATTGAAATGCAGAGTCTACAACTCCCGCACCCTTTATTTTTCCACAAGTGCATAGAAGTAAAATTTCAAAAAATTTTTTAACCTTTTTTAGTTTTACGTAGCATATTTTAATTAGACTATAACTTTTTGCTTTGTGTTTTTGAACTATCTAATTATTCTACCTGCAATAAAAAGTATTAAACTGAAATAGAGTGGCCCCTTTTAAAATATTTAGATGTTTTAGAATATTCAGAATGTTTTGCGAAATTTCGTTGAAAATTTCGTAAAAAATTGCCACTTACAGTCCAATCTCTCAACTAATCCACGCAAATTTCCGGGCGCAAAGCATTTTTATGCCGACGACGATGTGCGTAACCAAACGAACGTGAGGCTACAAAAACCGCCAATTTCTAGGGGAGCCGTTGCGAGGCCGGATGCGAAAAGAAATGGATTCGCGTTTTACCGAATATTTCGATTTACATACCGTATTTTATGCAATATTCGCTTTATTCGTCTGCAGAAAAACTGATATCAAAGCTTAAACCTTTGAACTGATTGAAGATTCTAGGAATTGAGATTTTACTTGAAAGTAGAACGGAAGGTGGGCATAACCTTAACCGCTACTACAAATGCGCAGTTAAACTTTTAAAACATTCAAATTTATATTTTTGGAGCTTCATGTAGGTCATCCTTGTGCATTATTTAGACAATAGGTCAATCGTTTATATTTATATGGTCCTGGTTGCAATGTATTCTAAAAATATTGACAATTTTTATATTTTTTTATTAAAAAATCGCTAGTGATCAACCATAAATTAGGTTAATTTACTTATTTAACTTAATTTATTATTTAAAATTATGAAAACGCAATAAAAGTTACGGCTACTCGCAAGTATTTTAACGCGAATAAACATATAAATGGGGGCTGATGCAAGGAATTTTCGCAATGCCAAGTGACTTTAAAAGGCCTCTCTGTACGGATGACGGAAAAGTAGTATTATCTATCAAGGATGAAAAAAATTGTTTACTGCAAGATACATGGACTTTATGGTGATATTACTGCAAGAACGTCATTGTTGCATTAAGATATACCGCGGTGTCGAAAATTTTCCTTCCTTCGCTACATTTCGCTTTTAATAAAAAAATCTAATTATATTTTCTAGGTGACCCTCGTTTCATTGGATAAATAAATAATTATGCAGTCTTTATTTATGCAGAAGTTTAACGATTGAGTTCTGTTCACAGGCAAATTATTTGTCGATTTTTATCTTTGACAATTATTCTTAGTTAATAATTGCAAACTTAGTTTTATAAAGCTAGTATTACCTGTTTTATGAAATGATTTACAGAATACTTAGACGGAGCCTTAAAATTTTTCTTCGTTAATTTCTTTTTTATTTTTGCACTTAATTATAAGAAAAAGTCGTTAAAACAAAATTAAGGAAGAAAAGTAACGATCGCTACTCTGTGCGTTAATAGTTATACTCATTACTTTAGTTTTTTACGACATGACCTATTCTCATGATTCATTACGAAAATAAAGAAGCTTTTATTTAGTGCAAATTTAAAAAGTTAATATTGTTTTTGATTAACAGATTAAAAAAGTTTTTATTTTAGTTCCTTGAAAATGTTTACTGGAAGAGCTAAGCAAGCATACGATATGCTTAATCCTACACAAGAAAAAACTCTTCACGTTCCGTCCCAAGTTTCTTGTACGTATTTCAATAAAAATTTTCAAAATACATTTTTTTTCATAAAAGAAATATTTATTTATATGTAAAGTAAAAATATTCTAATAAACACGGAGAGAAACGTTTTACGAAAAATTGCTATACTTTTCAGTAACTCGAGGCCAAGCGTTGAGTTAGGGTGAAAATTACTATACTTTACATTAATTTTTATTAAAAGTTTACCAAAAATTACTAAACGTACCCTAATTCAAAGTCTGTCTTCGAGTTACTGGCGAGTATAGTAATTTTTCTTAAACATATTTCTCCGCGAATCAATATACAAACTTAATTTTTTTTCTGACACAAGCATACAAGCAGATGATCCACGTTCCACGTCTCTATTCGAAGCCACAGAAGCGCCCTGAAGCAAAAATCCAAAGAAACCTCAGTCCAGCGTGAAAAACTGGCCCGCGTAGCACCTCCGCGTCAAGCGTCGAGCAGCGATGATTCGCGGTAGGCAGCGACATTATATCGCTCGCGACAATCGATCGCGCAGGTGTCTCTTGCCGAGAGTAGTGGGAAACGAGCCGTCCTTACTTATACTAGCCCCTTTCGAGAGAGAGAGAGAGAGAGAGAGAAAGAGAGAGAAGAACCGCGCGGAAGGGAGATCGATGCTGGCAGAAGAGAGAGGGACTCGGACGCGTCCGGTTCTGCTTTGCGTGCAGATGCGCTTTTTTTCGCGCGCGCATTTCCCTGCGCCTTTACGTCATCCGGTTTTTGCGCGGCTTCGAGGTTTTGCACCGCGGCCGATGTATATCGCGGCTTTTCCATCTAAATTGCGCTCGATCGAGAAAATGGGCTGCGGGCTTTTTGCGCACAAGATGTGCACATCGGCCGATCGGACGCCGGTGTTTGCAGGCGGTTTTCTAATCGAATTCTCAATTGTGCCCTACTTTTTCGATTTCGATATACCTAGGATTTGATTAAATTAATTATGCGTCTCTGATTAATATAGAAATTTAAAAAAAAATACTTCAAATTATTGTGCTCGTATATAAAAAGAATCGGCCATTTGTTCATAGACTAAAGTGGAAGCTAATTTTGTATGTAAATAAATTTTTCTGATCGAAATAACGCTTTAAACTTTTAACAAGCTTTATTTTTTTCTTATTTGTAAATTAAGGTTGCAGTTGGAATATTTTTAAACGAATATTTTAAATCGCAGAGATACCTTTTTCGCATGATCGTTCAAATATAACAAATTCTCACTAATTTTAAATAAAAGTTTTCGATATTGAATTATTCACGATCGATTCGTTGCTACATTTTTTTTATCGCTTTATTAAAGCATGAAAAGTATCGTTAAATAGACACAAATAGCACGCGATGCACTAACTTTTTAAGCACTGTATCTGAAATACCTCCGCGTGTGCATTTTATTTTGATTTTCAATGAGTTTATAAATATAGAGATAACATCTTTTGCGCAAATTAAACCACCCAGTGAACAAAGGATAAGAAAGCAGCTCTTGTAGCATTAGTTATTCTCTTTACGATGCCGTCAAACGTGTATAAAAATGATAAAAACCGTATATTTTGAAAGTTTAATCTCGAAAAATTGTGTCATTTAAGCTTGGAATAGCTCGAAACATTCTTACAAAAGTGACAAGAAAAATCTAATAAGCAGATATTTGCTGTGTCATCCAAACCCGATAAGGTATTTATTCGTAAAAAAAAATCTAAATTACAGATAGAAATTGAAAAGCGTGATGATGATAAGGATTTTAAAGCGTCGAGATGACTTGGCTAATTTATCTAGTTTATAACCCTTAATCACGTAATAGTAACTTTCTCAGAGACTGACGCAATTTAAAAAAGCAATTATTATAACTAAATAAATGCTACGTAAGTAAAATATAGAACTTTTTATAGTTCGTGCCATACTTAGAGCTATACATTAAAAAAGTTAGTCGTAGTTATTGCAGCAGATACGTAAGCACGCATGGCATCATTTTTGTAATGCCAAGTTTTAAGTCATTAGAGGTATACAATGTAACACTTTGTGGAAGTAGAGTGAAAATGGTTTTATAGTACAAGCAGATTAATACGATAAAGGTTGATAAAATAAGAGAAAAAGTTATTCTTACTGTATTTTTACAAGGTTTCTATCGCTGATTAAGTCCGTCCGATTGAAGAAAAACCTCATTTCCTCCGGAGTCCATCAAAAAAGCCTGCAAGGAGAAAGTTAATCGATGCATTTCAAAGCTGTTTCATATTTTTTTTTGTAAAAATATTTCTAATATGAAGTCTAATATAAATGACTTCAATTTTTGCTTTAGAAAGTTGAAATTAATAACAAACTATGAAATGGAACATTTATTATACGTTTTCAGAGCACTTAGTTTGAAATGAATTATGCAAGAAAATCGCAGCGGATCTTGTAATTAAAACAATCTTTTATAGACTTCAATAGAAAATCCTCTTACAAAACGTACATTTTAATATTAAAAATATTTAATTATATATTCTTAAATATATTATCTCAATTATCTAGTTTCATCAATCTAGATACTGAAATTTTTCTTAAATTTAAACGAAGGAGTAAAAAAAAGTAATGCCTGAATTTATTCGGCGAACAGCCAGACTCGTAACTTATGCTATGGGAATTAACTGTCCATACTCCAAGAGACCTTAAAATTCACGCATGAATAATAACTTGAGATAACTTTCACATGTACCTTAATTCAAAGCTAATTGCTAAAATAAATATTGATAATACTCTTCGAAGGCGCGTTAGCGATTAAAACAATCATTCGCCATAAAGCAATCAGAATTTTCCAGAAACTATATAGATATCGCTAAATGTATTCCAGCCTAATTACCGCGGCTGAACCTCGATTTTTCCGCGCGCTTTGCAAGAAAAAAAAGTCAGCCGCTTCCGAGATCCGCGACCGTTAGAAAATTTCAATAATAACGTTATTAAAATTCACGACAAAGAACCGTTTTGCTCGACACGAGCGGGTGCATTGTGCAATTTTTGCAAAAGCCCCCTTTTTGCATCGGCTCGTTCCCGCGCGACTTCCGCTCGCGGCACCTATTTAATCACATTAAACGAGGATATGATTCCCGCGGACCAAAAACAATCTGAGCGAAGATTACTCGGCGCGAGATAGGAGAGGGACGGGAGGAGAAGCGAGGAGGGGGGGGGGCCGTAAGAGCAGCTCAAGACAAGCGCGGGAACGTCGTCGCTGCCGCTTTTTCCGAGATAAAAGCCACTTGGAGAGAGGAGAGACTCCCACGACCCCCAAGAGAGCCGAGTGCCATCCTTCTTTTTGCGTATACGTGCGTTTTTTTTTTTTTTTTTTTGGCAACTTCTCATCCTCGAGCTTGGAAATCGTTGTACGGTTTAAGGCTTGCCGCTGCAACTGATTTTCTGGAATTTCTTTAAAAATCTGCAGTATATCCCTTGAACTTGTCGCGCTCGGCAAAAGAGGTTCTCAACACTTCTCACTGATGAGATCTCGCGTCTAATCCGCACGAATTTCCGGTGCGCTCCGCAGCCAGCAAAGCCGAGAGACATATTCGTCGAGCGCGAGGATTTCTTCCGGCGTGGCAGACGGAAGTAAAAAGAAATCGCGCGAGATTCGCTCCTTTGGTTTTTGCGTACTACCAGACTATTGGATTTGTATCGGGGAGAATGCAGTCGAGGTCTCTGCACCATCTTCAATTCCCCGGCTAATTTTTGTTGCCGTCAAATTTTGAAACTGCTTGATTGAATATTATTGATAAACGAAAATATTATTTTCTACTGTATAAGTACGGAAATTTGTAAATTCAGCGGTGTATTTTGCCGCATCAATTGAAACATGTAAATTCCAAAGAGACGCCATTAAACAAATTTGAACCAACGAGTAGCAGCCTGCTGTAAAATAACTAAAAAAAAAAAAAAAAAAAACAGAACCATCCACAATCATAATTACTCGTATACTTCAGAAACTTTCATTACTTTATAAAGCTTCGGCAGAAATAAAAGAAGTCACGAACGAGCTAAAGTAAACCTCCACCCCTTAACAATCGATTGCCGCGGATAGATTGCAGACATTAGCAATTCCTGCGGACCAAAAAATGCAGGCAAAAAATTGCAGCACTGCAGGCCGCGCGCGGCTAGGCTGTTTAATAATGAATCGCCCTTCGAGGAAGCACTTGAAACTGCGGACTGTCCTTTTTTTTTTTCGTGAACGCCCCGACGGGGGAAAGTCCGTCCCGCGGCGTTCATAATTCAGGCGCAAATGATATACATTGAGCGGAAAAGTTTAGGGAGCCGCCGTATATATAAGTGCATATTTTATGCATAGGTGATAGGTACCGCCGTCTATAGACGCGAAACAGGCTAAAGACGCCTGGCGATAGATCACATTACGGCAAATGTATATCATTTGCCGCGCGGATCCTACGTGGCGACGGACGAACGAGAACGGCGGCGGCGACGAGTTCTGCTTGAAATTGTTTTCGCGCTAGACTCTGTTTGACTCGCTTAATTATTTATGGCTCTGCATTTTAACCGCGGGCTTGCACATTGAATAGAGGCTGTCGACATTTTATCAAGAACGTTACAACGTTAAGGCTTCTTTCTGTATTATTCGGTTACTTAATTAGTCCCCGCTAAATCTTGACGAGAAAAGTTGAAGTTATCGATTTTTTTTTTTTGTTATTATACTTTTTATAAAACTTAAAACTAAACGACATTTTCTTTTCGAGCTACGCACTTGCTAAAAGAGTTTTAAAAAGCGAGCTCCGAATTAATCAATGCGAGGGTTAAAGAGTCAACGCTCTCGAAAGAAAAAACCAGAGAAAGAGAGAGAGAGCAGCAAGTGGGACTGTATAAAAATACACACACTAAAAGATAAACAAGCGAGACTTGCACGCATAGCAGCATATGACTTGACGATGCAGTAAAGACTCGAGTAGCGAGCGAGAGAAAGACAAGAATCACCAGCACTTCCGGCTTTCGGCATTGTTCTTCTGGCGCGGCGGTGTTGCGCGTCTACACACTTGTTGTTCCGCGAAGGAAAAAGGGCCTCTCGAGGGCCGGAAACCAACTCTTTCTCTCTCTTTCTCTCCTATGCACATATTCGTAACGAAACTGCTTTTTTTGCCCGCGAAGCGATGAGAAAAATGCCGACAGCGGTAAATTATATCATTAGGAAGTCCCTTTATTCCTCGGATTGATTTCGCGTCGAATACGTGAGAACGGGGAAGGATGCCACCGCCGCCGCCGCCGCGTCTGCGCGCGAAAGGCCTTTTTTGCCCGCGAAATTCGCTTCCAGTTTTCACTCGCGGAACGGATGACCGTTAGCGGGGAATTTTTTAATAAACCCCCGAGTCTGTCGGGGAATACATTAGATTTTCCGCGACTTCCTGCCTTACTTTTTGCCGATGGATTATTTACGGCGGCTGGATTTCGACTAGGGTTCACTTCTATGAGAAAGAACCGCGTCTTGTCTTGCGGAGAAAACTGCAGGAATCGCAGCGCTGCGAATGCGCGCTAGAAAGTGCAAAAGCTTACCGTAATTAAAACCGTGAGATAGTAATCTGAAGAAGAGCAGATTTACGGCGCAGTTTTTAATTAAATATTAGACTTAAAGCTACAAACTCTAACAAGATGATTCCAAGAACTTTACTGCCTCGCGTTTAATTATAGTTTTTGAAAAAACGGATGATTTTCAATTAAAATTAAAATGTGTAAAGCGCAACAGAAATGTGATTAAATACTATACTTGTTGCCTATATATGCACCTATATTTTAAAGGAATCTTTTATTTTAAGATTTTTTTAATATTTATTTACATTCATTAACAAAGTAGCGAGAATAAAGTTCTTTGTTTAGAGAAAATTACTTCTCGGAACGCTTCAGCAAGTTTCAAAAGTTCAGTTTATTTAGGTTACATTTTTAAAATTGAATTTTTCATCGAGGTTAATAATACTCTTCTTCGAAAATTTTATTCCATTAAACTTGTTTCGCGTTTTATTTTAAGAAAACAAAACTCCTGACTGAAAAGAGTAGTATATATATTTAAAAAATGATTACACTGGAAACAGCTTGTACATTTCAAGTCATAAAATCTTTAGCAGCTCTTTATACATTAATGTCTTATTCGAAAATCAAACTGGATACAGAATCCAAGTTAATGCTATTCCCAAACCGAATCCCAAACTAATCTCTACCCGAATTCCAGTAAAATAATTCTTCATGTCTAATAGTGTATTATTCTCTGGTTATTGAATAGAAGACTAAAACTTATTTCCAATTTCCCAATTTGGGTTTATTGAGTTTCTTCGTGTCGTGCGCGAATAAAGTTATTGGAAAATCAGGAAATTTATTTAATTTTCGATACTCTCGACTGGATGCGCCTTCCGCAAAAAAAAGAGAAAAAAAAAGAAACGTTGGCATCTCGATCCGATCTAACGGATTCGGTTAACCGAAAAATTCCGAGCCTGAGTATACGGAGCTTCTTTTTGCAAAATCGTCGAGTTTGCCCTGCAGCAAAACTTTCTTTTATCTAAAATTACGTTGTCCCGTTATTAAAATCGGTATTCGTCAAATTAAAACGAAAAATGCCGATAAAACACGGACTATATTATTAAGTTCGATCCTGCGATAAAGTTCAGCTCGAAATGAACGTCCATAAATATTCATGGAAGCAAAAGAACAATTTTATTATAGTTCGCTAATAAATATTGTTATTGCGCTTTCTTTGCAATTATATCTCAATAATGAAAACAATAAACATCGGAAGGATAAATTCAATTAATGCCTCGTAATTTTTAGAAAAAAATGATTTATTTGTACAGTTTTCAGAAGCAATAACATTTTTCTGTAATTTAAAGATTATTTATACTTCGGTTCCTGCGCTGGATTTTTAAATTATTCATAAAAGCTATAAAATATTTGATTATTCATAAAAAATGTTATGTCATGACATTTAAAATACAATTCGGACATACATACGCCTTAATTAACGGTTATTTAATCGATCAAATATTTATGCTCGATATAGCAGAAAAAAATCGAGGCTAATTTTTTTCAATCTGTACAATTCTCGTAATTCAAGAACTAGCCAAGTAAAATTTTTCAAATATTCAAGGTAGTATCTTACACTGGCGGAAAGCGATGGAAAACTACGCAAACACACAGCAATTCTGCCTCGTGGCAGCCGAAGCAAAGGATCCGTTAAATCCAAGAAATTCGAAAAACCCCGCTGAGGAATAGCCTATCTCTTCCCCCCTTCCTTTTTTTCGAGAAAAATAATCCAGAGTTTGCATCGGGCGGAACTTTCCTTTATTCGGAATCGTCACGTACGACACGCGGCGAAATTTTATATTTCATGCTCGAAAAAGCCCTGGGAAAGAGTTGCAGGTTCGCGGCCGAGGCAAGAAAGTCGCCGAAAAAAGGCGCGGATTCGAAGTGGACGAATGGGGGAAAAAAAAGGCAGGCACGGGCCGGCACTCGAGTGACGAAAGCGACGGAGGCGTGAAAAATGTGCCGGTCATTCTTGCAAAACTCTTTTGTGTATCGAGTATATATACACATCGAACTAATCGACCTGCTTTTTTGCTTTTCTCCTGTAAAATTTCTATTGTTTGCGTAAATTTCAGCCAGTCGAAACTTTTTAACGATTTGCACGCTTGCCCGACTCGTTTAGGACAATTTTTCCGAACTCTTGAATTGAACTGTGGGCTCGGAACGTCTGGATTTCCAAGATTTAAGAGCTCATTGCTTATGAACGTTTTTTATTAAATTCGCATGAAAACGTTTCCTTTCCTTTGAAAAAAAAGCATTCATCTGAAAGAATAGAAAGTTTTGAGGTAAGGATAAAGTAGAACAAAAAATTTCTTAAATAAAAGCTTTCGAGAATACAAAACTTTTTATAAGCATGTAGTAAATAACAAGAATCAAAAGAAAATAAGCGGAAAAGATTAAACAAATTTTAATTTTCTATAAAGTTTTTACTTCAGTTTTCAGCACTCATAAAATATTACTCTAGCAGAAGCACTAAATTCAATGAATATTTTAATAAAACTTGTATAATTTTCCATAAAAACTTAATATTTTATTCAAGTTAAAACAAACTTTGAGCGTGAAAAGTTCTACGGATACGTTTAACCATCTATATTTCCAATAAATAAAAAAGCAGTTTATAAACGAATGCAAATTGCAAAAAAAATGAAAGAGCGAAATTAAAGAAATTGACCCGAATAACTTTTAAACTACTTATTTTATGCTGAGCGAGAAGCTTTTTTATCCACAAAAGCAACCCAAATTTCTTATAATAAAGAGTTAACGAAAATGTGTTTGGTCTTTTTTCACCAAAAATAAAGTGGAACAAAACGACATTAAAAATTTAATTTAATAAAAATACAGTAAACGCGCTTAAGGTGAGTCGAGCGCTACACAAATTACTGCAGAATTATTTAAAATTGAAAAGAATGATTCTTTAAATAAAAGTACAACTTCTTGCCAAATCTTAGGTCAGGTTACTGAGCAAATATTTAAGAAAAAATTATTCAAAGTTTGGTATTTTAACATAGGTTCCTATGGAAGTCATTTTAGCCAGAAATGTATATCCTTTTTGTCGATAAATTCTACAGACATAAATGAAAAACTACATTAAAAAAGTTTAAAATATGCACTTTCTACTGCAACAAAAATATATATATATATATATATATATATATGACAGTGGACAAAATAAAAAGATATTTAATTATGAAAAATTAAACTATTTTACTTCCGCAAAGCAGTTCATTTTCAAAATGTGGAACGTTGCAAAAAAGTCTGTAATTGAAGTTTTCTTGTAAATAAATAGGTTATACGAATGCCGTAAATTTTATATCATAAATAAACTTATTAAAAGAACTAATTGTTAATATAAAAATTATTTTCATTAAACTATTAATGTTTAGATCAATGAAAGCTTCGATAACCTAAAAGCGACTTAGTATAATATAAACAAATAACTATAGTACATACTCAAATCATACGAGTATCTAAACAAAATTTTATTTTTGTAGAAAAAAAGCATATGTACTTTTTATATTTCTAAATTATATATATTTTTTTTTATTTTAAAGTCCAAGTATACGGGAAATAGTATTTTATTGTATTAATTTTTATATCACTTCATTAACTAGAGAATCGCGCTCGACCTTAATAAAACATTTGAGCACTTTTTAAGGCAAGTTTTACGTAATATCGAAAAGAGGTGCGAAAAGTAACACTTTTAAATTAACCCAGTTCGAGTTCGTTTTATTACATAAAATATCGAAGAAAAACTTCGCTGCCATCGTCGATAAATTTACTCTGCACTTTACAATTGACAAAGCCTTATCTTTTACTATTAAAACGAAAGTCATAAGAAGAGTCTTTATTCAGCTTGAAATTCGATAAATGTCTTTCATTGTTCGACGAAAATACAGTTTCCTAGCTTGAAAGAAAGGGGAGCGAAAGAGCGAAAGGAGAGGGAGAAAAAAGTTGGACACTTATAACGCCGTCACTATATTGATTTTTTATTGCCAATGAATACAAGCTGCCATAGAAATAACTGGAGTCGGGGAGGTTTTAATTTTCTAAATCGATATACCTAAAATTGGAATTGACGTCTTCCATTACGGCACGTTGAGTTACATGTGAGGCAATCCTGAAATACTAATTGACGATTCCTTCGAATGTGACCGTTGGCGAGCGATAAGTTTTCGAAATATTGTCGTTGATGGTAAGGGGCATTTTAAGTGTATTAACCCTTTCAAAACTGAATTAAATATAGCCGTGATATATCACTTTTTTAAGTATATTTTGACTTGTTATGGTCTAAATATAAGATTTAAGTGGTAAAAAAAAATTTTTTTTCGATATACATTTATATACATCTACGTATATGTATACGTGCACACTTACAAATATAAGTGAGCACAGACTGCCAAAATCCAAAAAATTACCTTACTTTTTAGTAAATTTTAATGAAATTTTAGTAAAATTTACTAAAAAGTCTGGTAATTTTTTGGGTTTTGGCAGTCTGTGCTTGCACTGCCACTGTATTTCTCTCCGTGTGTATAAATACATCTCTCATGATCAGCACAATTATTTACAAAGATTAATTTAAATTGCAGATTGTTTCAATCCTTCGATTTAAATTTTTTTCAGTTTTCCCTGTATGTACATTTCAACGTACATTGGGTCTGAAGGGGTTAAGTGCACTTTGATTGATTGTTTTACACTGCGTTTTATTGATATTGAATCAATTATTCAATGATTTCAAAATAAATCATGTCGAAAAAACTACCTGCAGCTAAAGTATAATTAAATTATAATTCTCAAAAATGCTATTTTTTTAACCAAGGACCAGAGGAATTTGTTCTCCTTCAAAAATAAAATATCCATTTTAATTCTGTACAATAATTAAATTCTTCTGTAATGGCCTTTCATTACAAATATTCCAAGACAGGTAAACTTCATATTTATTTAACTTTGATTTTAATTTCGTGGAAAGTAACAAGTGAATGTAAATTTTATTTGCAAAACCGTATTCAGCCCTAATTCGAGGAATCGCCGTTTCATTTTGCGGGGACGAGCAGGTTTTTTTGTTTTGTTTTCTCAAAGAGAAAGCTTTATAACGGTGCGAATTTTCAAACCCGAAATTTCCTTAAATTCCGATGTTTTGAAGGTTCCTGAGTCACAAAATAAGTTTTTTAAAAGTGTATATATGTGTGTATTATTTTTCACAAAGAAAGGACAAAGGAGGCGTGACAGGTGACAATTGAATGTATTATACTAGAGTTCTTCCCAAGGTGTCGTGAGAATGTTGATTGATTTTTATTTTAGAAATCATCATAAACGTAAAATCCGATAAATCAATGATGCTTTACAATGAAAAAGCAGCGTTATTTCCCGATTTCTATGTAAGATAAAAAAGATTACTACTTGTTGAGTAGCATAAAATAATACATCTAATTACGCGGAGAAACTTGACTTATGCAGCGAATTAAATGTTTATATACAAAATATATGTTAATCTTTTATGTATACTAATGAGCGAAAATAAAAATGATGTGCGTACGTATAAGTTTTGATATGCAATATTGTAAAATTTAAGCAAGTTTACCTGCATATATGAAATACAGGTAGGTAAGTTATCAAACGCGGAGACAATGTAATGACCACCATCGTCGTAATTGAAAAAATTCGCGATAAGAAAGCACATGCTCCGTGCTTATATAATACAAACGACGCGAATGTAATGTTCGTTTTTAATCAAACTAAACTAACTGCTCAAATTGCAGGCTAATAAAAGTATTAATTTTAACAAGCATAAATCCTAATTTTCATTACACAGGACCCTTCCATCTGAGCGCCAATAAGAAAAGATGTTCTTTCAATCGCCTGCAAAAGTAATGACGTCTTGGCGCCTCCGCCAAAAAGGGCAGAAGAGGGAAAAGAAGAAGCGCGATTGCATCCCTCTTACCTGAAGCTAAAGAAGTAGATATTTTTAATTGGAGAGGACGACTGTCCACTGAGATTGCAGCGGAGCATTTGCCACATTTGACTTTACGCCACTCGTCTAATAAGGCAAGTGCGTACTTTCGCACTCGCATTCAGGCTCGGATGCTGTACAGCGACAAGAGCGATGCTGGCGACAGACGGTTCTCTCTTCCTGCTTAATTATTTTTTGCCGGGGGTGCATTATTTTATTCCGGTGCATTCAGCCCGTTAATTAGAGCCGAATTTATATTACTTTGCGCCTCCTTTGTTCGGGCTACAAATGCGAGAGACGGAGATTTCAATTGAGTCTCGAATTTTGAAGTTTTTTTCGAGCCGAGATTATCCTCGCCGTTTGTCCTTCTAACTTTTGAATAGGAGGCCTTTATGCGGCAGACATTTTTTTTCCCCCGGGATTAACGCGCAGTTTATAAACTGAAATTCGTTAATTATAATTTGGTGTACGAAGATAAATTGCGAGGCCAACTGGATTTGCAAAATAGAGGCGATAACTTGAGCTTTATTTAGACTGACTTGGTGGGAAAAATTCAAATAATACACCTTTTGAGTAACTTTTATAAAATAAGTTTGCACGCCGTTAGATATTGTCATATTGATAAACACGAGTTGTCGATTCTTTACGAGGAATTATGAAATTTGCCTCTCCAATTACTGCTGCATAATGGATAGAAACGTTATTTAGTCCTCATATTCATCATTATCGCAGCTTCGTAGAATCGCTCTGAATTACCGAAATCATTTGTGTCAGCCAAATTGAAAGTAAATAGTTGCTCATTAAAGTCAATAGTTTAATGTGAAACATCACCCGTCAACGAAATCCGAAGTGAAAATCAATATACGCCTGGCGCCGAGTGGAGAATCGAAAAAACGCAAAGCGAAAACCTCGCCGGGCCTGAGACGCGCTACCGGTAAAGCCGAATTAAATTCGCAGCGAGGAGAGCAGAGCTTAGCGGCGCGTCTAATTAGCACTCCCCAATCGAGTAATCCGTCTCGAGGAGGCTGTGGTCGGCCTTTTTTCGCCGGGGATTATGTATATATCCACGCACTGCGAGAACACCTGACCGTAAAGAGCCGAGCTGCAAGAAACCGATTCAAATGGAACCAGGAAACGCACTTTTCGAACGCCTAATAACTGAACGGATTCCTCAAAGCAATTTAGAAATGCACGGCAACGGCGCTTTCAACTCTCGGGCCTCCTTTTCGCTCGTTTTCTCATCCTCCTCATCGTTCTTTTCCTTCTTGTACCGCCTCGTGTAATACCCTACTTCTTTTCGCCTCGCTCATTCTAAGCAGATAATGGTTTGTCTCACATTAGTTTCTTCCTGCCTCACTTCGCCGAAATGCAGAGTTGTAGCTCGCTCTTCGTTAAGCAAACCTTGCGCTTTCTATTAATGTTTCATTAATTACTGCAATTCAGTAAACTTTTGCAGAATGCAATTTGCAGCGAGAAAATAAAGGCTGCAGTGTCGACGCTCTGGTAAGGAAACATTTATCGCAATCTAAAATGCATGAACTATATACGAAATCAATATCCAAGAACTCTAACGGTTACATCGTAACGTCATCACGTTAACGTGCAACTATCTTATAACTCTTTGAAAAACGAGAATTAGAATTTATTATGCAATTTAACCGTTAACGTCAGAAGTTTACACTTTGAACGTTAGCAAGTTCAGAAGTGCCAGAAATGTTAAAAATATACAACTTTTACTACTTTCAAGCTCATTCGAAATCCATCATAACAAGTTCAAACAAATGTCTTTTTGTCGAGAAATTTTTAATATGCACCTGTCGGCTCAACAAGAAAACGCACCTCGCGTTTTCGAAATCAATAAATTTTCGACCAAATACGTATACGCTTTTATTATTTTCCCGGCCGCTCATTCATTTTCCATAGACTCCTTCCTCTCTCCGCGGAATGGCAATATTTATTCTTGACTGCTTTTTTCCTCGATCGCGACGACGAATTCAGACGTGCAGCCGTCTTGTTCGGGAATTAAATTTTCATTTGTCGCGACTCCCTTCCCTTTGATTACGACGCTACGCTTCTTCGAGCAAACTTTTTCCTTCATTCGCGAGAGGTTGTTTATACAGACGTTTCCCACCCAACAATTTCCGCAGCGGGATTCCGAGTACAGCAGAACTTCAAAAATAGCAGATTGCATTCGAAAAAGCTTTTCGGTAAATAAGTTATTGGAAAAAAAAACACGGCAATGGCTGGAATTAGCTAAAGAGCCATGTTTAGAAGCTCGGAACAGCATAGAATTTTTTTTCGCTCACTTTATCTGCCCTTATTCGCTCGTGCGTATTTGGGAAAATATAAAATGCAAAGCTCTCTTACGGCTTGAGAAAAAGAAGCCAACGGGGAGAGAGCTCTATAGCCCCTGCAAAAGTAGACACAATTCATTTTTACGAGATATATCGAGTAAGTTGAAAAATACGGAGAAAACGGAATCGACTAGCGCGCTTCCAGGGCACTGCAGCAAATAAAAAATATTTTCCAGGCAAATAATTATACACTGAGAAAAATATTATTTCAAAATTTACTATAAATTCGTTAAAAATTACTATATTATGTGGTAAAGCGAGTGCATGTTCAAATTTTATCAATTTTTATTATGTACATAGTAATTT
>JAWWML010000001.1:20707818-20722366 GCA_035047165.1 Ormyrus rosae | reverse complement strand
TAGTAATATTTTTAAAACAATTATAATAATTTTTCTATTCAAGTATATTAATTTTTTATATAATTATACTAAAATTTATCATATTTTGAGCATGCACTCGTTTCATCACAAAAAATAGTAATTTTTATTACGGTTATAGTAAATATTGAAGTAACATTTTTCTCAGTGTAAGAACGGGAAAAAACGAAATCGCTGGGCTGGAAAATAATAGGTCCTTCCGGAGTCGATGACGTTGCGAGCCGCAGGAACAAAAATCACGAGTGCCTGGCTTGCAGGAAAAAAAGTATATTAATATAGCAACACGTATTTTGTTGCTAACTTGTTGCTCAAAAAGCCAATTGGCTTTTATTTTCTGTCTCTAGCCGATTCCCAAAAACGTAGCTCGTGCTAGCTTAGAAATAAGCTATAGCGCAGCCACCTATGTAACTCCGGTCTTAATTAATATCTGTTTATAAAATCAACGACAAATTTTGTTGTTAACTTGTTACTAATTCATTACACCGTACCGGGTTTCGTTGCTCCAGCCATTCCCGAGAAACAATGGATACGCTAACTTGACACGATAACTCTGTATCCCCTGATCTACTATGACGGGCTTTCGAAATCGATGGTTGCACCACTGAAGAGCAACAAATTAGCAACAAATTAAGCCATTAATCTCGATAGCTTAATATTAAGTTAGTGTATCCATGGTTTCTCGAGAACGTGCTAAAGCAACAAAATCGATTACGGCGCAACAAATTAGCAACAAAATATGCATTTGATTTGATCATGGGTTTATGAAGTGGCTATGCTAGCTTAATATACGTCAGAAAGGAGCTCTTTTATTAACCGCGTAAATTGAAGAATCGAAATCGTAACAGCTGCCGTGTGTTTTATATAAGAAGCCGAAAAGCAGACTTTTCCGAAGCTCAACGTACTCTAGTTGCTTATCGTTAGTTTCCCCCTTGGAATAATCTTATCGTTTGTCTATTTTTTTAATGTATCTTATCGCTGAACTTTTTTTACTTTATTATTCGATCGATTGAATTAGTCACTGCATTCTGTTCGCTCGAAAAAAAATCACGGGGAAAACCGGAGGTCGAGCGGTTTCCTGCTTTTTTTCATGGAACTTGGTGCATTTCAAAATTAAATCGAACCGGACTCGAAGTAAAAATAACAGATATAGTACACGGAGAAAAATTACTCTTCTTATAATATCAACTGGTTTTGACCAGTGATATTCGGTGTCACGCACAAATTTTCTACCCTCGAGGAGGGCTCATAATTTGATTCTTATAATATAATAAAGTTATTTGTTTTATATAATAATTTCTTTCTTTCAGCTTACTATTTCCAAGTTGTCGTGAAGAGTTTCCTTACACTGAGAGAAAAGTTTAGTAAAAATTACTATACTGCCTAGTAAGGCCACCACAGATTGTCAAAACAAAAAAAAATTACCACACTTTATAGGAAAATGGACCAATCAGTATAGTAAAATTTCTTACAAAGTGTAGTAATTTTTTGGGGTTTGAGAGTCTACGGTGGCTTTACTAGACAGTATGGTAATTTTTACAAGATTATTTGTAATTTTTACTATATTTCTTCTCTCAGTGTACACATGACATTTAAATTCTCTAATAAACATATCTCTGACTCAATGAACGCTTGAATGAGAGGCTGATTTTCAGGCGTCAGTCGGACGACCCGCCCCTTCCGGACTTACCAACTTCTCCGCAGTAAAAACTAGGTAAATAAATCCTCGTCGATTTATTCGATTTATTGAATAAACCGTCAAATAAGATTCTGATTTCTCATATGGCGTCGCCGCTCCACCGAAAGTGAATTTCCGCGAAGAAGCGAACGCGGCGGCGGATGTGCGAGCACCTCGCACCGACGTCGCAACGCTCCGGAAAAAATGCGACGGGAAATAAAGGAGAAAGAGCCTCGCCGGCGCGGGGCGGCGAGGTGGGGGGTTGGAGTGGTTCGACGCAAAAAAGGCGCAGTCGCGCCGGCAATCGCAAAATCAATTTTCATTATTCGCTTAAAAGTTCGTCTGCGCGTGACGTCAGCGGCAAAGCGAAGGGGAAGGGGACTGTCTCGCTGGTTAGTTCATCCTTCTCCCGGCCGAGAAAGTCGGCTCACTAATCGATTGCGAGGAGAGCCCCGTCGAAATTTCAAAGTTATTTCGGGAAGGACCGGACTTGTTTTTCTGCTTTGTAAACAGTTGATTACGAGCGGATTCATGAGGGCGTGTTTCTGGGGGGGGGGGGGGGGGTGCCCCCCCCCCACACGAAAGAGCGGAGAAAGTCGCGAGCCCGGCTTTTTGATGTTTTGGCTGTGCAGTCGCGCGTCGTCAATCGGAGATGACTTGTTTGTTCTAGATGCAGTTTAACCAGTCCGGGGAAATCGCTCCGCTTGAAATTTCACGCAGACGATTATATGGACTCGTGAAGCGGGACGTTCTCTCGGCCTCTTGTAAAATCGGTAATTCATTTTTGTTTTTTCACCGCTTCGTAATTATTTGGTTAATTTTTATCGAGAAAGGATCCATAAACTGGAGGTGACGATTTTGTTGAAACTTTATTGAAAAACTTTATAAATTTGGACGGTCGTAAGTAAAGATAATTAATGGCTCGATATCCTCAAAATAAATAAAGAAAAGAGCCGATAGAAAACCTGTTTTTAGCTAAACTTTTCTATAGAAATACTTCTATTTCCAATCAATATTGACCTTTATCTTATCTCGATTTATTTTTGACTTTTCTCAGACTTTCGAGCCGCTAAACGCGTCGTACACAGCGTTAACCACCGTCGGGGGTTAATACACTATACGCTTGGGCACCAAGAACACAAAACGTGGTGAATTGAAAGATCGAAAGCCGAGGCACACACCGATAAGCCAAAGAACCTCGACGAGCAGCAACAAAACAATGACGCACCCTGAGCAGAAAAGAGTCCAGGAATAGCCAGAGATCAAGGCGAGAGAGCTTGCATCGGCTCGGGGGGGAGGGGGGTTGGCGCGGACGGCGCGCCGTCTAAAATAAGAAAAGCGAGAGGAGGAAGCGAGCGAGCCGCGACGGCGCGCATTCGCACTCTCTCTCTCTCTCTCTCTTTCCCCTGCGTGCTGCTGCTTTTTATCGATTTTTAAGGAAACCTTTAACCGGCGCCGCGGTCACACACCACGCCGCTTCTCGTCTAAACCGGAAGCGAGCGTCTTCGGTGCTTTTGCGCGCGCGCGCGCGCCCCGGCAACCCTTCGTCGGAGATTCTATCTGAGCTTAATTCGAGCCGCGCGCGCGCGCCGCTTGGGATTTCTTACCGGATAAGCTGCGTCGGTGAAACGGCCGATTTCACGGGTAATGCAGGTTCGTCGCAACGTTTAGTCGCCGGGAGAACATTTTATAAATGTCGCGGAGGGGATCGATCTTTTGCTCCGAGGAATAAAATGGCGCGCTTTTCACCTTTTACTCGGTCATACTTTGTGCCGCGAACATCCGACGCGCTCTTGTTGCGATTTTAACGGCAGCGGGTTGGAGAAAAATTGAGAAAAATTGAATCGTTGAGTGTAAATCTGTTGCACTTAGTATCCTGGGAAAGTGGTAGATTGCGTAATACTATAGTAAATAAAATAAGTATCAGAATTTTATAAATACTTTGAAGCAAAATTAAGCTAATACTCTAGCATAATAATAAAAGGTTCACTGCACTTTTACAGCTTTATAACTCGTTGACAAAAGCTTTTGAAACTTCCTACTTTTCGAAAGTGCTCTAAAAATTGTAAGTCGGTTCTAAAAAGTAACTATAAAAATATCATTACCGGCATAATTTCCTTTTCAAATTTTAATTAAGAATTTTACGTCAATTCTAATTTTGCCAAGGCAAAGGCCATAACTTTTTATAACCAATAAACATTTTTTACTTTAAATTAAAGAAAATGTATATAGTAAAAATTTAATTTTTACTATGTAGCAAAAGAAAAAAATGTCGATCCTCTAAAAGTTAACAAAAGAAAAATCGATACGATTTTTGATTAGTTTTAAGTGATGACGTAATGTACGTGCAACATTCAAGCAATTACTTTAGGAATAGGCAAACAAATAGTAAAAAATTTTTGCGCTAGTTTCAAATGATTGCGTAATTTGATAGAGCGTAATTTGAAGTCAATAATTTGTAATGTCACACAAGTAGAGAATGGAATTTCCTTATCATAAAGAAACTTGTTTGTCATTTTCTATACGAAGAAAGCCGTATTAATAGGCTCTCGCTTGAAATAGAAAGGAAAATCAAACAAAAATTGATTAACAGGAAAAAGTTTTTCGGGTACATTAGAACGAACCTATTTTACAACAGATGTGACGCAAACCAATTATTATCTCACCGATTGTAAAAATTGTAGGTAATTCACGGCTAGAAAGTACTTTCCGTTAGTGATATTAAGGTTGCACAGAAATTGGATTCAATCTGCTCGTTCGACTTCAAACATAAAAGAATACTTTTTTGCAAAGTCGTTTTGCATGAGAATCGACTTTCGAAAGATACAAAAAATTCAAATTTTCGAAATAGAAAATGCTAACCACCATGAAAAAAAAAGTGGTTAAATTTACATAAAGGTGAAAATTGCGGCTTTCAGTCTTGTTATTTTTCGACATCCTGCACAAAATTTTGAATCGAAATTCGATAGCGTTCTATAAAATTATTCGACCGTAAAAATTATTTTTATTGAATTAATTCTTTGAAGCATAAAATTCTCGCGCAAAACTTAAAATTTATACATACAATTTCCATTGAAATTGAACTTTCATTTTTGAATTTGAACAAAAGCGAATGATTTACAGGGAATCTCATTCGCTAGAATGATTGCATGTAAATTAATTTAAAAAACAAATAAAACTCATGCGGATTATTCATACTTATGACTAATGCGCTATCAATAACATTACGAGCGTTTTCATTTGCCCGTTATAAAATATCTTATTCATAAATTTCTTCGGTCCGCCTATAAATAACTCTGAAAAGGTGAAAATGCTATTTGGTATTGACGACACGCTGCTAAATTACCTCCTCTCGAACAGAAGAAATAAAAGGCAAATGTCGGGCAATTACCGGCCGTAGATTTATGATTTGGAGTGAAGAAAAAGTAGTTTATTTTAGCGATTGCGGCAAGTGAGCATAAAGTTTTTAAAATATTCGAAAAACGTATCGCGCTGCAATAAACATTAAGTGTCAGAAATTTTCAGCGAAAAGAACGTTTGACGCGAATTCGATAATATAAAATTTATAACAAAATGAAAACTCCTCCGGTGACATCTCGCCAATTATTCTCATAATCGAATGCAAATTTCGATTAAAGCGCCAACGATGTAGTCGGTGACAAGTTTAATAACTTCAGCAGAGTTCATTAAACTTTTTGACGTAGATCCTCTCTTTTTATCTTTCTCTCTCTCTCTCTCTCTCTCCGTCTCTCTTGCGCAAAGAATACCTGCCATTAAACACGTTAAAATACCAATTTCAAGTAAAATGTGAAACTTAACGAATTTTCGTATTCCATACAGACCCCCTCCAAAGCTAACGATACAGCTCTTTCCGGGATCGGCCGATAAATTTCAAAGTAATTAACAAAAAAGAAGCGCAGAATAACCAGGGGAAGGGCCAGTTGGCAAAGAAAGGAGAAGAGCCATGAAAAAAAGCCTCGATTAAACTCGCAAAGCGGCCGCGATCGAGAGGTCGCTAACGCACTCGCCGGATCCTTCGATTCTTCGAGTTCGCGAAATATTCGCAATTAGCGCGCCCCGAGATCTTTCCTAGATCAATGCGATAATCGCGCGTTTCCCGTCGTTATATCCGAGAGCGCTGATCGACAAGCCGCGGCGGGACAAAGCGTAAAAAAAGAGAGTAGGAAAGATGGAAATTGCGCGGGGAATGAAAGTGAGCGCCGATTCCTAGCTGCCTTATTGAAAAAAAAACCCCTTGTTTGAGATTGATGAAATTTTTCGCGGGAACGCGTCGTCGCTCTTCCTCGTTGTACACCCTTGTGGCTTATTCGTATGTACGGTGCAGCGCGGAACGGAGAAACGAGAAGAGGCGTGCTGGGAGGACTATGTACGTTTAATTGGCAAAGTTCTTCTCGAATTTTTTTTTTTAACACCGTGATTAGATACTTTGCAATAGATAATTTATATCGTTTAATTCTCTCGAGAAGCTAAAAAAAAAAAATTGTTTTCAAATTATTATCTAAAGGCAAAAAGAGATCGACTGTAGTTCTGCGTATTGGATTTACCAATACCGCTCCTTATTACTCGGAACATTCTGCAATTTACCGTTACGTCAATCAGGGCTATTTCTATACTATGGCTTCCTTTACATTTTGAACGCTTCGCTGAAAAGGTCGATTAATTTGAAATAAAATTCCACTTATGAAAAATGATCGGAGATCGCGAGATTCTGCCCGAAGCAATCAGGACAATCAATTTTTCGAGTTCCCGTCCTCCTAAAAGGCTCGTATTAAATCAAAGACAAATGAAATTTCCACGTTCCCCACTCGATTTCATGCGACAAAGGCGAAAGCCGACGCGAAAACTATTTAACGGTCGACTCGAAACACAGTTCAATCGCGCATCCGACGTCCGCCTCTCCCCCCCCCCCCCAATCGGAGCGCAACCGTTTTTCCTGAAAAGCCGACTGTCATTTTTCCTCCTTACCCTCGATCGCGACGTGCGCTTGCGCGCGTTTTTATCCTTCGCGGGAACGGGGCGGGAGGCAGGAAGATGAAGCGCTCGAGGCGCTAATTCCTCCTTCGCCGGCGCATATTTTCTTAGACTCAGCTGTGGGAATGGAAAACGTGCATTTCCACTTATTTATCTTTGTGTATAATAATGCGCGTTCCAGGCTGCTATAGCTCCCCTATATGCTATAGAGTTTTAATTGTTTTGATGATACGTTAGAAATATATGTTCATTAACTCGATCCGTAGTATGGAAGCGCTGGGCAAATGAGCGCTGAGAAAATAGTTTTTATAAAAGGCTTTTCCAGTCGAACGAATATAGCAAAGTGGAACACATTTTTACAGTTAACTATATCGTATACGATTCGCTTATAGAGTTGTAAAACATTGAAGACCCGTTTTCTAGTTAGTTTCATAAGTATTAAAATAGGATCTTTAGAACGGGCTTTTTACCTTTGGGCGTTGGGTGATCAATTTTTCCGGGAAATTTGCGATATCGAGCGAATGCCCGCATTGTAGAAAGTTACATGAATCACTCATTACGTATCAATTCGCGCTACAGCAGAATGTGTCAGTAATATTAATCTAGATAAAAAGCAAATATCACGAGGTTCCACTGCACATATTTTTACAAAAATTACTTCCGACTACATGAACTTGATAACGCGCGATCCGTCGCTCCGAATAATTTGACTCGACAGTTCGAGCTTGAAATTTCGAAAAAAGGGATTGTGATCTCTTTCTTAATCCGATTTTGATGGGTACTCGATGGTCATATTTTTTTTTCGCAACTTTGGAAATTCAAAATATCGGGAATTTACATGAGAATTAGAGTGTATATTTGCATTTTGGCCGCGCGCGCTTTTGGAATTTGAAATTTTTTCGAATTCGAGCCACGCTTCGGAAAGCGATTTCTATGCAAATCTAATTAACTTCCGCGTTTCTGACTCGTGTATTTCAATATAGCTTCAACGTTTTAATTTTTTTTTTTCAAAATCTCAAAAATTTATCCCTGAACTTTCGATACAGCATAGCCAATGCGCAGAGATCCTTTGACCACGCTCCGGAAATGAATAAATTTTTAAAAGGGTCGATTCGCGATCTTCTTTTGGAATGAAAATTATTATTGAAAGTTTAAATTGCGAAAGAACTGCTGTGTGCGCAGTAAATCTTGCTAAGCTTTTATCGTGCATAATGCAAAATAAGCTAATTATAGATCGGCAGCAAGCTATTATCTTATGTCCAAGTAATTAGGAAAAATGTATACATTGCTTTTTTTGTGAGAGAAAAAATATAAGATAAATGCTCCAACAACTTGTCGCATTCTATATCAAATTGACTCAAAAACCAACATATTTCCCGTTTATTTTTTTCAAAAGAAGTTTTAAAATTGCCCTTGCATGGAGTTTAAAATTTTTTTCTAACCAGTTTTTGTTTTATATTTAACAATTTGTTGTTCATAAAGTTATAATGAAAGCTTGCTTTATACCCGCGATAGAATTTATATTAATTATGAAAGCTGCAGTAACACAATCTTTTTTTGTAAATTACCTTATTTCTTTAATATTTAATTAAACTTTTTCTGAACTTCTGCTAAATATATTTTGAGACAAAATGCAAGTTTGGCTGTGCCTTATGGGCTAAATTTAGATAAAGTTCATTTGAACTACAACTTCAGCCAAAGTTTGCCCAAGGTAATTTCTTTTTCGCGGGCAATCTATATAATAAATACTAAAGAGTGAAAACCAACTCCATGAAATTGTTATCGAACCTAATTATCGTCTCTGAATATTGTACATCACGATTATGAAGATAAAACTGAATAGTCAGGATGACGCGTTGCCCGAACAATATTTTTAATTAAGCATCGAATTACTGTCAGAAATTTTCAAGCTTCAGATAATCAGCGAGAACATGTAAAAAATACCAATTGGTGGCCAATAAATTCCTTATCTAAAGAAAAATAAGTATCAAAAACAAAGTGAAATATAAATATAGGCTTAAATACAATCTGATTGAGTCACTTATTATCAGTGCAGTCATTAATAAAAAAGATGCACTAAAGTATATAATGCGATATATTCGATATATGCGACGCAGCAGTTTTGATTTTGAATTTGATTTTAATTTTCTTTGGCCTGTTATTACTACAACTGTTAAAATATGAATAATAACATTTTTAATTTTTTTAGAAATAAATTAAAAAACCACTTACACAACTCAATTATTTTGTCATAAAAGATACGAAGATTCGTGAAGCTTATAGGTTTTCATGCTCTCTTTCTGATTTCTAAAACAAAAAATACGGAGTAATTTAGCACATTTAATAAAATGAATGCTTTTGTTTTCTACAACATATGGTAATGCTAATTCAATATGAATGCATAATGTAATACAGAATTGCCTTCCCGAATTCAATCATCATGTTTAATTAACTAAATTGAATCACTTAATTTTAATATTAAAAAATTTAAGGGAGTACTATCGATTTTCAATTAATGTTCAGAAAATTATAAAATTTACATACTAGTATGTTTTGACTTCAAACTGATCCATATAAATTTTTGGAAAGCTACACTAACCCAAAAAGAAGTTATTAATGATTTTATTTTTACACCATAACATGTATTCGTATGGGGAATCGCGTTTTCGATAGTTTCAATCGTGAAATTTATGAAAACGGCTGTTCAGATTTTGAACTGTAAAAACTGTAAAAAATGATTCATCAGTTTTTAGAGTTAATACAAACTAATTTATAAAATTATTTACGCTCACTCGGCCATTAGATGCACGATTTGACAACGTCAAATGATACTCGCGGATACTCGGTACTCTATATCAAGATTTTGAAAGAACTGACTAGATAAAATAATAAATATATTAATACAAAATTATAAATGATATTAATTCAAAAATATAAACTTTTATTGTTTTAATAACATAAACATTTTTTTATCGAGTACAGAAACTACAGATTAATTGCATCCGAAATTGAAAAACTGGAGATGCGGTAAAAACTTTAAGAGCTTATTAATTAAGGCTAAAAGAATCTCTCTCCGAAATTTCAGACCTCGTTATCAGGTAAATTCCTGCAAACGAGGAATTTGAAAATTCACTTTTTAACATGGCTCTTATGGGAGTCCACTGAAATGTTGTAGGTATGATGTGATATCTTTTAAAAAAAACTGGAGATCACAGCAAAAAATATAATATAACAAGAAGAAATCATAGGCGTTTTATTAATATAAAAAAGTGGGTCATGTCATGGATTATTTAGAGATATTCAATTAAGAAAATCGAAAAAGTCAGGTTATTCATACGATTACTGGAAGGAACATGGCCGTCCTAAATACGAGCAGACGCTTGACATGCGCGCGCAATTCAAATGGGTCGAAAAGGTGCACGTGTCGCGCTTAATTTTAATATAACATAATTTCATTACTATTATATAGAACATTATATAAAAGTTGTAATAAAAAGAAGAAACAAATAGTTGTCAAATTGTCTGATGCGCAGGATATTGAGGTGGCATTTCCTTTTTATCCTTTAAAAAATGTTCAAACTATCGGACTAGCTGAGTCAGTGATGAACCACCTTAAAGCAAAACATTTCTAAGCCAAATATTTTTAAATGAACTATTATTTGTCTTGCTTCAAAATTAATATCACAAAAGTAACAAAAAACAAGATTTTTCATTATTGAAGTTGGAATTTTTGTTAACAAATTTTCCTCTATGCAATATCTTAGCTAATTTTCATTTTTCTCACTTGTATGAAGGTATTGTAGGTAAACAAAAGTTTTACATTTCAAGCGAGCAGAAGAAAACTATGCAAGTGCGGTCAAACGAGTGTGCAACGTTGTCAAATCAAAGTACCACGGAAGTCGAAAACTGTTAAACACACACTTGACTCATGTACCGATAGAACTTCCTTAACAGACATAAAATTCGTTTTGGATAAAGAAACGTTTATAAACGTTTATAATCTCTAAACATAAAAAAACAAAAAAAAAAAAAAAAAAAAAAAAAACGAGGTAGACACCCGTAACCAATTGGGTCCAGGAAGAGTCACGCAGTGCCGTGGCTTTTAAAGCTCGAGTTGCGCCTCTCGAGGTTTTTGCGTAAATGAGGGACTCCAGTCGAGTTGCAGATACGTACATAGCAAAGAGAGGGAGGAAAGAAGCCTGATTATTCGGCGCGCAAGTTTTGCGTGTTTTACGAGATTTTACGTCGTGGAGTGGAAGACCCAATTACCGTGGCTTGTATCAGTTTACTGTGACTGGGCTTCTCTACCTAAAAAAAAAGCCATGTAAAATTAAATCCCTTACATAACTTATTCTACGCTGGTATTGCTTGTTAACCTGAAAATGATTTCACACTTTTCAACCCCTAAATAATGTAAAAGCTTGAAGAAAAAGCGTCTGCTTGATTCAGTTATTTATTGTTTTAATGACCAACGTCAGTACATTTTTCATGAAACCAATAAATTTTTACATTAGTGCGATAATAATTTTTTAAAATTGAAAAGCTTTCCGTTTACAGAAATTTTAGCTTCATTGTTAATGTGCATGATAAATTAACGCAGAATTAATTAGAAAAATTTAAAGCCCAACTAGTAAAAATTCTGCTTCCCAAAGATAATAATTTTATTCCGTAAAATTTAGCAATAACGACATAATAATAATTAAATTAAAAGTCTTGGTTATTTTAGAATTAAACATTGATTTAATTTATTTACCACAAAGCCCGCCTCGTTAAATTCCATTTGTACTAATTTTACCTAATGGAAAAGAACATGTAAGTTATAGTCGCTCGAATTGTGTGAATTTTAATACGGTTTGTTCCACTTTCGTTTGCTCTCCCGAAAAACTTAAGAGTGCACTTTACGTTTACCGAAATATATTTTGACCTACTGATATGTTGAGAAATGTTTTAGTTTGTTATAAGTAAAATATGACGCTTTAAATGCTCAAGGAAAAATTAAAAATTAAATATTGTTACTTTTTAATGTTTCCATAAAAAGTGTCTTATCTTTTATTGCTTTTTTAATTAAAAAAATTTTTTATATGAAATTCTTAATTTGAACAATGAAACTGTCTATTACTTTTACTCTATTCTTTTTTATTTTTATAATTACTGTAGCTTATTCAAATGAAGTAATTTTTCAACAAAGCTAATTTATTTATGACGAATTCAATTTGATTCTTATAATTATTAGCTCCTTTAGTATTTGTTTCATTCTTAAAGAACTATTATAAAGTAACTTTACTAGACCATTTTACCAGATCTAAATAAGATAAGAAAGATACCTTGAGATACATGTCATCAAAGTGTACTTAGTAACGATTAGCTTTACTTGATACTATTTGATTATTAATATCACAGTGCCTTTTTTCAAATCTACAAATCTTAATTTAAAATTTTTATAAAATGAAAAACAAAAATCCAGTTAATTTGCTTAGTTGCGCTGAAAAGGATTTCAAAGAAGATTTTTTATCTCCTTTTTTAATATATAAGCAACGTAAATTAATTAAAACTATATTGAAATCGACGTGATTAATATGCGACACGGGGCCAAGATATTAAAAAATAAAATTAATTCTTTTACTTTCAACAATTGCAAAGATTCTTCAACCTGTATTGTCCACCTCTTTAAGCACCTTTATTAACTTTCGTTAATGAATTATGCGCTTTAGAGACCTATTTAACAATCAGTCAAAATTTCAAATCAAACTTTCACATCGTAAATTTGAATTTCCGTAATTATGATTGTTCATTCTTTGTAACTCGTAATAAATTTTTTGAAATCTAAAAGTCCACATTTCAAAATTGCACCTTGTGTACATTACTAAAACCGATAGAAAGCGTCAAATCTAAAGCAGCTGATTTCCCGTCGTAATTATTTATTCAATTACTTGCGAGGCGGAACGTTCCAATCACTGCAAGAAAATAAAGAAAGCCAGCAGCCGAACGAAGCTCGGCGAAGAAGATCGAAGAGAGAAAAGGAAAAACTTGTTTAATAAACTCATTTCTCAAATCAAATATATCTCCCTTTTTCCGATGTAAATTAATTCCCCTCTTTGATTTGAAGCTGCGCGCGCCCACTTCGTTTCTCGTCCTCGCGCGCTTGCGATCTCTCCTCTTTCGATTCGTCGAATCTCTCGCAGAAAAATCTCGAGTCAGAGAGAGAGAGAGAGAGAGGGAGGGGGGGGGGGGGGAGATTCGCCGATGTACGAGGAAGGTACAAAAGATAACGAAATTACGGACTTGTATATTTCTCGTTGCGGAACTTTATCCACTGTCTTTTTTTACCTTTTTTCGTTTTTTCCCCTTAGTTTTCACCTCTCGCCTTGATTACTGCTCTTTTCTGGTATTGGCTCCGCGAAAATAAGCTTACGGCTCTCGCTTTTTGCTCGCGGGAGATGCGAGAGAAATTGCCGAGCGATTTATCGATGGGTAACTTTGGAATTCGAATAAATGCACCAGGTAAGTATTGAATAAATTATGCAACTTGTTAATTAAGCACTTTTTCCGATGCCGCCGCCGCCGTCGCCGCTGCTTCGGCCGGGGAAAAAACAATTTTATCTAGTGCTTACTAGATTATCGTGCAGTTTTAGTGCCGAGGTTGTAAAATATTGCTATATAAATTTTATTGCTCAAATAGATGTCTTATATCAGAAACTGATGTTAGCAATAACTATTAATTGCTTCATCAATTTGTATAATTTAGTAGGTCGGTTTTTCGCGCAAAGTGTCACGTCGGGACCTCCAGGTCTTTTCTTAAAATACCCGCTTTATGCTTGATTTGTTATTCTCGAAATCGTTCTCGTTTCTCAATGTTTTCTTCTGCATAACGATGAATTGCATTTACTCTTATCTCTCCTCCGCTCATTTCGAAAGTGTACCTGGCATTTCTCCGGCTTCTCGTTAGAAAAATATCGAATTAATTCGCGAAATTTGCAAATCACGCCAAGAGATTGCGAATAACCTAATTGATTTATCGGATAATTTATCGGAAAGTTTAATTTATCATCAATTGTCTAGCGAAAATTAACAGTTCATGAAATTTTACCGGCTATTTTATTTAAACAATGCGTTTCAAGCTGAAGGAGTTTTCCTTATTTTGCACTTCGTCCAAGACCTACCTTAAAATTACCATAACGAGACCGCCGACCGAGTAACGATCGAAACAACTGGTGGAGCTGATGAATCACACGATTCTCAGAAAGAACAGCCGTGAAATTTTAAGCTGCCAGACGGCGGGAATGAAGAGAAAGCTGGGCGGTCGAATCGCGCGAAATCTCGATTTTGGTCTTTTCAAACTGCTTCGAATGTTGCATCATCATCCTCGACCGACAAATTCGTTTTCGTCTTTTCGCTGCTTTCGGTTTAAGTTTTTTTCCTTCAAAGCGTTTTTCCCTCACGGCGGAAGAGAATTTTTGAATTTCAAGGCGGATCTCGCGATTTTTGTTTTTTGTTACAGGGTTTTTTGTGTCAAAAATGAAGAAATACTGTGCTGAAATAAACGTTCGTTAAAAAATATAGCATTTAAAATTGATGAAAACGTTTTTTGGTCTTAACTAGGAAAAGAAGTTTAAGTATTGCAGCAATATTTGAATTATATACCAGTTATAATTTGGGTACTATAAAAACAAAATTCTAATTTACTCCAAAAAAGAGATATCGTTACTAATAGCGATAATGGGCGCGATTGTTTTTTCAGAAAGTTTAAAATCTCGAAAGGTCAAAATATAGAAAATGATTTTTGTAGAAAGTGAAAAATACAGAATAAAAATGTTCAGAAAGGTAAAATAATAGAAAATTTTCATTTCGAAAGGCGAGAAGTCG
>JAWWML010000001.1:20604325-20707039 GCA_035047165.1 Ormyrus rosae | reverse complement strand
CAATTAGAAAGAAAATTATGAGCCTATTTAATAGCGAAATCATGTGAAAAAAAGCGTTTCATCGCGACCTATTAAATTAGCCACGGGACTTATCTATTAACTATTTTTCTGGCCATTTGTAATGCTGGGAATTCTACCAGGGAATAAGAAGCATAAACGAAACATTGATTTTTAATACTGCTTTGATATAATTTTAAAGAAAACATAAATTTCTTACCTCTTTTCTATCTCTCTCGCTCCCTACCAGAATACCGAACAAGTTTCTGGGCATTTCTGAGGTAAGAAAAATACCTAAAAATACGTATCGTAACAACCGTGTAAATACCGACAAATTAGTTTAAATTCAGTGAAACTAGTTTAAAAGTCCGGCGACCATGAAGAAAAACGTTTCATTTAAGTTAGAAAACTGGCTATGAAAAATAGATATTTTCTCGGCATGTTTTTTTAAAATACCGAATAAATAGGTATTAAATTTTTTTCATTTCCACCAGGGTTATAGACATTAATTTTAGGAAACAACATACATATTTATTGCTGCGTGTTATTGTTGCTTTCTAATAAAAATAAGGTTTCTTATTGCAATAAAATATTGGTACAACTGCAGCATATATACTGTATTGATATAGATATTGCAAGATATTGCTGATTTTATTTGTGATTCTAAAATATTTTTTATTGTTTAACTTTCAGAAAATTCTTCAAAAATAAAGTCAAATCCATTCACAAGTCCAGGCACAACTCTATTCGAAGCAAATTATTTTTCATTTTATTTTAAAACTTTATTGCAGTTCTTTTTACTTGTTTTGGGGATAAATGACGTCTAATTATAATAAAAAGAATGTACAATTAGAATTGACCTAAATGTTACTTTTTTTCTTCAAATTAAATTTAATTAGGTTATAAATGCTTAATTATCTTAAATGATGTCTTATTAATTTAAAGTAATGAAAGTCCTTACAGCTTCACATATAAACGCAACCTAAAATAACACCAATTTTCAACGAATTAAAGAGTTTACGGCAGTTTTAGATTTGCAAATAAAAAAAAACTGTATAGCGTTTCGTAAATCAGATTTGCTAAAAGACGTTAATTCAAGCTGGCAAAAAATAAAGTGTTGATTTTCGAAAAATAGTAAATTCCGACCAACCGCTCCGCTCTCTTCCGAATTTTCATGTTTTTCTTTCGCTGTTTGTTCACGCGGGGTTTCCGAATACCAAATGTACTTCCCATTCGGATTTCGCGGGGCTTCAATTTCCTCTTTTTTCTATCTCGCTTCCTATCGTATTATATTAGGCGCCACAGCGACGGCTTTTCAACTGCTGAACGGAAAAGGCTGGAGGGAAGACGTCCCGGAGGAAGCAAAATATTTTTTCAAGAATGCCCGGACGAAGTAGCGAGTATTTTTTTAAGTTTAAAGTGGATTTTAGGTTGGAGGAATTTTATTCGAAACATTGGTTAATTCAATTGAGGTTCGGAGCGTCATACGCTGTGTGATTTTTGAAGTTGTAGGTCTTTTTGAAAATTTTGCTGTCTTCAAGATGAGAAGATGACGTGGGGGACATAAAGTTTTTATTAAAAACAGTAAGACTTCAGACTGCTTTGAAGAAAAATAATCATAAATAAAGCATCAGAATGAAAACACTTTTGAGGAGAACTTATTATTGCTTTTACTTTTCAAGAAATTTGGCTGACGTAAAGTTTGATGCTCTTGATTTAAGAACCAAATCCCATCAGATTGTTTAAAAAATATCTCATTTACTGTACTTTTGTTTAACGTATACAGTAATGGAAATATTTATTAGGGAACTATAATTTTTGAGAGTATTAAAACAAATATTGTTAGTCGTTCAATAAGTCACAATAACTGTGAATATTTTAAATTAATTTCACTTCTCATCTATTATATATTGAAAACAGTTGAAGTCATATTCATCTGCTATTAATATCATGATCGAAATTTGAATTTAAACCCAATCAAAAGCCAAACAAAATACCCTGTACACGATTGAGTTTTTTATATACATAGAATACCATAAAAAGCTCGTAAAAACGGTTTCGTCGATTAAAACAGTTCGATAATTGGACCTTCAAAAAACTTGCCAGCGCATTGTTGCCGAATAATAATCGAAGCATTCGATCATTGGCCCCCTTGTATGATGATGCCCTTAATTAAACACTGCTTTTAATTTACAAATAATGTAATCGATGCTGAAGTTGATCGAGTTCTGAGCCGAGGCCAATCGACAATCGAGTCTCTCCCATCAAATCTCAAAAAATTCATTCACTTTCACATAACTGCGTTAAAAAAGTGAGAGAAGCTCGGATGCCTGCTAGCTGAGCGATCCTCTCAAACTCGATTCTAATGGTTCGACGGTGTATGAGGGTGACGAGAGGGCCGATTGTGCGCGAATATCAAATTTCGAATGACGGATAGCGCTTGTTTATTGTAGCAAAGGCTCGACTGAGCAGTATAATATAATGGAGTGCTAAAGATTGAATTGATTTATTCTGCGCACAACTGCATAATACTGCAAGCTCATTGATTACATAGTTTAATTATTTGTTAATAAATAATTCATATTTTTAATTGCGATAGTTCAAATTACATCTGTTAAAGAGAAACACGTAACGTTTGGTTGAACAATTCAGATTTTAATTTCATTTACATCTCGAAAGAAGCTCCTCACTTTGCTCTTCCCACTGAGCTACCGATTTCTATACTAATCTTTTCTTCGAGTTTTCCTCATATCGTCATACTAACGCTTGTAATTGACGCCCTTTGATGCGCTTCATACGCGACCCATTTATTCGGTTGACAAAATTCTAATTTAACGGTCTAAATGCAGCCTCTGCATGATTAAGCTTTAATGATGCGTAAGGCAAGAACTATACTTCCCTGGTAAAAATGTCTCATCCTGTTAATGAAACGATTTTTTTAGCTTAAAACAACATTTTTAACAATACAAACTACCCAAAACGACCACTATCGATAAAATTATCGATATTACGAAATAAATGAATACCCAATAATGACGGGCAGACGATTATATTTTTTTCCGTTTCCAATTAAACTCCCGAAGAAACTATAAAAGTCGCATCCACGAAGAGGTACGATAACAATGCTCGAAAACCGGCTCTTGACCCCGCACAGCAATACATAGACGACCAAGAAGAAAGGCAAGCAAGCCGGAGAAGAAGAAAGCAAAAAGCGACGGCCGCTCGCCGGGCGTTTAGCGTCGGGTAATTATTACACGTACGCGATGACTAGTGCGATAAGGATAATTGTCGCGCGAGCGAGGCGCCACCGAGCGCTTTCTTCCCCCTCCCCATCGCCGGCTCCACGCGTCGATACGCACCGCGATGTATTCCCATGTATATATACATGTATACGCAGGTCGCTCAGCTCCGGCGGTTTAAACGCCGTTGCGGATTCTCACGGCCAAATTTTTCACCCGGAAATTTATAGACTGACGTCAATGCGATACCGTATTCCGACATGGATTCTCGACCGGAGCGGATGCTACTCAAACTTTTAGGAAGACGGCTGATTCTAGTTTTCTTTCGGATAGCGAATTGCAAATTATTATTCAAGTTTACCTGTTTCTTACTGTGTTAACCAACGACAAACAACGTCTTATCGAAAAATTACCAACGGCTTGAATCTTCTGGAGGTGATACAACAAATTGATGGTTTTGATAAAAGAGCAAAATGATCGATTATTATTAGTATCTTACAGATTGGCCAATCGAGTTGGAAATTCTCGGTGAATACTTCGTTCGGTTCTCGAAATCTATTCGAAAGTTACCAAAAAATAAATCTGAAATCCAGCGTCCGCCGCGCTCCAATTTGCCGGGAAAATTCAGTTTCAATTTGAGAGAAGCTCGAAATCGGCGACCTGCAACAAAACCGAGTTTGCGAGGAGATTATTCTCGCGCGAAAGGAAATTGGATACAGCGCGCGATGATTATGCCCGCGCCGTTATTTCGTTATATATATATATATTTTTTTTTTTATCGGTTTCGCGCACTTCAGAGTAAACACGTTTTGACGGGTTGCCTTGTGTTTTGCGGTTTGAAAAACATTCATAAGCCTGGACAAGCGTTAGTTTATTGTACATTTCGCGTGAAAAAAAACTCGTCTGGAAATGAAAAAGGCGCGTTAATAGATATAGAAAAAAAATGAGAGCTCGGAAAAGACTACAAAAGCGCTTTTTTCACAAAAGCGCTGAAGTTTAACGTGCAAAAGTACGTCAGTCATAAAAATTCTGGTTTATATCGAGGTAATAAAAGGGAAGGCAAAACAATGTTTACGTTTCTTTGGGGGGGGGGCTTACCCGAGTTTTCTAAAATTTTTAATTTAAATCTGATTACACAGCTTTAATTCGTAATCGCGTTCGGATTTCGTTCGCCGAGCGGAAACTCGCCCATCGAATTAAAAAAATCCCCGCGACGACAAATGCAAATTTGAGCGGCATCAAAAACAGATTTATCCGCGCGGTACTACGCAGTTTTTTCCTGCGGCCGCGGCTTTCGGCGAGCAATATTTCGGAGAAAGAAGAGGGGGAGTACATAAGCGTGTCCATCGATTTTTTCTTCCTTACCACTCGAAACTTTTAAATTTAAATTCTCAGCCTGGAGAGAGGGAGAGAGACGGAGAGAAAAGGGGCTCTCCATAATTAAACTTGAAACGCAATTTCGAGGCCGGCTTTAAAATTCAAATTTAAAAACTTAAAACTGCCTCTCCCCCCCGCACGTAAATAATAAATAATCAGTTCGCGGCTGCTTTTAGAATGACGCGGCTAAACATAATCATCGGAGGGTCAACTCGAAAGTCTCATTAGTCTGCGCATTTCTCTATCAGGCGTCTTTTTCCGCGAAAAACTTAATGCATTACCGGTGGCGAACTATACACTCGCAACATCTGCACGTTTCAAAACTTTGTCCGCGCTCTAAAGTTTAAAATGATTTCCTTCGATGCTCCCCCCCCCCCCCCCGGTGTCATTATACATCGTTCTCTCCGCTTCTTTCATTATTTTCCATATATTTTTTTTTACAATCCGCAGGCGACGATCCACCCTCCGCGGGGTAGCGTTCTTTTTTTCTTTTTCCACCGCCTACCCTCGAGTTTAATGCGAAGTACGCATCCGAAGAAACAGTTTCCTCGGCCTATTCGCCGCGGCGGAGGCAGTAAATACGTCCTGAATCGTAAATTGCACTTTGTAAAATTGCTCGCGAGAAGTATAAAATATGGAATTGCAGCTGCAGTTCGCGCCAACTTTTGACCGAACGAGCTCGAGCTTATCGATCGGACTCTGCTTCCATGCCTCTTCTTCTTCTTCTTCTTCTTCTTCATCGCCTCTCCTTCGCCGGGCATTTTTCCTTGCTTTTTTTCGCTTTCCGTGTCAAAATTTTCGACAAGTCGCGCCTAATGACGCACGAAAGCTCGGACGTAAGAAGGCGAGTTTGGTAAACTCGCCGACTGAAACGCAGGTAACGAGGGCTCGAAAAAAAAGCGAGGCGGTTTTGATTTTTTGCGCATTTTCGCGTGTAACAGAGCGGCTGTTGTTGTTTGCACAGTCACGAACTTCTCTGCAGCTTAATTTGGTGGAAAAAAGTTCCAGCATCGCGTTCAACTGTATTTCAGCTTAAGTAAAGCATTGCAAATGAACTAATTTGACTAGTTTTTAAAAAAGTTTCAAAACGAAAAAGGATAAACGTGGAAAATCAAACAAAGGAGAAGAAAGCTCTTGTCAGACTAATGAATGTCAGCAAAATTATAAACTTTTATGATGAAAAATTTCGAATTTTTTTCACGGAAAGTTACGAATTTTGCTTGTTTTTATTTTTTGCACTATGTTGCATAAATAGCACTTTTGGGAAAACGAATATGTTGGCAGTTTTTCTTTTAATTCAATTCCATACTCTCGAAGGAAATTTTTGCAACTGCAAAATTAAAAAAGGTGCTTCTTTGATTTTATTTTTAAACTCTCTCTCTCTCTCTCTCTCTCTCTCTCTCTGAGAACATTTTATTTAGCAAACAGATTTCTTAATTTCAGATTGAAACTTGTAATATTCAATAAAAACAGCCTTCCGAGCATTTGAATTTCGTATTAGACAGCTGTAGTAAGAAAGAGTTGAACGGCCTGGAGCGACAGAGACAGTGGTCCGAACGAGAGAGAAAGACTCGAAGGACACCGACCTCTTCTGAAGCAAGTCGTTGCTGCATCCCCCGCTAGAACGCGCATACTTCTTTTTCTTTTTTATCTGTTTAAACTTTCTAAATAGTTCGAAGAATGTTTGTGTGCAATTTTTGTGCTTAATCTTCAATACGTTCAGAGTTATTGATTTTTTCACGTTTAATCGAGTATTTTACGTTCTAATAATCGGATCATGCTCTATTTTTTTTTTAAAACTTCGGTTTTTAAAAGCTTTCCATTGTAATAAAAATTGAACGAGCTATTAAGTTTTAGACATGCGTAAAAACAGCTCAACAAATAACCCCAAATTAAACTTTAGGAAATTTTCAATCATATTTTGAGAAATGAGTAGCTGAACGACTGAAAGAAGTTTGCCCAGACTCTTTTCTTTTGGAAACGGCGCAATTTGCAATTAAGGAAAAAAAATGTCTGAATCTTAATCTTAATTTGATAAACATAAAAGTGTCTTTTTTTTAAATATTGCAATTTGAGCAATTTTTCTATCACAGTTTGAACTTTAAGGTTGTTCGTCCGATGTTCGACGTACTCTAAGGAAACAATTAAAAAAAAAAGAAACGAATTCGACTGGATATTACATATAATCGTACGACCTATATAAAAGGCTGAAATAGGAACGTATTACTATTCATTTAAACATAATAAAACGGCAATCATTGTATCAAATGTCATTTCAAGTCAAGGCTCATACTAAAAGATGATTATTTTAATAGCCCTTCGTTTTAATTTTGATCATGCTTTAGAATTTGACAGGAAATTTGTCTCTTTGATCTAAGCTCACGTCTCATTTTGACAAGTTAATTAAAATTTTCCAGGATTTCAGCATTCATTTCATTTCCCAGAAAGTTATTTTTGTTATATTCAAGTGCTTCTTTAATGATGAGGATTTGAAGAATTAAATTCAAAAAGTGCCTTTAAAAGCGCACAAATGCATTATAGAGTTAAAGCTAATTTTCTGCTTTTTTCGATGCGGAACGGTCAATTTTCGAAAGGGTTGTGTTTGCTCTGGAAAATTGTGGGCTTTTTGCGACGAACCGGACGACAGGAGTTGACAAGACAATTTTGCAGAGGAGCGGAAACAAGTGCCGTGTAATGAAGCGATTGGGGGTTTTAGCGAATTGCTTTACTTTACTCTCTATTCAAACCTGTCGTCTACCATCCCATTATCTTCCTCCACGTTACCTTGGAACTTTGATTTGACTGAACATTTGATTTTACAATTTACCATTCTTATTACGTTACAAAAATTATTGAACGGTATTTTTTAAACGTTAATTGTTACTATCCTTTTTTTATTTCTATTTGTTGCTTTAAAAAGTTTGCTTTAATTAAAAAGATTAATAAAACAATTTATATCAAATTATAAAATTCGGTTAAAAAATGTTTGTTTTATCAAGACCTTAAATCGTTGCATAAATTAAACCTGTAAATTCCTCTTTAACAAATCTTTTAATTTAAAATACAATAAAAAACACAATACCCTTTAAAAAATACGCGACTTAATTAAGTATTAAATAAAACATAAATTATAAACGTATTTTAATCCCACGAAATTTAAATAGTTACTGAGAAATACGATTAATATAAAGTACCATACTTTTAATAAAATATATGGTTTTCAATTTCCTCGTAAGTATTTTTTATTAATAATTAGAGCTCGTTACCGAATAATAAATTTTAAAATAATACACTCAAAGTTTTGCATTACGCACTGATCCCACCGATATTATGATTATTATACATTCGTTGGGTAGTTTTTATTGATTATCTCTCTGCTGAGGTACTTAAAATGCAATGGGTGATGCACATGCTCTTAATATTCAAATTTTTAGTTAGTAATTTAAAAAATTTAAAAATGTGTTTAGTACATTAAAAAAAAAACCTTTGCAAAACAACCTCTGCAGAGAGCATTGAAAGTATAATAACAGTTCATACTTCACTTGATTCGTTTCATATAAAGATTGATTTTAAAAACTACTAACTCGATATTGAAAGTTAAACTGATATATAATATTATGTAATTAGATTGAAATTGGAAATACATCTTGTCCAGAAACGAAAAATTAAGAGCAAGCGGAATTACTTTAAAACAGACCGCTCTCAACATCAGTAACTTCTCAGCGTTGATTCTGAAGCTGCAATAAAACTTTTCCAAATTATGATTTCATTCGAATTATTCAAATTTCATTGAAAATAAAAGCTCTTTCGACACTGAGAGAAAAAAAGAGTAAAAATTATGATTTTTCTTCTCATATCTATAATTTTCGATTGTAATATTCAAAATCAGTTAGGAATAATAATGATATGGCTACTACTTTGACTAAAGTTTTCAGTGAAGTTTCACTATAATACTTCTGTATCATTCAGTTTGAATACGCATAATTCATAACTCAAACTGCTTTTGTAAAATTTGAATAACTCTGTAACAGAAAAAATATTCTAGTGAAACTTCACTGAAAACTTTAGTCAAAATAGTAGCTACATAATCTTATCTTATCCTTCTTTCATTCGAATGACCGAAATACCGTGAACGGCGGAAATTCATGGGCAATGAGGCAAAAGTCTACTACACTGAGAGAAGAGATATAGTAAAAATTACAAATAATCTTGTAAAAATTACCATACTGTCTAAAGTAAAGCCACCGCAAACTGTTAAAACCAAAAAAATTACTATATTTTGTAAAAAAATTTACTATACTGTTTGGGTAAATTTTCCTATAAAGTATGGCAATTTTTTTAGGTTTTGACATCTGTGCCGTACTAGGCCGTACTAGGCAGTATGGTAATTTTTACTAAACTTTTTTTTCAGTGTGGGAGTGAACCGAATGTGAACGAATATAAATATAGTATGAAAAACATAAAAGTATCAAATGAAACATTGCTCTCTGCGTTTTACAAGCGTCAGACAGTGAGTTCTTTCAACGTTCATAGAATTTAGAAAATTCTACACTCATTTATAATGACGGATAAAGTACCTATCATCGCATATAAAAACTGTCAAAGTAAATATCCGAAAGTAGTGCGTATGGTCAAAAAGCCCAATCGATCGCGCTCGAATTCCAGCGCAGTAATTCCACGCGGATACGCGCAAAGAGGCACTTCATCCCGGTATAAAGTCTGCAATCGTATACGCGCTTACCGCTTTATTAAAAATGCACGTACCGTCTATTTGCGGGGACGAATCGACGAAGGGGCCGCTCGTAAAGCGCGTCATCGCCTTCACGATGAAAAAGCTTGCCAGTCGATTTATGCGTCTGTACATCGACGCACGCACGAACCCAGAGGTGGGTGGGGGGCAGCCCTAGACAGGTGGCAGACGGCGCGCGAGCAGGAAGAGGAAGAGCCCGGAGGTTGCTTCGTTCGAGGAGGAAAAGGGAGCTGTGACAAGATTTTTTTCGCCTTGACCTAGAAAGGTCAATGGACGCTGATAAAATAGTAGGTTTTGCGACAAGTAAATATGCACTTCGCAACAAAATTAACGCACCACTTAATTCCGACGAAAAATTGCTCATTTTCAAAGGTCGATATCTCAGGAAAAAAAGTTCGTAGGGGGTCAATTTTTGTTTTTAAATGAAAGGTTATTGTCTCTACTTTAAGATGGCGGTATTGGTTTTTCGACACAACGCAATCCCAACTTATGTGACCTTGAAATTCAAAGTCATTTTTCAAAGCTCAAAATTTGTAAACTTTTGCAAATCTTTTTTTAAATTAAAGGGGAAGAGTTGTACTTTAAGGTGCAATGATCAGAATTATCGAGGAAAAATCATCCACGCGCAGGCGTATTGCGAAAGTTTACAAATTTTGAACTTTGAAAAATGACCTTGAATTTCAAGGTCACATAAGTTGGGGTTGCATTAACGTTAACTTTTCATTTAAAAACAATAATTGACCCCCTACGACCATTTTTTCCTGAGATATCGACCTTCGAAAATGAGCAATTTTTCGTCGGAATTAAGTGGTGCGTTAATTTTGTTGCGGAGTGTAAATTTCCCATTGTGATAAGAAACTCGATTTATTCTTCATGTCAACAAATTCAGATCTTTAATACTTTGATATTTTATTTAAAATTACAATTAATAAAGTTTCTTAACTTTGGCAATTGTTAAGGAACATTCAAGCTATGGCAGGTACTGTCTAAATCACTAAAAACTGCTTTTTTGACCTTGAAAATAAGCATATCTTATTAGCGCAGAATTTTGAATTATGGACATATTCGTGTTTAGCAGATTGAACTTCACACCGATATAGTGTAAGCTATTGCAAATACAACTTCTCTTTTTCGTGTGTCTGTGTTATTTTCGGTAATATAACCTTGCATGTGATACATGACAAGTTTTTCACCAACAGTGCTTATTTAAAACTGGCTAAAAACTACTAGAAGCGAGACTAGAAGGCTAATTAAACGAAGTACTTAAGCTAGCTAATTCGTCTTATATCATTCATATCTGTTTTATATTGTTATAACGGTTTTTTAAAAAAACAACAGCACGCTTGCTGCAGAAACTTGTTATAAATCAGTATAGTTTGAGCTGTAGACGAGCGATTCGCTTTTTGTACATTTAGAATGCACACTCGGTAATTGTTTTAACGGTACAACTCTTTAGCAACTGAACAAAAAATAATTAGCAAACGCAACGTGGCAAAAAACGGCTTGGACAAAATCTCTCCCAACGGCTTGTAAACTAAATACAATGTTAACAAATTTTCGGCCGACAAGCCAACAGAAAAATTGCTTGGTTCGCTTTCGCACGACGCAGATGAAATATGTAAACAAAACAATCACTGGCTAAAAATAGGTGTTTCATTATTCGAAAAGATGATTAAAGATAAGGATTAATTTCGTAAAAAGTATCGCATTTGATTGTAAACGCGAGTAAACAGGAAAGTTTTTCCATCGTTTAGATTTTGTTAAAAATGTTATCTTTCATTCATGCATTTCGTCACGTTTTATTGTACTTCTTTAGAGACATCGAGCCGATCCTATAAAGATTTAAACGAAATTTAAAAAAAAGTTTCAGTAAATTCTTATTATCATTTCACAATAAAGTATTTATGTATATTTAAAAGCTTATTTTTACAAATTATCTTTTATCCTTAAAGCATTTCGAAAGTGTCTTTAAAAATAAAGTAAGTAGAAAATTTAAAAGCAATAACCGTTAAAAATGCCTTTCACCGTAAATCAAAAGGAAAACGTCTCGAAAAACAGGCTGATAAAACCCACATAATATTCCATTAACTCGCACGCAACGTGCCGAAAATAAAACTCGATACCGAAAATAAATGAAGAAACTGCATCGGCGAGCGAAATGCTTCCTTTTCCAAATAGCGACAAATAAGCGAGGCCAGCGCGCCCAGCGAAGAAAGAAGAGCCGCAAAATCAGAATTCCAAATGATTAAATTAAGATTCCCCGAACGCTGAGCCAAAACACAGACGAACGCGAGAGTCGGCGGTGGGGAGTAGGAAAATAAAAAGAGAGAAAAAAAAAAAAAGAATTAAGCCACGCTCGCGAAGTAGCACGATCAGCAAAGCAACCGAAGACGCGGCACACTTTGCCGGTTTTCTCGTAAAGCCCGCGCGACTCCCTTCACCGACTTGAGCGCGACGAAGAAAGTTTATTGCGCGTTACCCCGAACTGCAGTAATAATAATAATCATTGTATTGATATAATCGCGCGAGTCGAAGCTCTGCCCTCCACGACGGCGCGGAAGAATTTTAATCGCCAAAAAAGCGGGGGACTTTTTTCATTGACGTTTCGACGAACCGTAAACACGTTTTCGCGGTATACACCTGCTCGCAGAAATTTCTTATTGTGGGATTGCGAGTTAATGCCGTTTCCTGCTGTCGTTTCGACGCTCATTTTAATAGTTAGGAAAGCGGCCGGGATAGTTATTTTGTCTTTTCTTAGATTTTAATGAGCGGCATAAAAATCGAATTCTTTATTGCGCATCGATAACGAGATATTACCAAATTATAGTGATTTGCGTTATTTAAATATTTAACGGGTGCTTAACTGGGTTAACTGGCTTCGTCTGAACAAATGAATCGCCGAAACTTTGTGGAGAACGAATCGATTACGTTAACTTTGCGAATTTAGAAATTAAAATTCTCTTTTCCTTTCACATTAGCTTTAAAGAAGATTGCCAATAATTAGGCTTAAACGCTGCACTCTGTAGACATAAAACAAGCAATAAAATTGTATAAACAGCTTACTTTCCGTACTGCAATGATCACAGCTACTTACTTGGAACTTCCTAAGGAAAAAACTACTTTCAAGCAGAGAGGCGGAAGTCAACAGCAGTTCGAACGCTGCTCAACATCCGGGACAAACTGAAAAAAGAAGAAAAGAGACTCCATTGAACGGATAAACAGAGCCGATGGTATTTCTCTGCACTTACGAGCTCGTACGTCAACTTAATAAATTGTATACGTTTCACGCGAAAAAGGAGGATAAACTGCGAGATGCGACTGCTGCAACGACCGACGGGAGCTCCGGAAAAATTTGCGACTTGCCTGCGATACGGATACCTTGAGTACGATAGAGCGCGATTTACGAGCAATAACGTCGCACTTGGATATTCAACCAGAGCGGGGCGCTTTCCTTTTTCGCAGGCTGAAATTCAGTAAACGAGCCGTTTTCTTTAATTAATTGTACACGTCTAATGATGATTGCAGGATGAAGCTCTTTTTAACGGCCACGCTTGTCGAGGTAGAGCCTCTTTTTAAACTAAAGGATATAATTGCTGTAAGAAAAGTAAGCTTTGCATTTTGCAAACTCGATACTCTGATGTTATTCGAAAAATGTTGTTTTTAAAACGGATTTGGTAACGGTAGAGGAATATTTTAATCAAGTAGAATAATCGCTTTTGAAGATTACGGTTACGTTGGCGTTTATTACTGCACGGAATTATTTAAAAAAGAAAAAATTTTAATCTCCGAGTTCTCGGTAAAAATGCGAAAATGAAATCCGGTCATATCATATTTACGTACAAAAGCGAGAGTGTAGGATTACTCCGAACGAATTTTAAGCAAAATACTACACGCGAGTCGGTGTATACTTTTCGGTTGGTAAATTTGATGATCTCGTTTGGCCTTCCCAGAAAAAAAAAGAAAAAAAAAAGCAATCCGACGTCGAATATACTCCTGCAGAGCTTCTTATGCATATTATTAACAGCTTCATAGAAACGTTTGTAAGTATTCTCCCGTGTTTAAAGACGAATCTAATTACCGCATCATTTACGAAGCGCTGCAAAAAATAACCCTCAATAATGATTCACGCCGGATGATCGAACGACGTATTTATATATAACAAAGTATTTAGCCCAGCAGCTTCTCATCTGCGTCCATTTGCAATCTCTCTTTCGCGTCCTCGAGACTCGTGAGCGCGCGATGTAAACAACCGCTTTCACTTCTCTCTCTCTCTCTCTTGCTTCTGCCTCTCACACGTCGGTCTGTCGGCGACACGCAACGCAACTCGTTTTCGCGAAAAAGCTCACGCTTAGCGCCGGCATCTTCATTATCGTAAGGTCCAGCTGGAATAATAGACTTGAATGGAAGCGGGGTTTTTTTCCCGTGGCAGTCTTCTGGTCGTTTAAGCTTTAGAATGCAAATAGATACAAGTGTATTCTTGGAAAAATTTGGTGCTTGTTTTTTTTTGCTCGAGATTTTACCTTTACAATCTACATTTTTTTAGACAATTTTCGAAAGGGAATAAATTTGCATTAAATTCCTATCGATTTACAATAATAATAATAATAATATAGTTCGAAGTTCGATTATAAAGGTTTTATAATAAGACTACCATCGCCAGTCATAATTCGAGCAAAGCGCAAAGCATCTGTAATATTATTTAATTGTAAGGTTCAACATCGGCAACCCCATTATAATTCCATCCCAACGAGAGTATAGTTAGATTACAGTTTAATCGTAACAAAATACTATTCTGCTCAGCGTACATTCGACTAAAAAAGAGAACGCTCCCGCAAATAGTCGATGAGAAAATTTTTATTAGAACGCGCAGCACTCAAGTCATCGCACTGCCCCTTAACGTGTAACTGCACATTGCACTTTGAGGAAAACTCGCCTCGACGACGCCCCGTATTCCCCCGCTCCAGCTTTGCTGTACATTGTTTATTTTCCAGCACGCGCTTCTTCCCCTCCGCGCCCTCGGGTCCTTTTTTTTTTTTCATATCGGCTAGTTCCTATTTTCTCTTAGACTCGATTCTTTTTGCGCCTCTCTCTCTTGCGTTTGATGTCGCCTACTCGCTCGATGTCTTATCTATCGATTACTGAACCTCCGGAGTCCTCGGTGCATCGTATTCATCCGCGGCGCGGCCTCGTTTTATTGACGCTCGGCGCGCTAATTTTTCACCGCGGCAAAAGCGGCAAGTTTCTGAATTCTGAACGGAGCTCTTTGGTTTTTGACGGGGCGGCGATCTGCTCGGCGCCGCCGGCGAGTTGAGCGCGGCTTCTATATAATATTGATTAAAAATTTTATGCCGAGTCTGAGATTACGTCAGGCGCCGCCGTCGCGAGGCTCGAATTTTTTATAATATATACGTTTTTCCGGCGTTGGAAAAAACATCGATGGCTAGGTTTTCTGAGGAGGAAAATTAGCTGCTTTGTTATTTGCAGTTAGTCGCTGCCTCTTCTCGTCACAGGTTGTACAGCTGTAATTTGATTTTTTAGATAGTTTTTTCCTCGAGATAAAAAGGGAAACAAAAGAGGAACGCCGACGTTTTATGACGTTTTATAAGAAAGTAATTTATGCCGACTTTGGGAGAAAAATACACCTTCGAAAGACTACAGGCCACTCGAAATTAACAGTAAAAACGAATGCTTATCAGCTGTTTTTATTACGTTCATGCTTCCTTTTATGACAAAGAGCACTTTCGAAATTAGTACCGCCGCGAAAAATTCGGAAAAGTCGGCTTTTCGAGAAATTCGTAAGGTTACTTTTTCCCGCATAAGTTCCAATATTCATTCATTTAACAAACAAGCGTTTCAACTTTAAATCGAAGCGAGTAACGAAGGGCGATAACTCTCGGTAAAATTCCGAGTTAAGTTTCACAGTTACGTTGCCAAAATTAAACACAAAAAAACAGGTTTTTTTTAAAACTGTGTAATGTATATAGATATATAGATATTGAAGCCGCGTTGGTAAGAGGAAAAATTTTGTTTTTGTACCAGTGCCGGTAGTCTGCATTTTTAATTAAGAGATAAAAAAGGAAGATAGTATTTTATTACGTGATTTCGCGCTCTAATTTTAATGTTTCGGTATTTGTTAGCAATATTAAAATTTTTAATGAACTTGCTTAATTTTCAATAAATAATCCCGAAACTAGTCATGCGAATTGATCTTTATTTTTTACATTGAACGATCCAATGAACTTACCTGTACGCGGAGTTCGATTTTAATTATGTGAATAAAACCTCATTGGAGGAGACTGTGATGTAGTCCCCTATTCCCCCCCGAATTCACAGCGTTTTAGAGTGAGGAAAAAACTCCCGGTCGCTTGTCGCGTCTCTGGTGTCTACTCTCGGAAAACCTTATTTTTCAGATTATTATGGAAAAATTTCTGCACTTCAATGGTTCCTATATTAACATTGAAGTAAATAAAGGATACCAGGGTTATTGGTTTGCCGAAAATCCGGTACTACAATAATAGATTTTTTACATTTTTCTACTTCATTTTTTGAATCAAATTTAATTTTCTTGGTGTACTCTAGCAACAAACTTGTGCTTTAGTTTATGCTCAACTTGATCACTCGGACCTCGCTCTAAACACGTGCGATTTCTATAGCGTACAGAGAAAGAGGGCAAGTCGGGAGTTGTCGTTTCGCTCGAGGCGAATAAAATATAATTAATGTTACAAATTTAATTTCAACGAATAACTTATTTCCCAGTAATTTTATGATAAAGTCGAAATAATAAACTCCAAGCTTCGTATCTCAGCGGAAATTGTTAACATTGTTACGCCACTGCATATTGAAAATTAAAATTGTTAAAATTTTTCCAAACTGCAAGTAAGCTGCGGGTTAAATTTTTTAAAATTCATGCCTTTGGAGTATAATGTTTTGGAGTAGGGGCTAAACAAAGTTACTCGAAAAGTTTATGTGCGGTAACTCTAGTTTTGAAAGGTTTCAAAGTATACTTGACGACGTTTAAGAAAACGGGCTAAAAATTGTTTGCATTATCAACGAATTTCAATTTCGAAGTTTCAGTAAATTACTTTTTTCAAATGCCATGTAGGCCGTTAATACGAGCAATTTAAGCCCGCGTATTAAAGCCCAATATCTTTCATAAAATCATCTCGCCTCTCACGAAGGCCGAATTCCGCCGATATCGTTAAATCGCTTAATTGAATGTTTCGAATGATTTGGTACGTTCAAACTGCCACTATTACTGAATCATCATTACAAAACCAGTATTCGAAGCTTCGATGAAGCCTCTAATTTTAAATCCAGCGCGGCGTTTCGATATAGCCTTTAGACTTTGCTCACTTCATTATCCGGCTTACAAAGTACATAATAGTCGGCGTGACTTCAGCAACGACCAGCGGCAGTCTCGCACGCCATCGAGTAGCAATTTCGAAAAAGCTTCGTCTTCGATGATGCGTGGCGAGAGAAAAAGAGAGCCCGAGAGGAGGAAGGAGCGAGCACGATTTTTTCCGGCGTGCTCTTTTTTTTTTTTTTTTTCTTTTTTTTTTCATTTTAGTGACGCACGAAGCGGCAACTCGACTCGTCTCGGCGAGCGGAGGGTTCGCGTTTCGAGGAAGCGGCCTCTGGCGAGACGGAGACGCGGATAAGGAAAAGTACCGAGGAAAGTGAAGGTACTTTCTGGGGCAATCCAGTTATAAAGTTCCGTCTTCGTTATATGCGTTGCTTATTAATAGAAGGGAGTTTGCTAAAAATTCGATATATTTTGAAAGATTAAAGATAGCGATCACCTAATATTTTTATAATAAATAATTTACGGTGATGATAGTTTTTATAAATTTTTTACTTTTCGACTGAGATTTCGAAATACACTTAAAGATAAACGGCAATCTAATTTTTAAGTAAAACAGTATATAACACAATTCTTTAAGTATTAGCTTTCTGAAATAGAATGATTAAAAAGATTTTTGAAATTTTGCTTCGCTAAGCTGGTTACTAATTTTAAATTAAAAATTGAAATTTCAGCTGGTAAAGCATAGTTTTACGATGACGTCGTCGATTCCATTGAAATATTAATTTTTTGTGGACAATACTCTTATTAACACACGGTTAATATTCAAAGAGACTCTCGACACAAAAGAAGTAATTACAAAATTTAATTACAAAGTAAATGTCAAAATTTTTAAAAGTTATAAATGTAACTAAAATGTATTCCGATGTTTAAAAGGCTGATAATTGTTTAACGTAAAAACTTCCGATAATGTTTTTTGAACGATGCAAGTCACCATTTCGAACTTTTTTCCTGCAACTTTCGAATTTCGAAACGCTTTCTATAATTACCTTATTTTTCTTTAGACATTTTTATGTAACGGTTTATAATTTACATTTTGAGAAAAAAAAAAAATGTATTTTTGAATGGTATAAGTAGATCGACTACTTAGATCTAGTTTTCAGTAACCCAAAATCTGTTTCCATTTTTTGAAAGTTTTTATTTAAAAAAAAAAGGTATAGCATCTCGCGAAACCATTATCGAATCTCGCAAACTACTCGAGTTATTGTTTTTCCTCTAATTTTACGACCGTTTTAAGGTGACGTACCGGAGTATCGATCTTATCAGTTGAATCACGAAAACAGCAGCAAAGAGTATGACTTAACGATCGTCGGTCACACCTTCCCTTTAATCCGCCGCCTTTCTCGCAAATTTTTCGCCTCTCGCCTTTCCGCTCGTTTTCGAGAATTCCCGCGAAAAACAACGCACTCAATGTTATATACGCGTCGCCTGTTTATTTTTGGATATGTTAATCGACTTTGTGAAAGTAACTCATGAGAATTAACCGAGTCCGAGACACTGGTACAAATGTAACGTTTATTGTCGAGATAATGACAATGTGAGTATGGAAACCGGTCATTAAGGAAACTCGACGTCAGTTCTGGGGTACATGACCTACTTATACATAGCTTTCGATTAATGTCTTTTTAAAGTTCTGTACAAATATATCTTGCAGAGGTACGTTTTTGGTATGCGTAATTATTCGACAAAGATGGAAATGGTTTATTTGGATTACGTGCACACTAAATCCGGATTATAGACTGTCAAACGATAAGTTTCTTCACTCTTGCAAAAAGTCTTTTTTCTGTATACCCACTTTTAAAAAATAAATTATATATTGAATTATAAAACTTGTACAATTCAAAAAATGATTTAACCAAATAAATTAAAATATATTTAGTAAATAAGAAAAGTATTCCTTAATTTGGAAGATGGTCCACGAATTTCCAAATTTAGTTCAAGTTTAATGTAAGAAAACGTAACGTGATCCTAAATCTTTTATGCTATGTAGATTTCAAGCTGAATCATAGAAGGATACAGCTGTTGACGTGACTTAATAAGATCAAGTAAATGAAGATCAAAAACTGTAAGCCATTAACTTACATTTTATGGGTGGTTGTCTTGCGGGGACAAACTTGCATTTTACGCGTTTATACTTAATATACTTAATTTTAAATGACATTATCAAAACTCAAATATACAAGGTAATATTTTGTAGACTGCACTTTTTTACACAGCGAATTAGCTATAATATCCGCATAGTTTTTCGTAAATTATTTCAGTATACTACGGGGATGAAGAATTTCCTTCCACGTCGTTGAAGTCACGTTCGCCTCCAATTGACAAGTCTCGTACGTACAGACGGGCGCGCAAGTCACAATTCCACGTGTGACGCACGAGTCCGCGCCGACACGAGTTACGTCGTCTATACTCCAATCCATTTTCTTTCCAGCTCGCCTACCTGCCGCGCTTTTCGCGAGCAGCTTCTTTTCGAAGGCCTTCGGCGGCTTCTTTCGTCGAAAACAGCAAACTTCTACCGCTTGTAAACCGTACGTGAAAAACAGGCCTATCTCGACATCCTCAACATGAATCGCTCCCAAGCCAACCCTCCGTCTGTAAGCAGGAGCTGCTTTCGATTTTTTTCCCGGTCTCGCTGCCGACTAAAGTTAGTTAACGGTAAGCGAATAGTGCGTTTTCAGGAATTTCTGCCGTCGGAGGCACCGTAAAATTCCCTTTATTATAAGCTCGCTGAAGTAGCGACGAGGTAAATAAAACCTGGCCTGGAAGGGCGTATCAAAGGTAGTAGTAAACTGGTTATATGCGGTAAGTGCTGCATAATGTTATTTTAGGGCCGCGGCGATATTTCACTCTTCTCGGAACAAAAACGAAATTCGCTTGTTTAATGGCGTGCGTATAAAGTATGCGTTCCGTCAACGATAATTGCATTTCTTACAAAACCTGCTCTCGTACGAGCGACGGAGCACGCGAAAAATTGACTGACAAATTGTGCGTAAGCGACTGATAGGAGAAGACGATCGGAAGATATCAAAATTTTACTTATATTAAATGGTAAGCGACTGATTAATTATTTTCATTTGTAAGGAATTAATGCACTTCGAATGTATACCGCTGGAGAGAACTAGACGAATGTATAATCATTTTGTATTTTAAATAAATTCCAGTTTTAATTAGTGATAATTTGTAATTGTAAATTACTTATATTCATCTATACATTCGAAATATTATATAAAAATTTATCAAGTCAAGTGGTTTAAACGTTGAGAAAGCAGCTAATAACAAATAAGCCTTAAAAATTAATTAAATTAACCTTACACAATCAGTAAGATTCTCTTTTAATAATTCGTTAGAATCTAATAAAGCGCATAACAACAATCTTACAAGATTCTGCAATAATTCCAACGATCGCAATGACGCACCTGGTAAAAAAAACCCAGCAGACGAACGACTCACTTCGGCACTGGCGAAACCCTACGAAGTTACCTAATGCAAACAAGAATCGAGACTCGCAAAAGTAAAGTGCACCTAAGCGACTAAATAGAACGAAGCAAAAGATCGATCAGTAACTTACGCAGCGAAGAGAAAATAATAATTTCAGCGCTCTTTTCTCGGCATTGTGCCTCGGTTTTGTAAATTAAAATATTCTTTAAGCGAACGTCGTTTTAACGTATTCATGCAAATACCGAGAAGCCAAAAGATATTTATCGACGAGTCATTAACTGCAAAGTTTTGAAAATTTTCCTGTCTTGCTACACAAATCCATATTGCATAAGCAGCAGTTTCGCAGAAAAATAATTCTATGTAAATTGCATTTGCTACATTGTAAGAAAGTACATTAATAAATCTCGTCAATAAGAATTTTATAACGTGATGTAAGTATAGCATTTCATTGGCTGGCATGAGCATCCATTTGTCAGCGTCCGAACCGTTAAAAAATTAAACGAAAAAACTTGCGGAGTAGAAGCGCTTACAGACGATCAATGGGACATTCACCTAAACCTTTTACGACGTCTAAATTCACAAAAATAATCCTCCATACGCTTTGTGAAAATAATGTAAAAATTGCAAAAAGCATACTATCCCCTCTTGAAGTTTTTTTTTTTATAAAAAGGTTTTCAAAACTTCTTCGACTCCGAGTAAAATTTTTTTCGCTAAAAAAGTCGACAAGCAATTTCGAAAACAGTAAAAAGCACAGCGAGTTTTTTCGAATCGATTAGTTTGTTCGTGACTGCCTTCAAACGAATAACAGTCACACGTGGCGTCTCGCGCAGCTCGCAAAAACATTAAAAGTGGATAAATTCTCGGAAGAGACATGAATTTATACAATGGATCTACTCATTTTCAAAATTCACATGAAAGCGCGCAGCCAATTTACAGTAATAAAAGCCGCGTAAGTCAGACGTGCGTGCCTGAGTTGCCGAACCAACCTAACCTCAACGAGAAAAAAAACAAACTGCGTGGACGTTGCCTCGCGCAGACTTTTCATTCTATGTACGGAAGAGATAGTATATCCGTGGGTTAAAACTCCAGTATCAATGATAAAATATGAGCGAGCTTAATTAAGTACCTACGAACGCCTAATTATGCCGCGCAAAAAGAAACTGAGAAACAACATGCAGAGGTGAGCTCGTTTCACGCTCGGAAAAATAAGGCTCGCCGCCGGTATCTGCTGCTGCTTACTCACTCGATTTTCCAGAGCAAGGCGCCTCGTATTTTGGAATTCCCTCGAAAAGGAAATCCGAGAGAGTCGAGTCCTTATCTCAGACTTGCGCTGCGCACTTTGTTTTGCTCCAGCAAGTAGACGGATCCCTCTCGCTTCGGGCGCACGGTATATAATTTACTCAGCGCGCGGTAACAGCCCATCCACGGTGCGTCAATCTAGAAGTGCCGAAATAGCAACATAACGGTGCGGAAGCGCGAAGGGCTGAGAGGCCGAAGTGGGGCTGATATCGGGATGGAAAGGCATTTCCACTGCGACATCCCTCCCCCTGTACTCAGTGCGCGCGCGTTTTCCGACTGCCTCGTGGAAGGGGGAGGGTGGGGGGCGGACGTACCCGCGGCATCAACATAAACAACAACGAGAACGAGCAGTACCGAGTACCACGTGCGTGCGAAAAAAGGGCAGGTACTACGACGCACAAGGGAGATGGAAGGAGGTAGCACTGGAGCTGTCGTAGCGTCGAACGCGGACTCTCGCGGCACTAGCAGGCTGCGTGTGTGCTTCGCTCGCTAGAGAGCCTCCCAGGCCGCCTCTTCGGCCTCCCTCTCTCTCTACGAGCGTCACTCGAACGCGGGAACGCAAAAAACGCGCGTGTTCCTCTCGCACGGACGCACACAGAGAGGCACGCGGGCGCGCTTCTCTTCTCTCCCACCGCGGCCGACTCTTCCTTTGCGCGCGCGACTTTTTCTCCCCTCCCGGCTTTTCTACGCTTTTTACGTCGCACGTACGTACCTTTCGGTGTTGGTGCAGGCGCCTCACTCCAAAAACAGAGAGGGATGTAGGCGCGAGCGCGCGCGCACGTGAAAATCAAAATGGCGCTTTTCGCGAGGCCTCTCCTGCGCCTGCGTCGGCCGTCTTCGGGCTTATCATTTTTTACTATACTACGCGGCTGCTGCCGCTGCTGGTGCTGTGTTGCTGCTGGCTTGTTTTTGTTATTAATCGCGCGCGGCCGTCTTGTTTACGCGCCTCCTGCGTAACGTGGTGGGGACGAGTGGAGAGGGGAAGCCGCGCGACACGTACCCGTACGCAGGCTACTTCGCGCGCGCTGTCTGCGATTCAGGGAGCGATGTACCGCGTGCGCCGCGCACGCCGGATATGCGATGTGTTCTTGCGAGGAAAATGCCTGCGTGATGGAGAAGCGATGAATAGTTAATTTAGGGCTGAGTATACTTGAAGCGAATTCAACGCTCCACGACGAGCTCGTGTCGATGCCCGTTCGCTATTTACTGCGCGATAATAAGCTGAGAAAGGGAAAAGGGTAATCTGCTTGTAAATAGAATAACTTTTAAATGCGCATTTTTGCGCAAATAATTAGTAGCCGTCGCGAAGTCGCAAGGGGACGAGAGTTGATGCCATTTTCAAAAATGCTCTTTTCTGTTGACAATAGGATTCTTGTGGACACAAAGAAAGTTCTCTTCCGTTTTTCTTTGAATCGAAAATTTTAAATTAAAGTCGCGAAAGGTTGGGTCAACAGAGTTTCAGCTCGGTAGAATATAGATAAAATTGACTTTGAATTTTTTAAACATCATAAAATTGAAGACAATAGCGCTGCAGTTAGCTTCAATTTATGTTCAATTGTAAAATAAATTTAGAAAATTACCAGCTAATTTATTGTTATTTAACTTATTAACAAAGCGGTTAATGGATTAATATGCGTCGTTAAAATTTCTTTTGATAAACCTCACCTATATCAGCTATAAATTATTTTCCTCAACGGATGTGAGTACAGCAATAAATAAGAACACTTGTTCACATTTTTCACAAGTTTCTTTCAACGTCAAGTGCTGTCGTGTTCGTTATACCTCTCGGTAATCTTACATGCAGTAAAGTATTTTTGCAATGCTACATAAAGATCACTGTAATATTCTCAATAACTTACAAGCAAATGCACAAGAACTCGCAGAGGCTTCTTCTACATTAGCATCGGCCAGTTTTTGTCCGCGCCTTATTGTCAGGAATCTCGAAAAAAGGTTAGAAAAAATAGCGAGCTGCGCGGCGCGGCTATTACGCCCCTGCTTCGATTCCGCGTATACATATATATCTCTGCGTACATGCACGCGGTCTTGGCATAACACTATACACACACAGAAGAGACGGAGAGCAGCAGAAGGAACGTGCGCCGTAGTATGCAAGGAGGAGGAAAAGAGTTACGCGACCCTCGGCGTGCCAAAGCGGAGAAAGAGAGAGAGAAAGAGAGAGCGAGGAGGGAGGGGAGAAGATTGACAAGAAGGACAGAGCGAGAAGACGAGCAGAAAAACAACGGCCACCGGCGGGGAGTGCAGAGACGCAGGGGAAGCGGGTAGAACAGCGTAAATAACAGTGAGAGGAAGGGAGACGCTCCGGTTAGGCTCGGGAGCGAGAGGCGAAACAGAGTAAATAAGAGCGAGCGCCTACATGAATCGAGGAGAGGAAGAGGAAGCGCGTCGCTGGAGGAGGGAAGAGGGGAACGAAGGGGCGAGCGCACCTCGCGGAGGAGGGGAAAGTGGCGGAAGAAGCGAGTGGGGAGGAGCGGGTGGGGGTCGCGCGTGCTCCCTCCCCTCCGGCGACTGCGCTTCTTCAACTCGCGCGCGGAGCAGCAGCACGCGGCTGCATATGTATTCAGCTGCGGGGCGGCTGGCTGCGCGCGTCTTCCTCCTCCTCGGGGATCTTCGGCTAATCTCGCCGCGCCGCGGTACGCTTTCGCGTCATGCGCTTGGTCATTGACTGTCGATTATTTCATGTACGCCACGGTCAATGACTGCTAATGCAATTACATCGTTCCCGAGGTCTAATTAGAGGAAGAGGCTGTTTTTATTGGCTCTTTATATTCTCTTTCTTCGCTGGCTTCCAAAGAATGCCGCGCCGCACGGCTCCCTTTCGTTGATAATTTATTTCATGTGGGTTTAATAGGGCGATAATAATTCTGCTGCAGGAAATTCCGATGGGCTGTGCTGCAAGGAAAGGCTGCAAAGTGTTATATAACTATATAAGTTTCTTCTTTAATCATGATGTATTTGACGCAAAAAAGGAACAAGTTTGCAATTTAGAGTTTCTTAATTATAAGAAAATTTCGTAATCTTGTTAAAATATAGAAAGTGGCTTTGTACAGCATTGGTTAGATTTTAGCTTTAGTTACTCTGCACTTTATACATAAAGTAAAAGCTTATAGTATGGCGTCTCAGAGGCGCCTGGCAGATACCCACTTGGACAGAAAGAAGGGTTAAAGCGGTAAGAGGCTGTACCAAAAAATTGCGACAAAGGCCTGCTTACAGGTAGCTGCGTGAACTGCAAGAAAAATATTTATTAACGTTATTTTAAAAAATACTAAAAATTGCAGAACCGTTTGCAATTTTTATGCGGATCCCATAACTGCACGAACAATTATCACATTTTCAATAAATACTAAAGAAATATTTATTTTCATGTTTGCGGGGTGGGGATGAATTCTCAAGAAACTGTGGCGATTTAAAATGATTATAAAAATAAATATTTAAAATATACTATATAACTTTAAATAATTTTTCCATCTACTATACATCTACAGTATTTAAAGTTTCGTTCACACGTGTAAATTCGTCACATTTTCAATTGGCTAATTACTACGCATGCGCAGATTACAATTATGTTATCTTTTGAATTCATCCGCACCCTGTAAAAATTAAAATAATTATTTCTTTACTATTTATTGAAAATTTGATAATTGTTCATGCAGTTACGGAATCCGCAAAAAAATTTTTATCCGAAGCATGGATTTTATTAATCATAAAATGCTTTTCTTTTTCCTCTCGCAGTCAGCGCAGATTTTATTTATTTATTTTTTTCTAACAAATAAGCGTATCCGTAGTTTTTTGAATTGGCAGCTATTGCAAAATCTGCAAACGATTCCGCAATTTCTGGTATTTTTTACAATAACATTAATACATTTTTCTCGCGCAGTTAAAGCTGCCCCCAAGATTTTCGGATAATTCATACGAAATCGCAGGCGGCTCGAGAGGACCTCGCAGGACGGCTGAACGTAACGCCAAGGTGGCATTACGTAGAAAGATTGTCAATTAAAGCGGCCTCGGAATCGGCGGTCGATAAAGCAGGGCAAGTTCCCTACATGTTTGAAAAGCGGTACCGAGACTGCAGGGAGAACCGTCCCGATGACGGTACTAGAATCGCTCGCGAAACGACTTACCTACGCGTACATCGTGCGGGGAGGGGGAGGAGGAGCAAGGCAGGGGGTAGCGCCATTGTCGTCTCTCCGCTCGATTCTTATCGCGGATCTTGGCGCTCTGCTCCGTTCGTTCACTCGTTCCCTTCCCCTCGGCGACTTCCTTCTAACCGTCCTCCTCTCATCTCTCTTCCTTCCGTTCTGCGTATCGGGCGATTAACGAAAAATGCGCTTGTCCTTGGCTGGACAATGCGATCTCTCTCTCTCTCTCTTTCTCTCCCTCCGTCTTTCTCGGGCAGCTACTTACGAGCCCCGGCTCCGATGATATCGAGTGGAATTATAATGCGGCGGCTCACAAAGAGAGAAAGAAAACGAAAGGAATGGATAGGGAGCTGCGGTTTTGCTTCGCTGAGCTGCGTCGAGCACTTTTGCTAGCCAATTTTGCTCTCCTACGCCTGATGTAAAACCTGCCTGTTATTTCGACTTTTCGTCAAATGTTTTCTTGCCTCTTCGTTTCGAGTGGTCTGATCATTCGAATTAAATAAGAGATCTACAATTGCTTGGAAATTTTCATTCTGCGATAGTTTCACGATACGTTCTTAGAAAAAGTCCAAGAATGCTCAATACTCGCCGAGTATTGAAAAGCTTATTCAAATAAAACTATCGGAACCGGCTAAAATATGCATTACTCGATAAGAAATAATCTAATCGAATGAATAGAGTTTACGGTAATTGCTAATTTTTATTTATGCATCAACTAAATAAAATAAACAGAGACATAAGTTTGTAGTCCAGAAACATAATCTCGAGAAAGGCAATACCTGCACGTTTAAGAATTTTAAAGCAAACATTTTTTAGATAAATAAACGAAGGAGTACTCGAAGAAAATAAAAGATTAATCTAATTTAATTGAATTACCGTAGGTAGTAAAAGGTGACATTCAGATGAAAGCGTTTAACACCCGATGATGGTGCCAGGGAAAAAGAAGAAGATGGAAACCTTTGAAAGAGTAAATTTCATTTGCGGACGCGATTTAAAGTCACTGCGCTGCAAGTCGCGAGCAAATGCAAATTTTGCAGGATAAAAAGAAAACAAAAAAAACAAGTCCGGCTCGCAGGCAAGACGAGGGACTAAACGTCGTCGCTGCAGGACTGTATTTGCACGAGAGAGAGACTTCTGAAGATGAGGCACTAGAGGCGCAAGCACTCGTACGGGGAAACGGGGACTGGAGGAAAGAGAGACGTCGCGACGTTTTTCCTGGGAATTTAGTCGCTTCTAATATTCGAATGCCCCGCTGGTTCAGCTATTTTTCGAAAACTCCAGAACTTTTCATCCGCGCGCGTATTTTCGCCGCTGATGTTATTATCGTTGTATTCTGCTTTTTTACTTCTCGAGGGGGATGGCGCTATCTTTTTCAGGAGCGTCAATGTGGAAACTTTCGTAAACCTATCTGCTTTTTTTTATTCCTCTGTTTTCTTTAGAATCTGTACACATGTTTTGACAATGGAAGCTTGAAAATTTAGTTTTTAGATGGATAAAGAGAATGTATAAGAAATCGGTACGGAGAAGAAGCGCCTCGTCGGCGTTACCGAGAAAACTTTCCTCTCAATAACCCAAGAACCCAAGAACTCGACTCTCGAAGCGGCTCGAGCTCGGGCTCGAGGGTCCGAGAGATCCCCGAAAAAAAAAAGGAAGAAACAGAAAGGCCGGGTTTTTAGAGTGCGTCGGTTTAGATTTTCAAGGATCGGTTATGGGGGCAGAGTCTTTCAAAAATGCCCAGTCGTTTTTAATTCCCCCCCGTCAGTCCGATCTCCTTTTCGCGAGTCAAAGGGATCTCCCCACCGCAATCAAGAGCCTCCATCCTCGGCAGAGGGGCTTTCTTCTTTTTTAACCTCCTCTCCCGCTTTTTTCACTCCCCTCTATTTCTCTCGTTTCAGATGCGTGTCGCCGCCGCCTAGAAAAAAACAAAAAAAAAAAAAAAAAAAAAAAAAATGAGGCAGCAGAACCTCGGCGCGGATAATTTTGGCGTGGAAAAGGTAGCACCCCGCGCGTCGTCGTCATTCTCTGAAACTGACAGCGGCTTCGCCTGCGCGAGTAAATCGGAGAGATCCCGGCAAACAGGTTTTTGCCGGCTTCTTATGGATTTTATTGAGTGGTTACTCGAATTTTCAGCTCGCTACGCGCAAAACAGTTGCACCGGCGTGCCGCTCAATCGATGGGGGGGGGAGGTATAATTGATTTTTTCCTCCCTTCTTCATCGCTTCTCAGCTCCCGTTTATCTTAATTGTCTTACATTTATGCAATGGCCGCAACTTCAACAATTTCCGACAATTCCGATAATCGACGATTTCATTGTTGCAATTGTCTACTAAGGTTTATCTATATACCTATTATCATTTTAAACTGAATTCATAATTAAATATTTATTTTTAATTTTTGCACAATCATAAGCTATAAAAGATAAATATAATAAAGCAGCATCTTTATAAGCGCAGATTCTCTTGATACCAACTTTTTTTTTTTTTTTTTTTTTTTGTTTTTTTAAATCCAAGAAGGTTATTTTTTATGCGAACCAAGAATCACTTGCGAATTTTCGCAATGTCGCTTTACATAACGAGACGATAATGGTCGTATATTCCGCGGCAGATCGGCATTTTCTTATAAAAATGTGTATTTACGTGGAGATAAAGGTGTCGCAATTTAATTCCAATTCTATTGTGCCATAATCAATTACCAAAAGCTATAACTTTTGGATATATATATATATCTTATCTCTTGCGAATTGTTTAAGAGCACAATTTAATTCTATCTCTTCAACTTACTCATTGGATTATAAACTTTTGTTTTTTATGAAATACGAATGATCACATTACTAAACAGATTAATTTACATGGAACCGGTTCTGGTGCTATAAACCAGACCTTTTCACACGGATAATCGACAAAAGGAAAAGTCGTTAGTCGTCGACTAATTATTTGCCTCTAATGTTGCGTCGCAAAATAAATCTTGATTAGTTATTATTACCTTAACACTTATAAAGCATTGTTGTAACCATTTCAGAAATGCCATTCTAAAGTAAATATTTATGGCATTTGTTTTATGAAAAATTTTCTACACACTAATCGAATAAACAACTTACCTGCTCACTCATTTTGCACAATATGCTACATTAATGCGGTATGTCGGTTATGTTTCAAAATATTGTATAATACGTCATACTTTCAATGAATCACGTTTTGAAGTACCACAAGGGTAGATATGCCGGAACACTTAATGGATCAAAGCAGAGAAATTTACGAATTTCGGTAACAGCACTGCTTTACAATCGTTTACATCTGAGATTGTACCAATCCATTGAATGCCACAAACATCTAAACGAAAAAAAGCAAGTGCCCCTTGGCAGTTTATTATTTTCTTTTTTTTTGCGATTAAATTAATCAAAAGCACGCTCGCGAGGCGGCACAAAGAGCCAAGACGCTCCTCCCTCGCCGCGGCGGGGAGCTTCGCATTTTTTTGCACTTCGCGAGCAAAGCCAGAATTTTAATAAGAGTAAGCGGGGCGGAGACACCGGGCTTTAATAATGTAACTATCTCGGTGCTGCCGGCTCCGCTCCTGTCCTTGTAAACGTGTAATAAGCGATTTAAAGCTTTTGCCTTGGCCGTGTGGGTTGTGCTTGGCAAATAAAACGAAAAATAAAACAGCGAGAAGGTAAAGAGACGGGGCATTGTTTCGAGCTCCGAGCTCCCACAATGACAAAGGACGCCGTCGAGATGGAAATATTTTCAATAAAGGCAAAGGACTTCAGGATCGTTTTCTCGCGGCGAACGAAGCGCCCGGTGTAGAAAACGTATTTGCTTCGTTCGAATTGCCCGCAGCTTCTAAGCAATCCTCGTTTTTTTTTGTTACGAGCGATCAATTCTGCTAAGTGATTGCTTAGCCGTAGGAAAACTTTCTGCCGTTACTCGATCGAATTTATTTTTTTCTTCGCGGAGCTCCGTTTCTTGCCGATATCTTAAAGCCGATTTCGCGTTCGCGGAAAATGTGATATTATAGCCGCGTAAACGAAAGTTAATGAGATTGTTCTTGTTGGTAGAACGAGGATGATGGTAAATATTCATCGGTGGAATAAAATAGGAACTACCTGCTGCGGGCACAGAAAGAAAGCTTTCCAATGCATTAATGCTGCTTTCTCTGCGGAGAACAAATGAAGTATAAATGGCCTGAAGTAGAAATTTAACTGATTCTAATAAATAAAGCTATTTGAATTACTAGATATTTCATGTAGAAAGATGAAAGTTGTTCTTTTTTCGGAACGGTTTATTACTTGTTAGAAGCACTTGCAAACGCTTCTTAGGATTACGATTAATTTATAAATGAACTGAGCAAAATTATTACTTATATATAACTGATTGTTCGCATGAATTATAATTAAACATTTAAGTCTTGGGTGAACAAAAATTGGAGCATTTACCTCACGCTTTCCTAAAAATTCGCAAAAGAAACTTAAACTTAAACGGATTATTAATCAAAATAAAATTGCTCAAAGCGCAGAATTGTATTTGTTTCGAAAGTCGAATTGAAAACGCAATTTCTGCACCGACGAGCTCAATTTCCATTCGAATAAGCAATCTACATATTGCAGCGCCAAAAAACAACTTTCATTTGTTATTGTAACATCGATTTTTGCCTCGGTTTATTGCGGCATTTTCGTTAGATGAACACTTAATCACGGCTGCGCCTTGATAACTTGAATTTCAATGTATCCCCCGTCAAATCCGAAGTTACTCCCAACGATTAAACTCAGCCTGCACTCGTAATTTACCGATAAAAGAAACGCCAGTCTTCCCTTTGATTTTCGGTCCAAAATGCAGAACCGCTCTTCGCTTCTATCAATTTCTAACGTGCATCGACGAGAGCAAAAAAATCCTGCCTTTCAGCTGCACGACCCACCGTCAATTAATCCAGCGATGTCTTATCGAGTGTTTATTAGGGGGATCCCGTCGTTACCCGATCCTAGGAAAAGCCAACTCGGAGATTAGCGCGTCACCCTATTAATTTCAAGCTCGAGGAGAAAAACCAAAAAAGATAAAAAGAAAAAAAAGAAAAAAAGCCAGCATTATCCTCGGCTTACCGATCCTTTCTCCCGCGAGCGTCCCGCATGCAGGCAAGGGCTCGCTCACGGGCGCAGACGAGCGAAATCGCTCTGCAGTATACATTCGTTGGCTGGAATTGCGCTGAACTTAACGCCGACAGAAAAAAGAGGAGAGCGCATTGAAGCACGTCATTACCTGCTGACCCTGGAGAGGAGAAGCTGCTCTCTCTCTCTCTCTCTCTCTCTCTCTCTCTCTCTCTCTCTCTCTCTCTCTCTCCTTCGGCTTCGTCTCGGAGTATATCTTCGGAGGATATACTCCGGGGCTGTCGACCTGAAAAGGGGGGGGCTCGCGCGCGGAAATGAGAAAAATCAGCTCGGGGGGGCAGAGCTAATTATCAGCAACGAACTGACATTTTCTCTAATTGACGGGGGGAGGGGCGCTCGGCCAGTCTTTGGGCAGCCGTTCCCTTGGCAAACTTGCCGGTCGTACACAAAAGGCTTAAAATAGCTTCGTCGAATCGGCGTTTATACCTTTTTGCAGGAGGAGGCCTCGGCTTGAAGGCCGCAGTGCCGCTTGCCCTTCCAGTGGGCCCTTACGTCGTGGAGGCCGCCGTGGGACACGGAGAAGGCCTTGTCGCAGAGCAGGCACTGGGCCTTGTGCTCGTCGCCGCTCACCGGCCTCAGCCAGGCGGCGAACTGGGCCTGCCGGAGCCAGGCCCGGATGAACCGGCAGCGGCGCCGGTGACGGCCGCGCTGCTGCCGGGACGGTGATCTTCGGGGATGCGTCGAGGTCGACGTCCGTCCGCCTGGACTCATGGCAATTTTTTTGCCGCGACGAGAGAGGTATAGCTGGGGCTTTTGCCTGTCGCTCGAGCTGCCCGGCATGGAAGAAGCGGAGGAAGCGCTACTCGTTAGGCGCCCCGGGAAAGCTCTTTTCTTAGGGGCTTTTTAACTCTTTTTCTGTACCATTCTACGCTCATTTCAGGTGCAATTGCGAGTATTGCTTTTGCGAGAAATTAAGTTAGTTACTTGATTCAGTGGTGGTATCAAAGTAAGCGTGCTCAATATCAACTACCGCAGCGGGATCTCCGCTTTTTTGCGAATCTTCACTTTGTTCACATTAAAATATTACAGTTTCTAGGTTTTCCGTATTGGGTAGAATTGAATAAACAAATTTTCAACAATCAGTTTATTTACAATTTTGTTGCTGTGATGAATAGCCCAATCTGAGGTGAACCATATTGAGGACACTTACCTTATTTTGAAAATAAATATTTAATCTACAATCGCATTTTGAGAAAAAAAAATTCAAAAATAATTTTCTACTGTAATTTTAAAATTTACTTTGAAAAAGATGATGCGATGCCAGTCATCTTTATCATCTTTTTTAAATAATGTTTAATTGTGGCGGTAGAGAAAAGACAAAAGGCAATACAAATTAACATATCTATTATCTTTTAGAATTTCATTTAACCTTTTCAGTTATCTGTCCTCTACAAAAGACAGATCATTAAATTTACTTATATATTAATCTAAAGCATATTTCGAGGTTTAAATGCTGAATTAAGCTTCAGTTTTACTCGATTAATTATGTGCAAATGAATGTTATAGACTTTCGGAATTTTTACAAAGATTAAAATCAAATAATTGCATAAATCTTTTCAGATGATTCCGTTTAAGAGCAATTACTGTACAATTTTAGATCGTCCCAAATTATAAAATAGTCCCAATTATTGACACCTCAAGAAGGTAAATATTAAAAGTTTAACTAAAATAAAATTTTTATTAAAATATTTATTGCAATACATTCTATCGTTATACTTAATATCAATACTTTATTCCAAATAATAAAAAGTCATGACTGAAAGGGTTAAGGGAGAAATAAAATAGCGAGACGTAAGATAATTTAACTTAACGAACGGATGCTTACACCCGAATCTTATCTCTTACCAGATTTTTATATCCTCAGATAGAGGTTTTATCTGTTTCTTTAACATACATCATGTTATCGCGTAGCTGCACATCCCTGGAGAAGATAATGGATCGTAATATTAAAATAATATTCCAGCTGGGTGCATTTCTTTGCGGTAACCAAATATTTTTACGAAAATAAACAGATCTTCTTGTTCTGATAAACATTGCAGAAAATATAATTTCGTCCGTCTAAAAAGTAATTTCGTGTGAAAACGAAATTGGTTCAAGTAGAACGGTAAACAAGTACGGGAAAGGTAAGTCGTGGTGTTATTGCTGTACATCCACGCCTAATTAGTAGAACGCTTCCTCCACTTTTAAATGCTCCGAACGCTCGTGGGAGACTCTTCCTACTTTTGAGACTCGCAAGGGTGTTTCTAGGGGTACTAGATTTCGCCAATACTCGGGTTTAGAAGAGTTCCAAGTAGAACGTAATATTTTGCTGTACTTTGTAATTAGAGTAAAAATAGGTACATATTTAACAAAATTTTACTGACATTGTTGGAAAAATTACAATAGTTTTTTCTGCCCTCTGACCGGAAAGCGGCAACTTTCTGGCCGCTGCGCGAAACGAAGTTGCCGCTTTCCGGCGACGTCGAGCAGAAAAATAGTATACACACCTTGGCCAGTAAAAAAGAAAGCCTCAGATCACACGTTTGTCAACCTCGACTGGCCTGGGTATGTAATATACTATTTCGTAAAATTTACTATAGTTATAGTTTACTATATTAGTAAATTTTATAATAGTTTCTTGTAAAATTTAATATAGTTTTGGTAAATTTTACAAAAAACTATTGTAATTTTTCCAGCAATGTCAGTCTGTGTGAAAATTAAGATTGACTATTGCAATTTTTAGTAGACAATAATTTTTCTCCTTGTACATTTGCTTATTTTAGTACAGTGAGTTAACCTAATAGTTTTATGCTTTTAAGAATTTGCTTTTTACAATTTTACAATTATAATACAAAGTACAACATTCTAAAAAGTGCATTCTATAGAATATGACTCCTTAAAATTTATATTTGGAAAGGCAAAATTTAAGTACTTCCAACATAGGAAAGGGACTTTCTCATTTTTAAATAATAATCTTAATTTGGCTGTAAGCAAGAAACAAATAACGCCGAGCTTCGCTATACATTATTTCATCTACTTTTTTTAAAGCACTGAAAATCAGACTTTATTGCGTAGCAGAACGATTGCAGGTTAATGAACGTTAAAATGAAGCAAATTTAAATTAGTAAAGCACTTTCATTTTATAAAATGACGAAGAAAAATATTGATTTCGCTTTAAGCACATCAAATTATTATCAATAAACATTCTTTTAAATGTTTATACAAATTTAGCATTTTCAAATTGCTTGAAAAAGCATTTGAAAATTGATACAAAAAGCGGCGTGATTAGTTTGTAGAAGGAGAAAACAAAAATGACAAAATCTAATTGGACCTTGGGAAACTCGAAAAAAATTTATGCTTTTTGGATATAAAATGACAATATCGCAGTGAGAAATGAATTAATAAATCATAATAAGTGCATGATTTTGAAAAGTTGGCTTGGGGAAAAATAACTATTGTTAATTTTATAAAAACTCGTTCGGGTCAGACGCAAACAAATCGTTTAAGTCAACGTGTTAATCTTCAAGACTCAATTATGGAAAGATTTTAGAAAATTTAATCAATTTCTTTTTTTAGTCAGGTCCAAGTTAGACAATGCTAGATTTTCTGCAACTTTTTTCATGAATACCTAAATTTACGCTTTATTCAATTTTAAATTGAGGCTTAATACTAAATATGTATGTCTTAAAAATAAATTTACTTGTACGACATTTATTAAAACTACATGATGAATTAATATTAGTGAAGAAAGGCAAGAAAATAGCCAATTTACCCAAAAATATAAGATTTTATTAATAAAATTGTTACAATTGTTTTTTGTGTTAACTAAAGTAGATATACATTTGTTCAATCTTTTTGAGTCGTGAATTTTAGAGAGAAACAATAAAAATAACTCATGTAATTATTGCAAAAGAATTCGAGTGACAAATTATAGATGCATAATAGACTTGTAAAGAGATAATAAATACCACAATATACATAGCGTGAAATTCAGTGAAATGAAATGACAATAAAAAAAGAAGATATTGAAGAGCTTGAAATTGAAACAAAAATATACAGGACAGAAAGGTAGAGAGGCGCAAGCACTATTGACTACTGCTACTGAAAAAATCAAAAGTAGGAAGAAACTCCAACAGTTTGCGAATCAATTATTTCGATGTCTAAGGAAAATAGCAAATATCTTCGGTACGGCGCAAATAATTTTCAGATTATCTTCAGAATGACGAATTTTCAGGATGAAAGTAGATTTGCAGCTGTATATTTTCAGTGTTGCGTAATAAAATTCACTAGTATTTTACTATTATAATCGCATCGCTGTTTTGATTTATCAACAAATCATAGATCAATTTGTATTCTTAAACTTATCATAAAGAGCATACAAGATTTAAAATATAGGCTTAGAGTAGGCTAAAAAAATTTATCTGAACGTCAAATAAATGATTGTTCTAAGATTTCTAATTTTCTAAGCATGCAGAATTTAATTTTCAGCGTGAAAGAAACTTAAAATTAAATATTTAACACACAGTGTGGTAAGCATTAAATGCGATGCACCTCGTGAAATTCCTCGGCGGCCAAATATTTTTCGCGTAAACAAACGCGCCCCGTTGGGAATCTTTCACGTATGAAAGCAGTCCTTGCATATGCCAAAGCTAATATTAGTTTCCTGCATCTGCTTCCCTATCTCTGCATTTTTAATCGAAAGTAATTTACGCCTTTGCGTTCGTCCCTCACTTTTTTCCCTCTCTTAATCGGGTACTAAGATTAAGGTGCTCCGAATTCCCTTGAAACCTTAAAAATTTTATATATAGACAATATCTCATTGTTAAGTCTATTTTAATATAAAAGTTTTAAAGAAAATAACTTTATTTTTAGACTTTTTCTGGTCAAAAATCGTTTATTTTTAGCTCTCCCCGATTATCCAAAAATAGAAAGGAACAACTGATCCGGTTCAGATAACCTCACCGAATGAAGTTACATCAAAATCCGTGTATAATTAATCCAATTGGCATCGAAATCGTCGCCTCCCCTTAATTTATAATTCGATTCGAGCCACACATCTAAGGTGCACCCGCTCGGGCAAAACGAAGCCAGAGTAATAAACCCGGCGCAAAAAAAAAAAAGAAAAGAAGCTCTTAAATACTGTTGCTGCAGGCCTGCGCAGGCTGACACGCCCATCGCGAAGCCCCGCCGCTGAAAAAAAAGGCGCGAATCCTCGGTTCGCGCGGCAAATTTAAACGGTCCCGCTGCCCCGGTGACTCGCGACCCGTTTCCTTTGGCAAACATCAGCTGACCACTGCGCGAAGCCTCTTACCCTATAAACAAAAAAAAAAAAAAAAAAATAAACAAGAGCCCTCCCCTCTTCGCGTAACTTGTTGCGCGAAAGGGGAGGCGCAGTTTCCCGCGGCGGCCGGTAAAAAGAATAATATCGCCGGCATGTAAAAATACGCTTATACGACGACTGCGCGCGCAATATCGCGTACACGCGAGTGCGAGCTGTAGGCGGCGTTGGCGGCTCGCGGCAAAACAATGTAAGCACGCGCGCGCCCGCGTCGGCGGCTAAGCCCGAAAATATTAGCACGCACATCGGGGGTGCGGACAGAGACATAGCAGGACTGACAGACACGTCTACATGTATATAAATAAATATACATATATATTCTATATAATTATACATAGAGATAAATTGAAAAGAAGAAGAAAGAGAAAAAAAAGCGAGCGTACGTGTAAGGAGCAGACAGAATGCGCGCGCCACGTCTTCTGCTTGAGCTCCCTCTCTCCCTTCCCTCGCCTCGCCTCTAGCGAGAGGGGGGAGGGGGAGAGAGAGACAGCGAGAACGATATCTTCAGTGGTGCTCCGTGTGTGCGTGCGTCTACGTACTTGGGCACACGAGAGAGAAAAAATGCAGAAACGCATCAGGCTCGAGCAGCCGCGAATATGATTGCGCTCGCTACCTGTATATATATGTATATGCACTGCTGATGCCGGAACTCGCTCCGAAAGAGATCAAAAGCGATCTCTCCCTCCCTTTCTCAATCTGTCTCGAGGAGAACGCGCTTGGGGGGAAGAGGTAACGCAAAAAAAGTTTTATGTGCAACAACACGTACGTACATCCAGGCACTTTCTCGAGAACGTCCTTGGAACACCGCGGCGCCTTTAGCATCCCTCTCTGTCTGACTTTGCCCGCTCCGCTCGGGTCTTAAAGATCGAAAGAAAGGAAGCGGAGAAACAAAGGTCGAACAACAACGTCGCCCTTCGAGAGAGAGAGAGATGCTCCCTGGGCTACGAATATGATGGGCGAAAAAAAGCGCGCTGGCGGAGACGTGGATCACTGGTGTAAGTATAGAGCTTCAGTGGCTGATGTATATCTTCTCTGTCAGTGACTGCCGCTGCAACAATCCGATGCACTTACTCGCGAGAGGAAGACGACGACGGCTCGAGTGCGCGCGCGAGACTCTCGTGCGAGTCCTCGTCGTCAGGGATCCTAACCTAAGCTCGGTCTCGCTCCCCCTGCACCGAGCGCACTTAACTAGCTCTCGCGCGCAGCCGAGAGGGAGAGAGAGAGATGGCGGCAACTCCCGCCGTCTGCACGCGGAGGCGGCGGCGGCGGCGGCAGCTACCAGCCGAGGGTCGATAAGTTCTGCAGTGTTTGCACATGCAGGCGAATCCATGCGACACGCGCGCGAGCGAGCGAGAGGTGCTCACTCTTTCTCTCTCTCTCTCTCTTTCTCTCTCCCTCGCTGCACCGCCACGCACACCGACGCGAGAGCCCCAAGCCTGTGTGTACGGCGCAGAGGAGGGCGAGAAAACGCCCCGGGGTACTTATTCTCGCCGGGGCTTTTTCGTTTCTTAGATCCAGTGCTACCGCAACGTTCTTCGGCTTGCCCGGATTTCATTGCTAACCCGCGGCTACCCACGGACGAAAATCCGTCTTATGCTTTACGGATCACGCGCGTTTTCAATCCGTAAATTACTATGCACGTCGCGCTTATAGTTTCTTTTTTCATTCGATGCAGCTTCATTTTTGTCCGAGAAATTTGGCGCCTTATTAAAACTCGACCAATTAGCGTTTAAGGCTCTCGCAGTTCCTTCTTTCGTAGACTTAAGGATATATATATATAAATTTCTAAGAGTTTTAAATGAGACATTTTATTAACGGTTTTAAGTTTTAATTAAATGGAAATTTGAGGCGTGTAGACACTCTCATAACTTACTTATTAGCAACTGAATGAAATAAGAACATTTTTTAATAAAGCAAGACTTCACGGCGTATTTGTTATTAGCTTTATATGGAAAAGGAAATTTTCCTTTGCAGCGGAAACGCGCTGATTAATTTTTCAATGATTTTCATGGCTCTGAATTATTAGAGTCATCGACTTTGCAATTTGAATGTATCAAGAATAATAAAAAGAATTTATCTTGATGAATCTCCCAGATTATGCAATGTTTCGCCAAATGAGTCTTATATAGCGAGACTCCGACGCCCTGAATAAAACATCGGCGGCGACTTTAGCACCTCGGTTAGAACGTCATACATCTTTATCAGGTTTTTAACATTGGCTTATCGTCTCTGATAAACTATTATTATTTATAATATGAATAGAAAAATTTATTTAGTTTTTTTCAAAACTTTTGAAACGAAATTAATTAAGTATCAAACACAAATTCGGTAATGAGCCAGCAGACTTTATTTTTACATCCTCTAATTAATTAAAAGTATCGCTTTCAAGTACTTTGAAATTATTCATATAATCTTTTCACTGATGGATGTTCGATTTTCTTTGAAATTTCAATTACTGGAAAGAACTTTTAATTTGTAGAGACACTTGAAGTTCAGTTGCGATCAAAAGTTTAAGAGAGATTATACGATATATTCAAAACAATTTAAATCTTTCCGAAGATTTTAATTTAACGAAAAAAGTCCTCGATATTTAACAAAGTTATGGAACTCATTAAACGCTGAAGCGAATAATGTTGTAAATTAAATATCTTTTTTATTACTTTTGTGCATTCCGTTAATTAATTAAGCATATATTCTTTAATTGCAGTCGTCATCATAGTCCTGCCATTATACAGAAGACGTAAACTAGATTATAAAAGAATCTTTAAAAAAATATCTTCAAAAATGCTTTTACGACTTTTGAAATTTAAATGGACTTTAATAAAAGCTGCACGAATCGAAAAAAAATCAATGCTGGAAAATCCGAGCCTAAGCGAATTTTCGTTTAAAAGCATCGCGAAGCCGCGCGATCGACGAGGCCCCGAGAGCAAAGCTCTGACCCGCGCGAATTGTTTCAGCTTTCATCGCGTCCGCAAAGGAGACCGGAAAAAAAGCACAACAAACCGGCGGGGCCGCCCTGCACATGTTGATTACACGCGATAGGTAGGCGAAACAGAGAGGGGACTATAGCTCTTGGCATTGCCGGCGGCGCGGCCACCCTACTCTTTCCCACCTAGCTGCTCACTCTTTCTCTCTCTCTTTCTCTGTTTCGGGCGCGTTCTTTTTCCCGCACACAACGCGAGTATGCATGCACGAGGCGCCAAGAGCGACGCGACGTCGAATTAACGTTGCGTGGCAGTGCAGCCGCAGCTGCCAAATCGTCCTGCCTGCCTGTAAAGCAGCGAAAAACTGGCCTGGCCGAGGAGGACCACGAGGTGCAATTCAGTATAACTTTCGACGAGTCGGAGCGACCGAATCGCGTCGTCATCATGGATAAAATGGTGAGAGCTCCGGCGTGTATCTTAACCTCGAAATTTACCGCGGAACGCGGAGACTCGGGTATCTTCGGTGGCTGAGTTAAGTAGCGTAACTGACCTTCTCACTGGCTTTCTTCGAGAGTGGCGGAAGAAGAATCTTCCCGATGAAAAGAACACACTGAGTCTTTGCCGCACTTACTTAACCTCGTCGATACATAAACAAACTTGGGTCACTGAGCGCTCGTCGGTGTGCATGTGTATATATCCGTGGCACGGTGTGCGTGTGCGGCCAGGCTTTGGTTGCGCATGGCGTCAAGGGCGACGAGGATGACTCGCGTGAAAAGTCGCGCGCGACTGACACGAGCAAATGATCTAATGGAGACTCTCGTTGCAGGACATCGCGGCGTTCGGCAGCGACTTTGACCCGGTCGACTGGATCAACAAGATGTGCAGAGCCGTGGAGGCGCGTGACAACATCGAGGTAAGGCAGCCTGCCCGCGACAGAGGGACTCGCTCTACTACGCAAAGGTCCGCTCGGTCTCTTTCTCCGTCTGCTTCTCCTCTCTGCTCTGGCCTATCCGCACCGACACACGCAAGCGGCGCGCGATCGCGACGCACACAGGCGCAAGCGTTAGTACTTTTGCTTTCGTGCCTTGCGCGTGCTTTTTCGGCCTTCGCGCTGCTGCGCCGCGCTCGACTTTCCCTCTCCCTTTATCGCTCGTATCGGGTTGCTGTTTTCATTTTGTCTTTTTCCGCCGTGCCCGCACTGGGTAGGAGGAGGGGCGTTTTTTTTTGTCACCTATCCTTGGACTCTTGCTTTTTCTCCCCGATAGAGGTATTCTTCTCCATTGAACTTGAGCCGCTTGAGCGCGCGAAGCAGAAAAGGAGGAGGGAGGTTATAACGTGCATGCAAGTGGGAGTAGGGGAGCGAAAGAGAGAGAGAGAGAGAGAGAGAGAGGGAGAGAAGTGCAGAGCGTCGGTTGGTCACTGACACTGTCTCGGATTTTTGCGGATGCAAACTCGTTTTCTTCTCCTGCTCTATCCCTATGTCGCCACCGTTTACGGCCTCTTGTTCTCCCTTGGCGAGCGATTCTTCTCTCGGGCACAACCTATCGGCCAGGTATGTGCGCGATCGAGTGGCTGCCAGTTTGCCTTCTTTTTTTTTTCTTTTTTTTTTTTTGCGGAGCTTCGAGAGCGCGATTTATACGTATAGGGTGCTTTCGTGATTTTTTCGAAGTCACTGAAGCGAGCTAATGCGCGAAACAGATAAATACGATTTGCGGCGACAAACCCAATTGAACATAACTAATAAAACTCCGGCAGGATAGTGATGTCTAGTGATGCCCGATTCCCTTACATAAATATTTCACTCTATATTTTACGGTAAAGTTCTGCTTTTACGAAAAAAAACAAGCTCGCTCGCGGGTTCACGCCTTCGCGGCTACCACGCGATGCTGCTCTCCCGCTCATACCTATACAGGGGAGAGGACAGGATTACGTAACAATCTCTTAGACATGAAGAAAATAAGAACGCGAAGCTCGTCAATCGGCTGACAGCGTGCGTTAGCAGATTCCACGTATTGCATAATGCTCTTTGTTTTCACCGTGCTCCTTGCTGTCCAGTCAATAAAAAAGCAAGCTTAAGACGGAATAGACCCAATCCTAGAGCAGTCAGTGAATTACGTGGCGTAGCCCCGTGGCCGCAATGCTTCGTAGAAATCGGCGCCTTCCAACGACATTCCGAGCATTGCTCGATCAAAATTCGTTTCTACCTCATTGACGTGCCGAGGAACCCTATATCGAGAGCAGTTTCATTTTTAACCTTTAAGCGTCACGAGCGCTCGATATATCGACCGTCACTCATCAGGTTGGGGATTTCATTTAAGAGATTCATTGAATTTATTTATAAATTTCACGTCTATAATCAGAGGTAAATTTTATCCCGAATTTCCCCGCCGTTAAAAGGTGAAGTCAGAGCTATAAGGACGGCGAAAATAATCGTCAGCGACTAATTACACTTGCATTTTTCAATTGCATCAAATTTTCAGAACCTTCGATCTCAGGCAACGGTAGTTGCACCCTTTTTCGAGTGAAAATATATCGATGGTTCTATTATTTAGCCCGCAATAGAATATGAATCTTGCAGCAAGTAAGAGGGACGGTGACGATTTACACCGCGCAACATTGAATACCTCTTCCGCTCCAGCGGAATTTACAGCTGCTTTTGAATTATTCGCTGGATATCGCGCGCAGCCTTATATTACACCGAAAATCCGACTGTCGCGCTATTTTTCAAAATGAAAACTGAATTATTTAAAGGAGGATGCGCTCTCTCATGAAAAAAGGGCCGTAAAGTGTACAACGGCTCGGCTCGCGGCAGCTTGTTATCCGCGAGAAACGGCGTCGATAAAAACAGACTGAAATACTCCATTTCCTTGGGAGTTGGAAGCTTTTTGAAATATTGGCAGGTGAATTTCAGGCGCACGCATCCCCGCCGCCGTACAGGAGAGAAGGAGCGCTCGAGAGTTTCTCGCTGGGTGCGGTTGCCTCCTCTTTTTCTTTTCCGCTCTTCGGCTTCGCGGGAATGCACCGATGCATTCTCCCCTCTCTCTCTTTCTTTCTCTCCCTCTCGGTTCGATGCGCGCACATGAGTTTTCAGGCTTATTTTCAGACCGCGGATAATACAGGGCGTGCGGCGAACGTGCCGAGCAGTAAAAAGCCTTATGTTATCGCGAGGCCCTGAATAAAGTGCGAGGGAGGCGATATTTATTTTATTCGATAATTTTATTTAATATGTAAGCCGCGCTATTTATTGGTAATTGTCGATTGGCTCTCGAGTTTTTTACGAGCTCTGGCAGTATAGATACCTCGGGGTTTGAGAACAAGTTCGACGTATGTAAGATGCCTTTCTATGGAGCAGTCTGTTGTTGTAAGGTTCTTTTTATTTAAGAACAAGCGAGTATTTATACAGTTTGTAATAAATGAATTTTGAAGAATAATTAATAAATCGAGAATCCACGACTAATAATATACAAGCAGACGTATTATTTTTGTAAACTATAATAGTATTGTTCTTTTAAAATGCTGCAATGATTATGATTAATTACGATTAAACATCTGCAATTTATTGATATTACTAAAAGTGAACCGTTTATTATTATTACTGGAGCTATCTTTTATGCAGCACAATATTATCAGTAACAGCATACAGATATTCGTTAAATACAGGGAGGTGCATGTAAATGAGAAACGAGCTAACAACTTGAATGGCTATACCCCTGCCGCGTAGGCGTTACGCACGCTTTTACGGATTAACAAACAACTTCGCTTTCACCCTTAGAGGACCGGAATCCGCTTTTTTATTTATTATTTATTATTAATAATATTTATTTTTTGTCCGCCATATTGAATCCGAACATTTCTCAATTCAAAAATTTGTTTTCGCAATCTGGACCGCCATATTGGATCCGCCATTTTGAATTTTAGAAATCTGACCTCAAATTAGGAATATCGTATAAAAAATTTTGTCGTAATCAACGTATGTGCCTTTACCGTACCGTGACCAACCAACTTTTGACTTTAATTTGGTCCAATGTTCTGGATTTTAGATCACTTCTCTATAGAAAAAAAAAGATATTTCGAAATTCCTTATCCCCGGCCCCTGTAAGGGTTAATTTGACGCGGACGAGAAAGCATGTTTGGGGCCGAAAATGAATGTCGATAGAATCTTTTGAAATTTTAAATATTTATTGTGGACAATATTTTCTACGTATGGTTAAAATTTTAGAGGTCTTAGCGATTCCGTTTTTGAGATACATTCAAAGTTTAGAAATTTAACATGCAATCCCTATATCGAGGTATTAAAAATGGGACATTTTCTTGTAATTCAAAATAATGAATCGATTGAATGAAATTTACTGAAAAAAATTTACAGTTTAATCGAAAAACAATCAAAGAACGAAAATGCATCCGGATCTTGATCGTTCACAATCCCGTTTCAGAGAAACGAACAAAAATATAAACAAAACGTCGAGTTCGTGGGCTGCGGAGGTGAATAAGGAGCCGCTCGCGGGGAGAGAGGGAACCCCGCTTTCCTCCCTCCGGCCGCGAAAGGCTAGAACCTCCTTAAGTGCGATTGAGCGCCCTTTTATCCGAAGAGAGAGAGAGAGAGTACTGGATCAAAGCTTTCTTTACACTTTAACACGTCGAATGCACCCTGCAGTCCTCCCAGGGCGATGGCTCCTGACTGAATTCGAACCTGGCGGAGATCAGGTTGCAGAGATCCTTCGAGTAATTAGACATCGAGCCTGTCGATTACCCTCCGCTCGAATCGCTTCGTTATTTATCGGTCCACGTTCCCCGTTCGCTGAGCGCGTCTCATTTCTCCTTCTTGTTATTGCCCAAACTTTCTTCATACAACTCGCGTCTACGTGCGCGTCACCTGATCTCACGGTTGAGCATTCTCTTACGCATACTAGTGCAGCAATCATGTAGTTCGGTACATTATCATACAGCATAAGTTTCTCCATCTGAAGTTCTATCCTTTGGAGTATAGTTTTCTTCTCGAAATTCAATAAAAGTAATGTCTCTCTTCTTTTCTCCGTCAAGTTTATCACGTTTCAACAATACTTCGCTTATATTCGTTTTAGATTTAAGGGCAGAAACTCTTTGACAATAATATCTTTTACATTTTAACACTTAGACGCATCTATCATCGTCCATAACGAAGCTTCAGTTGTATCTCCAACAAATCGATGCTTCCCTCGAGGACGACAGCCAAAACCTCATGCCAAATATGCCGAAAATCATGAGAGACGCGCAGCTACTGCAGCAAGAAGCCTTACTTCTTAAAGACAAGATGCACACCGTGAAAACGGAGCTAGAAAACGTAACGTATTTAATGCGAAACTGTTAAAAAGCAGTTGAATGCGCAAAAGCACCGACTAAAAGACGTGCGTTCCAGGTGGAGAAAAGCACGTCCTCCTCGATAGCAATGCTCGAGGAGTACGACAGGAAGAAGACGGAGCTGATAAACAAAACTGAGAGCCTGAAACAGGCCGATAATTGGACGGCATTGGCGAACGACATCGAGGATGTTTTCGAGTCCGGCGACGTGGAAAAAATCTCGAGCAACTTGTTCAGCATGCAGAAATCGTTGTCGGTGCTGATCAATGCGCCCGACTACGAGGACAAAAAGTTGCAATTAGAGGGCTTGAAAAATCGCCTCGAAGCCCTAGCCAGCCCGAAACTCGTGCAAGCTTTCACCGCTGGAAGTTTGGGTAACTAGTTTTTCAAAATTTTCTTTTCTTCCTTTTTAGTTTCCTCGTAATAAGTTATACTAATTACTCTGATAATAATCAAGAGTTATTATTAGAGCACTGCAGTGGAAAATTTTAATTTTTTTTTTATTTTACCGCAGTCATATTCGGATCAAAGTTCATAATTTTAAACATGATTTTATCATTTTTCCTTTTTCTTTAATTCGTAATTTATGCTTTCCAGATCAGTCGAAAATTCACGTGGACGTTTTCACGAAAATCGATCGCTTACCACAACTCCTCAAGTATTATCATAACTGTCAAAAAGTGTCCTTAGCACAGGAATGGAAGAAGACCATTGAATTTGCTCAGGATGAAAGTGTTACCTATTGGTTACGGGTTTATTATGATAAACTGCTCTCAGCTTTCCATGATCAGGTATTTGAAATTTTCTATAAATTAAAAAATTTATTTTTGTCTATATTTAAAAATTAAAGTTATTATTACTTAAATTTTTCTTTTAAAACAAGTTTAAGGAATGCTAACTGCAACGAACGTTTATTATCAATAGACTTGTTTCTTTCTTCACATTAAAAAGCGTAATTTAAAAACCTCTAGGTGAAATTCTGCAGCCAAGTGTTTCCAAATACTAATCTCGGAATACTGGTCGATCTCTTCGCAGACCTGCTGCGCAGTCTACACCCAAGCATAGGCGAGTGCATCGAGGCAGCTCTAAAACAACAGTCAAACGCCATCAAACTTTCAATTCTGATCGAACTGAAGCAAAGCACTCGCCAATTCGCCAACAACTTGAGTACGAGTATTGAGGCTCCGACGCAGGAGCGAATTCCCGAGGAAAAAGTTCTCGCTCTGGCCCAGGCGATTTATGCACCCTACGTGCCCTATGTGGCCAAGTACGGAATCTACGAGACGTCTCAGCTTGGTCAGCAGCTTAACAGCTTAGAATTTACGCACGAAGATTTGAGCGATACGATTAGCGCTCTGTCGCTCAGCGTGGCAAAGGTGATGGATTACGCGCAGGAGGCAAACAAGCGCTGCAAACTCTTTACTCATGGGTCTGCTTATCCGAGTTTAGCTAAGGCAATCAATGTAAGTATCGTATTCAATATTCAATTATTTGGAGATTGAGGATAGCTAAAAACTCGCCCCGTTTATTTCATGTAATTAGAATTTTAAATGTTTAAGAAAATGAAATTTTCAAATTTATTTGAATACTTCTTTGTGATTTTTTTTAATACTTTGAAGAAATTATGTAAAGTTTATACATTTTTGTAGTCATTCTTCAACAATTATCAGGAAAAGTATAAAATAGGAATGAGACAATTGAATAAGCGCAAAGTTAAACACGAGGATTGGAATCTGTTTCAGATGTGCTTAACATTAATGCAAACTACAGGTAAATCAATCATTATAATAAATTACACGTATTTATAGCATGATTTAATGACAACTTACATTTAACAGGTGAATTTTTGGGACTGATCGAAGAATTTGAGAAAAGTTTAAAGAATGACGTACTAGAAGCATATAATAAATTGCAAAATCCTGACTCAAGCGTTTTTTGTCACTACAAAAAATTACTTTTAACGCCTACTGGACAAACGGAATTACAAGAATTCGTTACAGCAATTAAAATGGGTAATAAGCTTTGAAAAAGACTTAATATTCCTGAGTTCGTTTTATTTACGTATGCAAACATTTATACTTATTTAATTTTACAGATGATAAACCAATATTAGATTCCACATTAAAATTAGTTCAAAAACTTTGCTCGGATATTCACCGATCAACGTATGACGTTATTTTCGCTCCAATTTTCACTCAATTAATGCTTGTGCGAAAAGCACCAGCGTGGTCATCTGATCCAAACAAAGTTCCTGCAATAAGTTCGGATTTGCCTGATTATAGTTTCGCTCCTCAAGAATATATTACACAAGTGGGGCAGTATTTAATGACATTACCTCAGCATTTAGAACCATTTCTATTAAGAGATAATCCAAGCTTAACTAGAGCATTAAAGGCCGCAGATTCACAATATATTCAAGAATCTTGTGAATCTGCTTTCACAAATATTTTATTAGGGATCATTGCTAAAGAAACCTGTCAAATGTTCCAAGATCAAACTTGGGGTATATATGAACTAAATTCTGCTGCTTGTAAACAGCTTGCAACAGATATAGGTAAGAATTTGAATATTTTAATTTGCATGTTTTTGAGTACAATCTTTAAATATTTATTGCTTTAATATATTTTTTAGATTACCTAGGTAATATTTTAGAAGAACTTGGATTATCTTTATCAGAGAATTTGCAGCAAATGTCGCAACTGCTTCGCCTAGCGCCAGAGGAATATCAAAACGGAAGTTCAGGCTGCAATGCTCGCGTGGTAGCTGCTGTGAGACAAATGAGGAATATCACCTCATCTGGTTGAACCTTAGTGATAAAAAAAAGTTGTATTATATCAAAGTTATATTGTTATAAAATTTTATGAATGAAAAAATTGTACGAGGAAATGCAAATTTCTTTATATAAAATTAATCAATTTTCGTCATTTAGTTTCTATAAGAATCTTCGAGCATAATCTACTTAGTTAATGCTGATAATTTTTAAAATTCTTTTATAATGAGTATAAAGCATATGTATGGTTGAAGGTAATAGTATTGATGTGTTTTGATAGCTTGTGTATGTATACATTACGTTTTAATTAAGTTTTCTGCCTGTGTAATTATTGATAAACTGTTTTATGGAATTGTATAAAGTTTAAAAAATAAGAGAATACTATTTGTTTTTTTATTAAATTCGATTTGTATTATTTCTGTAATATGTATGCTAAAGGTTCAAAAAAACTGAGTTTTTCTTTTTTAACCCTTAGCATTTAAATTTAATCTAACAAAAATGACCACTAACGATTTGTGAAAGTTTATCAAACTTTCTGTTAAACAAATTTGTGATCTTTTGCATAAGAAAATGTTACGATACTTTGTTTCTATTGGAAACATTCAGTCAATGTAATCATGTATGTGCTACAATTCTATTTGTCAACATTACATCAGTTATAAAAACTTGTAAATGCACATATGTTTCAGAAAATATTCTATAATCTCAAAAGATTTACTGCCAAATTTTGGTTTTGTACAATTTTCAAATAATTCTTTGGTTATCTCAAATGCACTTTCAAACAAACGACAGTCAATTGAAGTTTGCAAAGTGAAATTTAAGGTATAACAATGAGAAGGCGAAGCGCATGCGCTTTTTCTCTTTAAAAGGCCGGCTGCGTGCGCATGAGAAAGAGAGAGCGAACCGAACTTTCTCGCTCTCTTACAGGTACACCTACTCCAGTCCTTAGAGTGCGACACACACTGGCAGCGCCCTCGTCTCGGCGTTCTAACCTAGCTTTCAGTCGCCGACCGGCACCTCGTGCTCATAGCGTTCAGCACCGTAGGTTGTGTACATCGCGCAGTGCGTGTGCTCGATCTCCACGTGAGACGCGTGTGCGTCAACCCCCGTCGCTCGTTCGATTGTCAGTGCAAACTGTTCCGCGAGTGCAGGTGCCGCTTATGCTGGCCCGCAGCAGGAGTCGCAAGGTTCTTCCGGAGCTTTCTCCAGCGTTCCTTCGCCGAGCCGTGCAGAGTAAGTAGACCGACAGTATCTCGCGCGCGCGTGTGTGCGTCTACCCCCGTCGTTCGCTCGATTGTCAGTGCAAACGCAGCATCGCGAGTGCGTTGCTGCTTATGGGGCTCGGCACTCTCGGCAGCAGGGAGTCAAGGTTTTGTTCCGTCTTCCTCCAGCATTCCTTCGCGGACACGAGCGGAGGTGAGTGGACGCAGGCCGCTCTCGCATGTGTGCGCGCGTACACACGCCACGGGAGGGCTCGATTACGTGAACGTGAGCGGCGACGCGCTCGCGTTTTATTTATACACGAAGATTCCGAGCTAAATATGTAGACGCTCATCTTCGAGGAGAGCGAGCGTCCTTCTCTCTCGCTCGGCCGGCGCATCGATAGCTGTCGCCGACCTGGCACGCCGTAAAAATACACGCTACGACCCCTCTCTCTCTCTCTCTCGCTCGCTCGCTCATTCTTGGGCTCAGCGTCCGAGGCAGGTCAGAACGGGACATCCTCTCGACCACCTGCTGGCGAGTTTTCGCGCGCGTAATCCTCTTTTCTCGCTGCTGTCTGTCCACTTTTTTTTCTCCCTCCGCGCAGAAATGATTGGGTCCGAAAGCGGCCGTGCGCCGAGTGGCTCGCAGCTGCGGCGAAGGCAAAAAGAAAAAGGAACCTCGTGTCAAGGTGTGGCGGCAAGATTTTTCTCTCGAACCTCCCGAAATCTCTTAGCAGCCGCGTGCAAAGACCTGCGGAGAAGCTTTTGCCTCGTTATACGTTTTGCCCGGAGCTGGCAGCGCGTTTGCAGAGCGCACTTGCACTCTGATGGAGGACGTCAAATTTTTTAAGCACGATTTTAGTTTCGCAAGCAATTTACTAGGCAGATTGATTTAGAGACGCAGTGCTTAGTAATTTAATTAAGTGAATTGAAAATCGAACCTATCTCGTTTAAACTATTTTGCTTCAGAATTTCCCCGACTCGGCAGGTTTGTAGGAAAAATACTTTGAAATGTAAAAAAATGAAATACGTAGTCATTTGAACGACTGCGAAATCTGAATCATCATTTCGTAAATCGAACTCGGCGGAAAATGCTTATATTCGTTTTACTCTAATACAAAATGCTTTGCCATTATACAAGAGAAAGTATGGAATGCGTCACACAAAGTATACAGAACGCAGGGATCGAACAGTTTTCACAAAAATTTTCGGTAATTTGTGCTAGAAATTTCTCGTCACGGTTGTAATATTTTTTCAGCATGGAAGGTTGTATATCATTTCTGATAAGTAAATTTGACCTCCTTGAAACCACAACATTATTTACCTTCGAAAAACACGATTTATCGAATATCTGAATAATTATGTTCTTCATAAAATCTTTATTCTATCATAGTAGGTAATGATTTTATGCTGCATATATTACGCTGGAATCGTTAGTCACTTGAAGGAAATGAAAAGTGTGAAAAAAATACGATTTGCTTATCGAAATCTCTAACTAAGCAACAATGATTATAAGTATCGAAATAATTCAAGATTTACTTAATTTGCATTATTGCATTTGCTTAATTTATTGAATATTTCAGAAACTGACTTGTTTAAGAAATTCATTAACGCGTTCTTTTTTGTAAATTCTTATAAAGCTACTAATACAAAACGTACCTGTAGATTTTCCGAAGAAACATATTAACTTTAGTAACTCATTTCGTCTAATAAAATTTGCCTACGCATCGTGCATAAGCAGATCAAAGTGATTAATGCTAATATGGATTAATCACTGTTTTAGAATAACAACTTTATTCACCCAAATCCATGTGCTAGTTATGAATAGAACTTTCTTTTAGCGAAAATATTGGTTCAAGTAATTATTTGAAGCTTGAATGCGTCTATTATTCGATAACCTGCATTTCGTTATAGACATTCGTAACAAAACAAGTAGCAGTTGTTAAATATTTCTTCAATAAAAGTACTTATTTAACAATTTAAACTATGATCATCTATCGTCATTCTTTCATTTTCCAAAAACTGGCAAATCTTTATCTTGAATACGTGACGATTTTATCGCGGATGATGCTTACGATATGTGTTACTTCATTTTTAGCTCTTTGCATGCTGCCGCACAATTTTTACCGGACACTTTTTTCTCTCTTATCTACGTCGTGTTTCTAACCTCGAATTTGTTTAAACGAGGCCATTTTTCGGGAATACTTGGCTTTAGAACCACGATGGCTGGGCGCGACATATTTTCTCATTGGCATTCGTTTGCTTACGCGTCAAGTAGACAATATTTCATAAAAGATTTCATTCCGCTAGGTTTATTACCTCCCAACTACTCAAAACTCACTTAGGTGTCTTCTCTCAAGAGTAAAACCCCACTGCAAGAAAATCCAGCTGGACAAACCCTGATTAGTCATTGTCCTTTAAATATTCAGGCTCGATGCTACGGTCTAAACGGCGGAACTATATTTATTCACCCTTATACCGCTCCACGTTTTATGTAAGGTAAAAAGCAACTACTCGATCCAACGGCACGCCTTTGTCAAACACATGATATTTTTAATCTCGAATTTTTTATTAAAATTTTCTACATGCAGCACTTTTGCCCAGCATTCAATCGTACAAGTAATATAAATTTTTAACCTTGTTGATCCCAAATTCTTTCGGAAAGTATGGGAGTTCCGTTATAATACGCTGCATATTAATCAAAATCATCGAGAGTCTGAGAGCATCGATTACTATAAACAACTCTTTCATTTTCTTTGATTCTTTACAGATTATTAATTTTTTAATCGTTTTCAATTGAAATCAGAACAAACAATTATGTTTTATTATCAATCTTTCGTAACCTTTTATTTTAATGAAAAGTTTATGAAAGAGTGCTTGTAGCATACTAAATTCTTAGAAGTGCTTTCATTATATTTTTTTTAAGATTGGTATACGTTAAACGCGGTCCTTTTACGGCTGCATGAAACGAGATGATTGAAGAATCAGCGTTCTTATGTTTACATTTCAATGGATATAAACATTCGCTTTATTGATGCACCTTAATTAAGCTTGTTAGTTTATGGCATTACTTTATTAGGTGCTTGCTGTTGCACATTAATTCTTTGAACAAAATGCTTAACTAAACTATATTTTAATAAATATACTTTTCACTACCTCCATTTAACCAAATGCTTTATACTTATTAATTAATTTATTAAGCGAGAAACGCCATTAATAGAGAACAAATTTTTGAAACGTTTTTCAATGAGTTAATGGCTTTGTTTGATTTTTAAATTCAGTTGTAAAATAAAGAGAAAATTCCGTAACTTTTTTTTTTTACTGAAAAATGTTATCTATACTTTTTTCAGTATAATTTCAAAGAAATTATTTGCAATATTGGCGTCTATTTTTGTACCTCCGTCAGTAAGCGAGTTTATGTAGTTTTATGATTATTCATAATTTGATATTTGCAAATGGCTTTTCATTCGAATTTAGCGAATTCAAAAAATTTGACGAAACTCTCTTACTTCTATCGAGAGACTTTCCTCCGCGCAGGTAAATGCAAAGAGGGAGAGGGCCGGAAAAAAGGCAATAACTTTTCGAAACTGCAGGTACGAAAAGTTCCTTGGCGAAACTCGGGCTGTTGAAGATGTCTCTTTACACAATTTCCGAGAATAAAAAATATTCGATGACTAAAATTTCAAATTCAGCACGTTTACACGCGCGATGAAAATTCTGTTTAGTTCTTATCTTCAAGTTTGCTCTTTCCAAGCACATTTGCAAACTGTTTTTCTACAACAATTCTGCAAAAATATAGAGCCAACTCTGGCTGATGTTCATAATACTGCTATGTAGTAACAAAAGTTTTCTTTTTCGCAGTGTTTCTCATCTTTAAATAATCGCTTTCAGTTTTCTTGATTTTTGAGTTTATTTGAGAACCCTTTATACTTTTAGAAGGAACCTATTTATACAACTTAAACATCGGCAGTCTAAACGCGCAAAGGAACTGTGTGATTAGCGCATTTTTATAAACGAAAAACTTCTTTAAAACCAACCGTTACGATGTATCACTGTTAAAAATTGTAACGTACAATTGTACAATAAATGTACATCAAATTTAATGATATTTTTAACAGAGTATCTAATCTGCAACAGCAGACACGAGCGTGTTTTCCAACTCCAAAGGAAAGACGGACCCCCTAATCAGTTTTCAATAACTTTCCCCAAACTATACGTCTGTGTACCTAAGAAATGCTAACCATAAGCTCTGTAAGGGGAGGAAAAAGGTGCGCTCGAAATCTGAGGGATTCTGTCCAGTGTTGCAGTTTGCATCGTTGCCAAATTGAGTATTCTACGAAAAAGGACGAGCTTATTGATCTTCACATTTATCGTTTTGAGCTCTGTAAATTATTTTAAAATACGCGAGAGACTTTAATATGGAAAGGGATGGTTTTTAATTTAAATAAATTAAAATTGCAAGTCAATAATTATTAAAAGTCAGATATACATTTCGCGTTCGCAACGTTTACACGATAACTCGACGAGTATTTTCCCGAAGATTTTGGCTCTTCGAATGCCTACTGTCGAGATTATCTCTTCTCTTCGCTGTTCTGGGCCTCCGTTGCTGTGCATTCGTCCTTGAGAAATTCTCCCCAGACGCCGTCCCGAACAATTGAGCAATTTGTTTACCTGAAGAGGTCCTCTTTACCTGAGAAGCAACTGACCGAATGATAACCACGCGTTGGCCTGTTTTACAGGACAAGCTACAGAATCTAGCCAATACTGCCTTTTTTCTCAATCAACCAGTTTATTATTTACAAATAGTTGCTGCTCTACTTATTATCAGTTAGTTGCACGTTTGTATAGCAGGTGGTAAAATAGATTTTATTAATATATAAATATACGTATTTTCATTAAATTGTGAGGAAGGTTTTCAAGTGCGTTATTAAAAATTTTCACTGTTATTTTGATGTACCGCTACGATGCTGTAAAAAAGAAATGTATAGCAGTTCGTAACAGGAATTTAAAAACCAGTTTGTCATAGAGACATTCACACGAATGAGATTTAACGAGCTTTCGTTTTAAAATCAAAACATGGCACTTTAGGCGATTAAATAGTCATTTTTTTTTTTTTTTTTAATATTTTGTTGCGAATAATTAAATGTATAATTCAATTCAAATTTATTTTTGCATCACAATGTGTCATAATGTAAAAATTTCAGCCGGAAATAAAAACGTATCTCTGTATTTTTCCTATATCTCATCCTGAGTTTTTCCACAAAGGATTTGGCAGAAGAACCTTTTCTCGGTTCTTCCTTGTCCTAACTTAAAGTCCAAATTACGCTCACATCTGTATACCCTTGCTTTTCTTTCACACTCTAACCTTCCACATTGAACAACTTAGCAACAACAAAAGATCCACAGATTAAACAATTTCCGCTTATTAAAATAATTTGTTAATTCGAGAAAAGGCTTTTTTTAAACAGGTCGAGTGAACGGTGCGCTCATTCATTCTCCGCGCTCGAGTAAATCCAGGCACGCTCGCACTTGCGGATAAAAGGCCAATTCCGAAAAAAGGAAGCCCTTCCCCTTCGCGCCGCGGAAGTATGAAGCAGCGGTAGTCGTCTCTCCCGCGACAAAAATTGATCGACAATTCGCGCATTGTCTAAAAACTGGAACGTTCACCTTACGGACCCCTTCCACTTTTCGTGTGCACCGGCAACCATTGTCGTATAACACGTGGCTGAGCCCTTCCCGATCCCGACGAAGCTGCTTGTAAATTCGCTCAAAAGTAGGCAAAGTCGAAAAAAAAAAATGCAGCCGCTCTCCCGACTTTGGAGGGCGAGAGTTTTCGAGGTAAAAATACGCGACACTTGCGAAATCGAAGCACACGCGCTTTGTTTTTAAATAGGCGACTTGAGTATCGGATCGTTGGAAGTAAGGGAGACGGTACTCATGGCTTTGAAACGACTTTCGACGTTCAATCTCCAGGGAATTTAAATTTTACTGATTTAAATGTACAGATTTAGATTGCAAATTGATCCTCAAAATTTTAATTAAAATTTGAATGAAATGATCAGGCATAAAAACTTCATTTTTATTCGAACATTTTAGATTACGTTATAGGTAATTAAATAAGGGAATCGATTAGTATAACTTTAAGTTCCAATTGAAAATAATTAGAATAAATTATAGTAAAGATCTAAACTCAAATGATTCCTATGGAAGCCACATAATAATTATACTATTATTATAGTATAATAATTTAAGTATTTGTAATAAATTATGCTTAAAAAAATTCAATAAAATAATATTTACTAATATTATTTAAGCGATTTATTACTATAATAGTTCATTTCAATCATTTTTAGTACTTTAAAGCAATTTTAAACAGTGACATCCAACAAGCCTTGTAGAGCATCTATTCAGAGAACCATGAATTTCTCATGCTAAATGTTTATATCCTCGCAATAAAGTAGATTTTTCGAAATCCGCAAATCGCTATTACTATCACCTAGTCAGCGCAAAAGCTCTCGAATAGGTTCAGCAAGTTTTCTTTCTCGGCTCCTCCAAAATTAAGAGAGCACGTAACTCTGTCCCAGTCTGGTAGAAATCGTGTGAGATAAACTTCGGTGAAACAGATAGAGAGAGAGAGAGAGAGAGAGAGAGAGAGAGAGAGAGAGAGAGAGAGAGAGAGAGAGAGAGAGAGAGAGAGAGAGAGTGGGGACCAAGGAGAGAGCATCAAAGAGCAAAGGGAGACAGCAGTCGGCGCGCGCCTTTGCTTCTCACTCTAAAATTCGCGGTTTCAAGTGAAAAAAGTGCTTCCACCCAGCGCGAATCCTTACGTAAGAAGCGCGCACGAACTTTCGCCCCCGGTGCTCGACTATCAAATCAAATCCGGCAACTTGCCGATAACTATTTAGACTGACCTCGAGCTTTAGACACGACCACGTTGCGCTGCTCTCTCGGCACAGTGGAGGTCAGCCAGTCGTGGTGTGCGCGCGACATAACCTCAAAGTGAACACATGGTGAAAACGTGTGCAGCCCGCTAACAAAGTAAGAGAGAGGGACACGTGATTTCCCTCTATTGACTTCTTGTGGTGATTCGGCTCCCGGGTTTCGCCGAGTCCTTCTACGAGGAGAGACTGATTTCCCCTGTCGACGCTGCCGCTGATTGAAAAAAGCGAGTGCGGCTGTGGCAGCTTGTATGCTTGCGAGTTGCGACATTCGGTATCCCGGCCTTTATCATTGTTATGTCCATTGTCGAGCACTTTTTTTCACGTTGACTAATACAAAAAGTAAGTTTTATTGAGAGCAGAAGATTGAAAGGTGCCAAGTGGCCGCGTGGTAGTTTTTTTCTGAATTTGCGATCCCACCATATTGTTGGTTAGGCCTCGGAATGCCGTTGTTTCAAATGGATGAATCTGCACGAGCACGAGGCACATGTTTGTGCACTGATGTTTTGTGCGTGATTGAAGCTAACAAGTGATTAGTCTGATTGAACTTTTTTTTAGGTTTTCGTAGTATTTTGTAGTGATAAAATTATCAAATTATCAAATTTTTTAATTATTTAAAATAATCTTGCTTCAATGTATAAACAAACACGTGCTCCATATTGTTTATTTATGTTACCTCTTCTAAAACAAAATCTTTTGTTTCATTTATTGCATTTATTGCATAATATTTTATTGTTTAATTTTAAGTTTTGAGACTGCAAATACATTTTAATATAATTTAGTGCATTTGTTTATTTAAATTAAATGGTGATGACGTTATTTCAATAGTTTTACAGAATTATAGTAATAATATAGAATTATTCTAATAGTAAATTAATTTGCCAATCTATTAAAGATGTTGCAATTTGCAAAATTGTAAAACAATATATAGAATGTAAAATCTTAAATTTTCTTACACTTTCTATTACAAATAATTGTATTTTTAAGAATGTATTAAGGAAAAATGAATCGATAGAAAAATTGTACTGTAAATCTTAAAAATTATTAAAATTTTTCCCAAAAAAAAAAAGCTTAAATTGTGAATTGCAATTTATCAAATGTTAGATTTATTATCGTTTCTTTATTTTTTACTCAGATGCAACTGAGTTTGTTGCTATATTTACTTTCAAATAAATTAAAAAGTTTCTTTTATTTTTAGAATCCTGGATCAAAAATTAAGTCTATAGTTAGTGCATTCGTGACATGGAAACTGGATTTCTTAATTTTCATGATGAGGAGCACTTTTCAGATTTCCCATTATCCCTGGACCACCAGGTAAAGTTTCTAAAAATTTAAGTGTAATATAATTTTAATGAACATCCGAAATTATTTTAATATTTTTATTTCAGCACAATTTACTGGGTGAAGCTGACCAGAGTTCATTAGTGAATTTGGTTGATGGCGATTTTGATTATGTAGAAAATTTTGATGTTAATTCCAATGATACCTTATGGGACATTGAACAAGAGTAAGTCAAATTTTTATACCAATATAAAAGTCTTAATCTTAGTCTTAGTCTTAGTTATTATATATTGCTCAGGGACATGCCATTCTCAAGCACTAAGGTTTTGATGAACTCACTGTGCTCAACCCATTTCACCTTTTCTTTTACCTTTTACTAATTTACCAATATAAAAAGTAACAATTAAAAATTCACTTTTGTACATGTGTATTATTTCTTATTTCAATTTGGAATGCTTAAAAATTTAACATTTACTTCTTTTTTTGTGAACTTTGAATCTTTTAATTGAATTAAAATTATAAATTTCAATATTTATTTATTCAATAATTCAATATATAGTAAAAATACTCAGTGTAATCTAGTACAAAGAATAACAAAAATAAAGTTATTAAATATTTTTGAGAATGCAAAAGAGGTGATTTGTGCAATATTGATATTATTTATTATGATTTATTTTAGAATCAATGGAGATATTGCTGTACTCCCAGACTCCGGAGTTGCAGGAACACTTCCAAAAATCGAAAACATCAAAGAAGATTTTGTAAAAGTACTAACAGATTGGAATGAGCATATTGGATATTTGCAAGTAAATAAATATTAAATTGTATAAATATTATTTTATTTTAATTTTACTATATAATTTATTATTGTGGCAAAATAATTTTAAAGGCATCTGAATTGGAGGAAGATATTGACTTGGGGAACTTGGATATGAGTCTGAATGGAGATTTACTTAATGAGTTGTTAGTTGATTCATCAAAATCTGTAAAAAGCTATTCGCTTAGTCCAGTAAAATCTCAACCATCGACAAGCCAGACAGAACCTAAAAAATTACAAAGTCCTGTTAAATTTGACATTGATCATCAAGAAAATCATTTATCAGAATCTGAACTAAGTGAAAAGGAGATAGGTAATTTTCGTTATTTATAAAAACCTTGCATTTTAATTCCTCTTGATCAGCTTCTTCAATAGCTTTTCATAAGAGTTTCACTTGTTTACTGTGACTAACGCTTTCACACAGTTTTTGGAGTTTTTTTATTTAACCACTTAGTCCTGCCATTAACTTTGTTTTACCCTTTGCATAGATGTTGTAGGTCTAGATCCGATCGAGGATGTAAAACCCACTATAGCGCCCATGCATGTAAGAAGACAACATGCGAAAACTTCATCCAAAGCAATTAATTCCAAAAGTTTAGGTTTGTTTGAATGCAAACTTCTTTTTCTTACATTTATTCATTCATATACACGATATTAGTTTCTGAATCTTCTTTATTTTTGCCTTCTTTTTATTCTATTAATAACAAATTTTTGTATTTACATTTTCATGTGGTGGTGCATTTCCTTCCTATTGCATTCCTGCAATTTCACCTATTTAATATTATTAATTAACAATATAATAATAAATATTTATAAATAATTTAGAAAAAATTATGAAATTATGTACATGCTTTCTAAGATAATTTGTTGTCTAATTAATTTCCTATATTAATTTGATTTAAAATGTAATTGACATAATTAGTCATAATTTTTTTTTAATTTCACAATTATTTGATTGTGAAATAATATATTAATATAAATACATGCATTATTCATACATGACTATTTTTATATTTATTTAAATTTTAATATAGCTAACAAAATCAAAAAAGAACCAGCCGACATCTTTATTAAAGAGGAACCTCTTGATATTCAAGATGAAGTACCTCCTCCAATTCCACCCATTAAAATAAAAGTGGAGTACACAAAAAGTACTAAAAGGAAATACACTAAAAAGACTAGTGTAAATACGGCTAAAAAAGTTCGGAAAGAGATAGTTGCAGCTGAAATAATTCCAAAGACATCTAAAAATATACAGAAAAATGATGAACTTCAAGAATCACAAGAGATTAAGAATCATACTAATATTCCTGTTTTATCAAAAAAAGCAGCAGGTAAATAATTTATACATTTTTCAACAAAATCTTAAAAAATTATAATTTTTTACGTTAATACAAATTGTAAACAATATTTTAATACGACAATTTACTTTTGTAGAGCTTGCAGCTGGTAATCTTACAGGTCTCTTAGAACAATTTGAAGCAGCCGCAGATGCCTTACAAACTCCTGAAGCTTCACCACCCCCAAAAGTTTCTTCTCAAAACTCTTTAACAAAAACTTCTGTAAACAAATCCCAAATGACTCTTCTAAAGAATTCCGTCAACTCTCAAGATTCTAAATTGCATCAAGACATACGAGATTCTCTACCAAAAGAAGTAATAGATAGGATAAAGGTGTTTATTATCTTTTTAGTACAGTAATGTATACTTAATTATTTTAACTAATAAATTATGTATGTATCAATATTAGGCATCTTCTACTCGCAAAAAAATATCAGTCATACCTGCTAAACCGAACACAAAAGCCTTCTCACGAAGTAGTGGTACGAGAATGCAAGAAGCAGGTGCTACTCTTTCAAGGAATAAATTACTAAAATTGGTGAGCACTTAAATTTGAAAGTTTTTAAACATTATTTCTATTGTCTTATATATTATATCATTTCTATAAATTTATATGTTTATATTTATTTATAAGTACTGATTCTAAGGTTTATTAATGTATATATAAATCATATATATAATATTCATAATTATATTTCTTAAACGTATATTTCAGGTTGCAAATAACAGTAGTAATACAAATGCGAGGGTTGACGGATCTGTACAGTTGGACCACGATTATTGTAGCAATTCAAGTTCCGTATTGAGTTCTAGCAGTAGCAGCAGTCCTAACAGTAACAGTGAGTACGATAGACAAAATAGTGACAATGAACAAGTCACTCCAAATAAAGAAAAATCTGATTGTTACGATAAAGGTGCCGACGAGCACTCAAAAGGTCACAAGGCTAGTGGTAATACCGCTTCCAAGAACCGGTCAAGCGGAGGCTCAAAGAAGGACAGTGGTTTGGAGTCTGGAGATCTAAGTGACACAAGTGAGGAACACATTCCAGCATCAAAAGTCAAACAATCACAGTTGCAGGGTGTGACGATACCAAAAGTATCTCAAGAGATTAAGCAAGTTCCCGTACAAAAGAGTGTTTTAGAAAATAATAAAGTTTCTTTGTTAAATATGCCAGCTAAACCCCGATCAAAACCAGTGTACGAAATGAAGATTCAGTCAGCTTTGGCCACTAGCATTCTTCAACTTCGAAATGGTGTTCTTACTAAAACAAAATCCTTGGACAATCAGAAATGTAAACCACAAATGGTTTCCGTGTTGAAAAAGCCACCTCTGACAAATTTTTCACAAAATATACATGAGCCTAATTTTAAGGAATCGATTGTAACAACTACCAATAGTTCAAATGATCAAGTACAAAACATAATCATTGGGAACACGGCAGACATGGAGTTACCTGAAGAAACAGAGAAAAAACCACCTCGCAGAAAACTTAATCTTGCCGAATATCGAAGCCGGCGGGAGCAAAATTTTACCGATGGTAGTCGTACTAACTCTCCGATTCAACCAATGGCTCTGATTTACATTCATCATGCTTCGACCAACACAGAACCGATAAATGGTGATCCAGAGAATCCGTTTTGGTCTGAACGTGAGATTTTATCAATCCTGAAACCTAAAGCTGAAATTGAGGAAAATAAAATCAAGCCAAAACCACCAACCAAAGACAGGGGTATACAAACGACTGAGACCGTTTTTGGTGTAATCTATAACGAAGAAGAGGAACAAAAGGAAGAGGAACAGAAAACGGAAGTACTAGAACGAGAAGAACAACCAAAAGAAGAGGCTGTCCAGAAACCTGCTGTTGTTGATATTTCACTAGTCAAGCAGGAAATAGAAGAGGGTGAAGAAATTGAAAGTGGAGAAATCACGAATGATAAAACTGTGGAGATTGAAAATCAATTACCTGATGAACAAGTGGCAGCTAAAGATTCACAGACTCCAAGGTACAATTAATTAATTTTAAGTCATTTTTTTAATTTTTGAAAAATAATAGTAACGAATTTCTTTAAACATATCAGGCCTTCTCATATAGAATTATCAAATATTATAATATAATTATAAAATTTTTAGCATAAACGGAGTAAGCGATCGTAAAACCCGCAATTATCGATCTCGAGCTCGGACTTCCTCAAGCTCGTCTCAATCTCGCTCAAGGAGTCGTAGTCACTCTCGAGTAAGCCGTTCCTTGCGTCGTCCAAGCCGCAACCGCAGTCGTAGTCATAGCCGTAGCAACCGAAATAATCGTGCTCGCAGTCGCAGCAATAGCAGATCTCGCAGCCGTAGCTCAAGCTCTAACAAGAATAGATCACGTAGTAGAAGTCGCTCGCATGCTAGACGACAAAATCGCAGAAGAAGGAAAATCAGTTACAGACGTAGCTCCGTTAGTTCGAGTAGTAGTTGGACCTCGCGCTCGAGGTCGCGTTCACGCTCGAGATCCAGATCCAGGTCCAGGCTGAGGTCGAGATCGAGGTCGAGATCGAGGTCAAGATCACCAAGAACGATGCGGAGGTATACATCAGCTTCGAGATCCACTTCGAGGACAAGATCCTCCAGATCGAGATCCCATTCATCGAGTTATTCCAGTAGCTCTCGGTAAATGAAATGAAAATAAATATTTAAGTCATTGGGTAATGTATGACGGGAGGTCAAAAAGTGGTATTCTTCTGTTTTAAATGTAAAAGGAAAATGAAATTTTATTAATAATTTGAATGATCAGCCATTACTTGACCAGTAGACCTCCTTTTAACACATTTACCGATATTATTAATTAAATTGGCAAATAAGAAAAATGATGGAATAAGTGAAAAATAGGTAAGTAAATGTTTGCGACTATTGGCAAATTAAAGTATACACTTGTTCAAGAAGGAAAACTTAATTTTGATGAAAATGTAAAAGGTAACTATTTACATTTTTTGAAAATGAAGGATTCCAACAAAGTGCAATAGAGAGGAAATTTAAAATAAAAAAATAAACAAGAAGATAGAAACTACTCAGATTACTTAGCATCTTATTTTGATTCATCACATATTTTCTAATTACGTTTTTATAAGTTTATATAGCAAATGTGTTCTCTATAGCAAAGAATTTCTCTTAAATTCTTTTTTGAAAAAATTGTTTCCCATAAGATTACAATTTCCCATGTACCTAGAGTTATACAATAAGGTGTGCCTTTTATTTAAATTCAAAATGAACTTAAATACTAATTTTGGATTATTACAATTGTTTTGTATCTCAATATTTCCTTGGTGTAGGTATCCATCCTATAGTAATTTTATTAATTTAGTTGGAATTATTTAGAAGCTGTCTTTTTATTTACTAAATATTGTCGAACGTATTAAATTGAAAAATGCTTGCCATGTAAAATAATTTATTTCTTCAAAATTACCTTCTACATAGTATGCATATTAATAACGATTAATTTTCAATATTCAATATTGATTCAATAATAATTTCATCCAATTTCTCATTTAGTATCCATTCCAGTAGGCTTCTTAATTTCAACAGTTTGTATCATATTTTTGCGTACACATTAGTTTTGACTAGTAAATCTGATGCAAAGTTGCACTCACGGTTGTAGGTCGTCATCTCGCTCGAATTTCGGGCGTTATAAGGAATCAAGGCATCGCAGGAAAGGAAGACGAGAGCGCAGGCGAAGTTATAGTACATACAGACGTCACTCCTCGGGTAGTAATCACCGATACAATGATTACAGGAGGTAATGAAAGCCATTGAACAGCTGTCCAGTGATTGATATACAATCTTATTTCACCTTGTGATCGAATAATCGTTTTTTCTTCTTGATCATCCAGTGTGCTCCTTTTTGTTTCTTAATTGTTACCGATGGCTGTTACGTGAAAAAGAAAAAAATGCGAAACAAATTTTTCATTCCCTGTCTTTCCCCAGCCATTTTGTTATTCACCATACTAATCATGGGTTTATATATACACTAATGAGTTCATTTGAGCCCAGAAAATTTAGTTAGACTTTTCAATACAACTATTTTTTCTGTGTTCCTACTATTAACAATTTTCATTTAGTTATAAATACTTTTTTTTTTATTAGATCGCCACCTTACAGACGCCCTCATTGTGATGAATGGTATATGAAAGAAAAGCAACGGCAGGTAGAAGAAAGAAGAGTTATTTACGTAGGTAGATTAAAAGAAGGCATAACCAAAGCAGAACTAAGAAGAAGATTCGAAGCTTTTGGACCTGTTGTTGACATTAGTGTACATTTTCGAGAAAGAGGGTGAGTATTTAAAATTATTATTTGCTGTGATAGAATCATTATAATTTTTTTAAATAATTGATGTAAATTAATTAATATTGATTAAAAGTAACGAAATTTGTCATAATTTTTACATTCGAACAAAATTTTAATCGAATATTTACATCTTTAGACACAACTACGGATTTGTAACGTTTGCTTACAAAAACGACGCTTATCAAGCCGTCGAACACGGAAACGATGATCCCACCTTACCAAGATATGACTTATGTTTTGGAGGTCGAAGAGCTTTTTGTAAAGTAAAATATGCAGATCTAGGTAAGCTTACTATTCTTCATAGAGATATTTATGATTTTTATCTTGCTTTAAATAAAATATTTCATTATAACAATTTTGTTTACAGATGGAGGGGCTGGAAATTCATTGAATGGTAACAGAATATATAGTAAACCTGAAGAGGAAAATACTTTTGATCTTTTATTAAAAGAAGCACAAGCGAAATTGCGCAAAAGGAAAGTTTGACATATGTATTGCTTATTAGTCGTTGTAAATGTAATTAAATACTTAGTTTAACGACTGTCGTAAAGTTCGAAAGATTCACAATTACTTGCAGTACATTAAGCTATAAATACGTACAATAGCGAAACTGATTGATAATTTAATTAAGTAAGGAATCACTGTTAACGAGATTTACTGGTTCTTTATTTGATGCACTAATGTAGTGGAGGAACAGTTAAAAAAAAAAGAAAACGGTAAAAAAGTCTATTCAATTTTAATGCTACTATTATTATTTATCGGAATGAACGTTATATAGCATTCAATAAAATATTGATGATTTATACATAGATTACATTGGTATGCAATAAAATTTATCTATTTCTGTTGTTCGATTATGAAATAAATCATCAGAACAGAGGGATTTCTTAACAGACTCATATGCAGTATTGCAAACTTCTAAACATATACGTAAAGTTCACGTGTTACATGTCAGATCGACAACAGTTTTTGTCAATAATAAACTTTAGACAAGCATTTCGTAGCTTTCAGAACTAACCCACAAACAAGATTATTAGTATAATTTTCTTAGAGCTGCAAACCAAAAGATAGAGAAAAATGTAGTCAAAGCGTTTTTCTTTTTTAGAAAAAAGCATTATAAAATGTAGACAGTGATTTTCCGTTTGGAATTGTTGCTATTGATTGACTTTTATAAAAAAAATGTTAAAAATTAAGATTAGTAAAGCTAATGAATTAATTTTTCTTTTTTCTAATATATATTTGCAGTTCTATTTGCGAGAAAAGCAAAGGAAAGTGTTGAACTTTAGAAATAATTTTAGGTTTTTCTGAAGGACGTGAAGCAAACTTAGCTAAATAACATTTGTATTGCTTAGGAACTTTCACTAGGTGCTCTATTATTCTGAAATGTAAACTATGTACAGAATTTAGGATTTTCAATAAGCTATCAAACGTTTCCATTATAACGTTTAACTAGAGTAAATTAATTGCATCATACATATTTATATAACCATAGGGGTTCGATTGTATATACTATTTCCATTACGTTAAACTAAAACATGTTTTTTTTTATTACTGTGCAATTTGCAATTAATTTGACTATATCATGGTTTCAATGTTCATTAAAATTTAAACATTTATTTTTTAAACTATTTATTTAAAAAATAAATGTTCGCAATTGAAAAACTGAACAAAATTTAAATTAATAATGCGTTTGAATTATACTTCAAGGTTTGTTCTTAGTTTTTTTTAACGTATGTATACACTACTGTCAAAGACCTTATCATATTTTTTTAATAATTTAATTAAAAAGTACTGATGCCATTGTGGAAAACCTAAAAAGTCTGATTACTCTCAGTAATAACTATTGAACGACTTACTAATTTAATAAGACTTTGATGCATGTATTTTTCTTAAAAACGCATCAGCAAAATATTAAAATGTCAATCATACAATGAAAGCAAATCCGTATTTAAATGTCTAAGTTCTTAAAACATTTATCACGTTTCAAAAGTTATTTTTACTTTCTAAATTGTTTACTACTAGAAAAGTCTTCCATATAACTAACAATATTTAAAAAAAATCTGAAAATTAAAATTGATTTGAGATAGTCTCATAAAAAAAAAATCAAAATCTTATATTAAAAAGATTGTCTTGCTTCTAATTTGCTAAGTGTGATGTATTAATAAATTTTATATATCTATTTCTTTTAAAAATTAAAAAATCTATAAAAAAAAGTTATTGTAAAAATCTATAAGATTTGGTTTTAACGATTTGTATCTAATTTATTTTGATGATACTCACGACATGACACCTAGAAACGTGCGAGTAATGAAATATTTCTTTCCACTATTAATTTTAATTCAAGATCTTAGATATAAAAATATTATAAGTCAACGAAATTTATTTTGTTACAATGCGATTGATTTTCCAGATTAATGGGTCCTTTTATTTCTTCTTTCCATGAATCTAACAAAGTAATAAAATGATCCCAGAGAAGCTAATAGTGTTAAAGAAAGTTACAGTAAAAATACTAAATATATATGTGAACACATATGTGTATATGAAGTTTAAAAAGCAACTTTATAAAGTCTATAACATAAAGTCATAATTTAGAATCTAACTTCATACTAAATAATGCACATTACCAAATTGTAATTTGAACTGAGAATAATTAGGTGTCCATTTCAATCTATTTTTTCCTATCAATAATTTTTTCACTTGAAATACTATCGAAACAGTTATGTATAATTAAATTCATTTCTGTATGATACGTTACCGAAATGTGATATACCATATTTTAACGTTAATTTTAACATTTTAACTTTGGGAAGTTCTGCAAGTGGTTTACAGTAAAGAATCAATATGTACTTTTTTAAAGGACACGTTTCAGCAGCGTTTCACCAACACACGCAGTAAATTTTAGATTAAACATGTAAAAATAGAGTTAAGTTTTCTAAAAGTATCTCATCTGAAACTGTATCTCGAAGACACATTGTATTCTCTATGTAAAATAAAGCTTTGTACTGACGGTCCAATACAGACATTATTGAAGGATAACAGAAGTGCACTTTATTTTTAATCTTTGTTTTAGAACATTAAAATTTATTATTAAATTTTATTTTAATGTTGTTTTGAAATTAATAAAAATAGAATCTTACTTATTAAGGTAAGTATACAAATGATATTACAATTTACATCTGATGATAACAATTAATTTTTCAAATTTCTTAACGTAAGATTTTTATTGAAATATATTGCAAAGAAAATATTTTTCGTCATATATTATTTTTTTGTCGCGAACTTAATGTTTGCATTGTGACTTCTTTGCAGTGACACTACACTGCTAAGCGATTCCCATAAGCTGAGTACTGCGAAGGCTACGATTACATGAATTACCCGTTATTACTACTTAGCACGAATTGGCAAGGAGTGCTTTTAGTCGATTATGTTTTAATAGAAAAAAAGAAGGGCAATAACCCTATTCTAAGAACAAATCCGTAGATCGCGTGACAATAAAGTGTTGATTCGATGAACGACAATCCGATAAAGGTAGATTCGTTTTTTTAACTTGTAATAATTTTAGCGTTATAGAATTTTTTCAAATTAACATTAAATAAATTATTATAACTACTACTTTAAAATTTATTTAGTAAAATTTAATAACTAATGGAAAACAACATAGTTTTGGTAATAAAGATAAAATTTTTTATGTGTAAAGTATATAATCAACCTATCATTTAAATAAATCCAAATAACATGGAGGCTGAAAAAAGTAATTGCGATATTTTCAATGTCATTTAATGATTTACTGCCTGCTATCGTAACATCTCTTATAAATGTATATTTTATTTATTTTTGACAGCTAACGAATAAAAAAAACAAGAAAAGTCACATTATCTGAGTATCGATTGAACATCAACAGCAGACAGAACATAAACGTCGGCGCCGCCTTGACTAAAAAGCCATTGGGACAAATAAAAACTTTATTTATTTAGATTAGACGTAAAAACAGTTCAGATTATTCAAATATTTGTCACTGTATGCTGATGTAAATTTATGTGCAGACAATTTATTAATTAACTTTTACATATTACGATAATAATTTAAATTATAAAAAAAAAGTGTTTAATTTCACTATACATATTTAGTACAATTTCATTATAAGTTAAGGTTCTACTCTACAGTTTTGCTACATGTTCTATTATTAGTAATTGTAATATAGTTGAAGATAAAGAATTAATAATTCCACGAGGCATTCTCTACCGATATTTAATGATTTTTCATAGCAGAAATAGCAACTGCAATGTAAGATAGTGTTTTTTTCACCACCTGAAATTAAAAGAAGTATAAATTAATTACACGTACCCAAAAAATAAAAAGTGGTCAGAGTGATAGACTAAACTACTATATCTATGTTTATTTTGATCTGCTAAACACGAATATTGCCCTAGTTTTTCTTCGTTGCGTCGAGCATTTTCAGATATCTTGATTTTAAAGAATTTTAACATATACTAATTTTCAAGATCAAAAAACACTTTAGAGATGGTCCATGACGTTGTATTTTATAATACTTTTAATTACCTTTTAAATTTTATGAAATGTTTAAAAATCAAGATATCTCAAAATCCCAACGTAGTGGATCAAAACTGTCATATTCGGCCATGTTCATGTCTAGCAGATCAAAATACATTCGGATGATCCATCGCCCAAACCGCTTCTTATTTTTCGCGGGTCTGCATTATTGTAGTAGGTAATGATAAAGTTAACGTTACAGCATTAAAATTTTCGAAATTCATTAGATATATTCCACCAGCTGATAGAATGCAAGGTTTTAAGCACCTCAACATCATAAACGCCAATAATTTCTTTCCCTTTTCAGACATCGCATACCATTCGTTCTGATATCTAAAATAAAAATATTGTTTACTTTCATCTAAAATAAAAATTCGTTTGCTTACACGAATCGGAACAGATCCGCGCTGTGATTTATCAGTTGCTGGCCTGGCCAGGTCACATAAAACAAATGTATTGTTGAACCAATTCCAAACATAGTACCTCTTATGTAATCTATCATAATGCGCTTGGTAGCAACTAACTAAAACGAAAATACTAATAAAACATGCACACAATATTAATGGTCTTTTAACTAATTTATAGTCTTACCTCGACTGCAGTGATTCCCATAATGATTATGTTTAAGCTAATCAATAGCAAGAAATAAATCTCATATGAATTTTGAATAGTGATGATGAACCTGCTTTTAAACGTGTATTTTAAATTTTTATTTTTATTATATCGTTTTGTTACAATTATTATTTTCATTTAGTATCAAGTGCACATTTTACTTAACTGCAAAGCTTTTTCATGTAAATCAATGGCATTAATGATTAAATTGTATTCAAAATCTTCGTTTGATTCACAGGCTTTTGCCGTTAATTTTTGCAAACGATGTCTGAAAATTTTCACAAATTAAAATATCGAAAAATCTTTTATTTTCAAAGTCTAAATGTTCTATTACGCACAAGTAATAGTTTAACAAATAAAAATGAAGAATGCGAATATTCACTAATTTTTTTCTAACTTTTTCGAAAATATGTGCAGAATAAAAGTTTAGACTTCGAGGCCCTAACTTCTCTCGTTAAACAATGAAGAAATTAATTTTTTTAAATTAACAATTTTAAACTAATTTTGCTTTTAAATGCGTAAAATATATTCTTATTAAATTTATTGCTTAAAAAATTTTCGTTAATATGTTACAATTATTTTTCCTGTAGCTTATCGATCTATTCCAGATCGTTTTTAACCTGAGCAGTGATATTTTGATCAATATAGTAGAAGACACATACTTTTTAAATAATTTCCTAAATTGAAATACATTCGCTGATCTTCTAACTTAGGTTGAAAAAATATTTTCATAATATTTAGTGTACTGCATAGTATAATACTTACTGGACAATCTTGAAAATTGCAAGAATTTGATGGATTACTAATGTATATGCTGTGTCTACACTGATAAATATTATTACTGAGATATACACAAAGAATATATCATAGGTATTTATGGTGTAATAATATTTATCCTGGTTTAGAAAATATTCACCCTTTAGTACCATATACCTTTCTCTTGTAGCATTTAAAGGATAGAACATGTCAAAGACTATGGGATAGAAAGGAAGGAAAGAAAAGGGTGCTGCACCCAGCAACACGTATGCTGGAAAAAAAAACTATATTTAAAATTTTATATGCTTCAATTTTTCCTTCATTTAGAACGGATAAATAACGGGCAAGTCAAAAAGTCATTAATTGGTAGAACTTAACAAGCAAAGTATAAAGAAAAAGTAAAAATAGTACATTGTGCAACAAGGCGAGAAAATGAGCTATTTCAGCACTCGTCTCTGTCTCGGGCGCCTTCAGTGCCCTCTACTTCGACTCGTGAATACCTCACCCACGCTAGAAATAGCTCATTTTTTCCCCTTGTTGCACAATGTACTATTCCATGATGATATTGTCTTCTTAAAAGCAAATGTTTCGCGGTAATTTAAACCTTAGGTTCTCCGTAATCGATATTCTTAGCTTAGTTATTACTATAATTTCATTAAATTATTACCACTATAACCAATAGAAATGATTCTTCCTTGTTTAGCATAATCAATCATAATGCAGCGTTCTTCAGGAGTTTTTAATGACGTCCAGTTAATGGCTATTTTATTGAAGACATTGCGAATCTTTATAATATAAAAATAATTTTACATTAAATACTTTTTCCAAAATAATAAAACTTAAAATAAATGGTGCCTTCATTACCTTTTCCTCATTCAGTATTGTGATAGAATATTTAAGAAGAATTATTAGTGTATAAAGTATTTTTCCAATATACTCAACAAATAAAGCTAAATTTACTTTGAAAGTTTTTCTTGCTCCAAGAATCTAAAAAAATTTGGTTAATGATAAAGACTTTATTACACTATATGTTGGACTACGAATATTCTTAAGAGAAAAGATAATACAACGTATGTATAATATATCAAAAGATTCTTAATTTGCCAAATCTGAAAACTTGAACCCACAAAGAAAACTCGTATAGCTTTACCTGCGGAATAAACATGGAAATTATAATAACAAAAATAAACGCCCGTCGAAAAATTCTATTAATCCCCGTTTCGTAGGGCCACAGTCCAGTCGACCTCAAGAAGAATTTGTTCAGCTTGAAGTACCGATTGTCGTAGACTTGCCGAATTCTCTGCAAATCCATTATCTCGAGTCCTCTTCTGGCCAGCACTGACGTGCCCTCGTCGAGTTCAGCTGAATCGCAAACTTTCGTTTGGCTCGTGCATCGGTAAACACAAAAGTAGCAGTAAAGTTCATATTAATTTAATAACTGTGACTTCGTCGAAAAAACAACTGCGGTCACTTGCTTGCATACGTGAAAAGTAACGATTACGGTCGCACACCGATTCAGCCCGAATGCGTCGGTGGCTAAAGGGATTATAATCGAGTTTTCCTATAAAGTCCGGGCGAATGAACGACTTTTCGTTTGTTCTGCTAAAATGCACGCGAAACTAATTAACAACGGTATTGTTACAATAAGAATCAGTTTTGGCATCTATTTATTAATGTCTTTGTAATCTTCATTTTTTAATCTTTATTAAAAAATTATGTCTGGAAAAAAGAGAGAGCAGTGAATGTAGGAAGGTAGCATAAATGACACGTGTCCCTTGATCATGTAATAAGGCAGCTTTCTTAATTGTAATGTTGACTGGTAAGATATCTATTAAATTAAATCTTCTAAATGTAATATTTGATATTATTATTATGCAACAGATTTTATAAGTGAGCTATTAACAATTTCCAAAGAAAATTTAAAAAATTCAATAAATTTAGTTTTCCTAGTAAAATTAAAATGTTTTATTAAAACAAGATACGCGCTACAAAAGACTAGAGCAACTATTGTTAATTTATACATCAATTTTACAGTGAACTGAGCTCGCGACCTTTTTCGATTTAGAATCACCTTCTGGTTCCTTGTAAATGATAGCGACTTTGCATTTTCGCACTTCCTTTTTATCTAACGAAGTCATTGTGACAATGGCACTTGTTAGTTTATCCGGATTCTCTAGATCTATGTTTGATATGTGCACGTTAAAGTCAATCAGCTCATTTTTAATTTGAAGATCTAAAGTAAAAGAAGATTGTTCATTACCAATTAAACGTACGTATGTAATAATTTATTCATAAAGCAAAATTTAAAGGGTTTTTCAGTAGGGAACTAGAAAAAAAGCAGCCATCTTTTATACAGTTTCTATAAAATTCGAAAATCACGATAAAAATCAAATTCTAGGACGGCAATCATTTCTTATTGCACAGAGATAAGCAAAGTTTCGAGTGCTAATAAACTTGCAACTAATTACATTATTATTCCTGAACATTGAAAGATTTTCATCGTGCTTTTCAGAGTTTGTAACCGAATAAAATATTGAACCTAAGAATAGAAAGATATCATTCGCTGATTCTCTTTTCAACCTACCATCAATTTTCAGGGATTTCGGTAATATCGATATGACGTCAGCTTTATCTATAGCGACATTGTAGCTATCGAAATACTTGAATACATGGCGGTATTCTCGAATTATTAACTCGTCGGCGTCTTTCATTAACCAGCTAATAAAACGTATGCCTATGTAATTATCTGCAATGAAAATGATAATATTTTAAAAGTTTCACTAAAATTCAAATATAGTGGCACGAATACTCACCCAAATAACGTTCCCAAAATTCTCGCTCTAGTGGGATAAACGATTGCTGAAACATTTGACGCAGGCAGTCGTGGATATGAGTATTTTTCGAAGGGATCTGAATAACCTTGTCTACGAAACAGAGAGTCTTTTCGTCTTCAGATGCTTTGAAGCAGACAGGATCATTTTCCCATATTTCTATGGTTGCTTGACTATGGATCGCCGTTTGGTATTTTACGTCTAACTGCAAAATCATTAAAGTTTCGAAAAGTTATACATTACAAAATGTTTGAAATATTAAACAGTAAGGACAATTTTCAGAAAGAGACATGTACGGGACGATATATTTTATAGTTTTTTTTTTAAATTTTGCAAAATTCGTCAAAAATGCTCTCTTTACTTGTATGTCACTTTATTATTAGAAAAAGCCATCGAATAATAAAGTGATTAATCATTTTCAATTTCAATTAAAAAAACCTTTATGTAGATCTGTTTCTCGTCAAGAGTGACGATTTTGATAGAATAATAATAATAATAATAATAATAATTTTTATAGACAATCTGAAGATAATTGTGAAAGCACTCATAATAATCAAGTACCTGAACAATAAAATCAGCTATTTCAGATCGAAAAACTACCCAGTAAGTACGAGTTTCAAGTGCGATACAGGAAATAATCAGCGGAATATTGACTTCATAAGCATCTTTCTGCTTATTATCTTCATTTACCATGATTTTATTCTCAACAAAGAATAAACGTCTTGGTACTTGTAATATCCGCAAGTCTTTCCATCGCTTTATATTTAAATTCTCTGTTCATTTTATTATCATTAATAAATTATTTTAAACAGCTGTCGTTTATATTAAGCGAAAATTACTAGGTCACAAAGATTACCAATGTTATCAAGCTGCGCATTGGATAGCCATATTTCATATTCTGTATGGTATGTGTAGGGAAGCTTAACTGTTAAAGTTCTTCCGCCACTTCGGTATAGTTTACCTTTAACTACGTATTTACCGGAAACTGTAAGTTTATTAGGAAAACCCTCTAAAAGGAATACTTGGTTTTCACCAAAGTCAGGACCTATTGCCGATCCACTTAATACCAAGTAAGCTAAAAAGTGCAAGTAATGAATACAGTGATTAATAGGTTCAATTAAATTATACAAAACAGTGCGTACCTTTCGATTTTTTAAGTTTTCTAGCATCATAAGTTACTTTTATTTTTATATTTTCCTGGTTAGCTTTCACAGGCAAAATTGATTTCGATGAAAAAACGTCGCTGTCCTGTCCGAAAAATTGTACTATGTAACTTATCGGAGCATCCACTTTGGAGACAGGCCGTCGGATCTGACGATTTATTTTCTCTGTTAAGGGGCATTCGAATATGATCTAAAAAGTAGTTTGTATTATTTCACGTTTTATCGGTTAAATCGCGGTGATTTTTTGCAATGTGCGGAAAAATAGTTTTATTTATTTGGTTAATTAGTAATAACCTTTTCTTTTATCAAGAACGTTGGCAAAATTTGAAATAAGTGTACGGCGAGCATAAGTACTTGAATACAATGAGGATTTACAATTTCTGTTGGCGTAATGACGAATCCAAGACGAATTTGTTTCCACGCCAACAACAGACAAATGGCATTGTGAACTTTCTAAAAATTAGAATTCATTTATGCGTTTAAAGTCCCACGCTAAAATACCGAATTACATTACAGTTTTACCTCTTCGAAGCTAATCGGATTTCGATATATATCATTGAAATATTCCTCCTTCAAAAATGGACAGTAAGTAAGGGTTATTGCAATGAAAACTAAAGCATCGCATTCTTCAAAATGATTGAGTTCCCGAGTCTGAAACATCTGGTTGTGATTGTATTCGAGCCAGGCTAATAAGAGCGATTCGGTTTTTGATTGCCTCTCGTGATTCTTGGATATTTTATGAATTTCGGCAGGATCAAAGGCTTTATTTGAACGGCTATAAAGTGTTGGACGAAAAATATGCTTAACGACAAGAAAAGTCGGAAAGTAATTAGAAAAAACAATTTTAATCCATTACTTGTCCAGTTTTAAAGCGTTTTTTATTAAATTAGAATGGACGTTCAGCATTTTTGCATCTATGTTTTTGAATACGAAGCACTTGTAAATCTGTAAAATTAGATCTAACCATGACTGTTTACTGCGGGACGAGTAAACGTACTCTGCCAGCTGAAGTGAACAATTGATCGTTTTTGTGTATTCCTGCAAGAGTTACAAGCATGCAATCAGTAGGGTACAATTAAGGATTATAAACGCGTAAAATAAAAATGCGCGAGTACTTTATAATCGTTATAACAGAGCAAAAATTCCGGAGGAATGTGGGAGACGCCAGCTCCTTTGGTCGATAAATACCGAAAAATCTTCTTGTACAGGTCGACAGCTTCACTGATGCGACCATTATCACACTTGTTGTGCGTCTTTGATCTGTCATATTTGTGAAGAAAATTACTTATAAATGATGGCTGAAACAGTTCTATGTTAAGCTTGAAATTTTCAGGTTCTTACGATTCACTCGATTGGGAAGACTGAATGTTTGATAGAATTTTGTTTATCTCGTTGGAGTGGGTCAAACGTACTAAGATATCAATAATAGACGATGGATTTGGATAGCTTTCCTTCCTCTTAGGGTCGGGAGGAGGTATAACGCCCGAGAAGACGGCGGTTATACCGGTTGTCAACTTCGGATTATATTGATAACCCAAAACAGAGGCGTACAACCACATTTCCACTGCCTGCAGTACCCTAAACATGTAAGTCTTTCGTTCCCTAGAAAATGTATTATTCTTAAAAACTGATGAACCGACGGAAGTATATTCGTATCGGAGGGATTCTGTTCTCACTCTGAGACTGCGTTCAGTGGGAAGTACGGATAACAAAGTTTGTTCATTTGCATCGACACCCGAGACGTGTTCATAGTGAAATCAAAAGTAGATCCAGCCGGGTCTCTAGATTGAAAGAACTTAACATTGCGCACAGAGCAAAATTGGTCGTCCTCTTGTTGCGAATTACTTTCGCTGGAGTTACTTTCGGTTTTATCGAGCGATACCTTAAAATAGAATAAGATAACGAAAGGAGAAGTGCGCCTTCAGAAATATAATTACTTGTTTCGTAGTGACGTTTTCAAATGTCAACGATGTCAGCTCGGGAGGATTATGTTGATCCTTTTTCAGCAAGAAATTGCTGAATACTCTCTTTCTATAAAGATACGTAGTTAGGATGCTGCAATCTATCGATCCGAAAACTCGTATTGACACCGATGCCAAATTTTCAGAGTCAAAGAAAATTAGCTCCGTGTTAAACGAGGTTGGTTCGTAATTTCGAAGGACTAGCTGCACCTTTATATCCTGCCTAAAGCGGAATGGGACATTATTTTCGTGCGCTTAAACGTTGCTTCGGTGGCGATTAATGCCTACTCACGAAGAGCATCGTTTGATGCCGTCGCCATTTGGAAAATTAACTTTCAGCGTTTCCTCGTTAAAATTTCCATTGTAGAGGTCAGGGAAGCAGACTTTGGCCGTGAGTTTCGATGATCTCGGAAAGTTTTTGACTTTGAGAAAGAACTGCTCCTTCGCTAGGATTCTTAAGTCTATTGGGACGAAATATATCTCTAAAATGTCTGACTCAATGCTTGGCACTGAAAATGACCCTTTAAGTATAAGTTTATCGTAAATTTCTCCCTGATCGCCTTCCCCCAGAAGAATTGCCAGTTCGCACGAGAATTCTCCTGGCTGTTTCGGTTTGAATTTAATATCGAACGTTGTTTCTTTGTAAGGAAGCAAGACACAACTGAATAAGTTGTCGTCCACTGTTGGCTGAACTCCTTGGGTCCATTTAACGTGAAACGGACATTTGTCTGCATTTTTAAGATCTTTTACGATCAATGTAAAAGAGACTACATTCTCAGATTTGTTATATGCTATCAATTCATCCTACAGTAAAAACAAAATTGTAAATATGATCAGAAATTTTGACTTGATTCAAACTAGATTCACTGAACTTACCTTCAGTAAGTTGTCATTGAATTCAAAGGTAACTTTATTAAAACAAATTATTGGATAGCTGACTACACTCTCAAAAAAAATATTGGGTACGTTCTTCGGAACGGAGGCAATTGACATTTCCGGAAATTCTAAATAATACTTGTTGTTTTCCTTCAAAAATTCTTCGGACAAAAGAGTCCTTTCATCGGTTATTGGTCCGAGAATGGAGTTTATAATTATAGGTAAATAAAATGAGTAATAAGCGAGATCACACGGGTAAAATTGCAAGAACAATGTAACAGTCTCCAAAGGACGAATTTTAATAATTTTTCCGTCCTCTAAAAAATAAGCAAGTTATCGGCTTCGAATTTCGATCAAATTTAAAATTAAAATTTTACTTTTCTCACCAATCTCGTCGGCTTGTTTTAACGTCGTTTCTGTTATTCGCAGTGCAGACTTTTCTTTGAAATAAAATTGTAAGGTAGCATCGGCGTTCGTCAAGTTGGTAGCTTGAATTTCTTGTATGTGAAGCGATCTCGAACTAACGTTCTTCATATCGATTTTACTTGGCTTGAATCTGATTCTCGGGAAGACTACATTGCAGCTCAGTCTCAATTGTAACGTCAGTCGTTTCTGTATATTGACATTAATTATCGTCGAAAATTCAACGCAGGCATCAAATTTCAACGAGACCTGAAACGACATCGGTAAGACTTTAATAAAAAGACTTGGAGAGGACTAAGCGAACCTTTTGGAATAGTCGTCACTCGCCCTTAGAACGACGATTCCCCGCGGCGGGATCGAACCGTGAATCGGCGTGACTCGTATGCCCTTGAGGATCGTCTCGCTGTCGATCTCGAAGAAGACGCCAAAGTACTCGGCGTTGTAGAGTACGGGGGTGGCCTCCCACGTCAAGTTAAGCGGTATCTCCCCGACGGAGAGCTCGCCGTTGATGAGGATGACGTTCGGTGGCCGCAGCGGCGCCTCCAGCTTCACGACCGTCCTGCCGCCGCACTCGTCCTGGATCTCCGCCTCGACGCGGTTCGACTTCAGATGGTCGAGCTCTTGGTAAACGGCCAGGTAGAGACGTCCGTTCGGGGGCACGCTCCCGTTTTGGGGCTCGATTCTGAAGTTCGTGTCCGCGGGAAGGATCCACCTTTGATCGATAAAGGCTTTAGTGCGGCGGCCCGTCTGTCGAGCGATGCTGAACGAGATTACCTGAATTTCGTGTCCAAGTTGAGATTGTTTTTGACCTCTATTACTCTGTAGGATGTTCGATAGCCTTCTTGAAGAAAGCAGTCTCTTTCGAAAATGATTTCTTTCGTTACCACTTCGATACTTTTGGGGACGACTTGGGCTGTCACTGGCAGCTGATATTTCTGAGTATCGTTGATGGCGTAATTGAAGTAGAAACTGATGTTTCCGTAAAATAGAGAACTGAACTGAATTGCCCGCGTTTGCATTGAGTTCGGCTCGAGAATCATGTCGCCTCCTTCGGGAAAAAGTATCATTCTTTCGTCTAAGCTAATCAGAGATATCTTTGCTGGAAAAGTATTGTTATTTTCAAAAGATATTTCCCGGCGGATCGTAGTACTTATTCCAACCTGAAGTATTGAAAAAAATATTAGATATCTCAGGCAATCGATTTCGTTTAGACTTTTTGTTACAAAGCTACCTTTCCAAATTCTACAATCATCGGCGAGACGCATATTTTGTCGATTTCAATGGGAAGGAGCTTTCTTGAGAGCGATTCTCTTTTATTGTCGCATTTTCGTATCTCATGAACATTCAGCTTATTAGTGTACGAACCTTCGTTAAAATTAGTCAATGTTCTCATGTCATGGCAGGTAGGTTCTTTAGAGAAACTGTCATTCAAACTAACATATCCGATTTTCTTCGAAAACATAGAATGGATATATTTGGTCATATCTCTTTGATTGGTCAGTTTAAACTCCAGTTCCGACGCTGGGTAAGTCATATTGTAGTTGGGCTCTAGTGACAATTTGTCGAATGACGCCAGTTTGCACACATAATTACATGACTTTGTTTGTGCCGACGCTTTCAGTGGATTGTACTTACACTGAATGTAGATCCGAGCGACATTTTCCATTTTTATTTCGCGCGTTTCGCGCAGCTCCATACTTTCTGTCCACAAATCGAACTCTAGCTTGAATGGGCTTCCCACTAAAAATGAATAAGTCGAAGCACGCGAAAAGGATGTTTTTAAGAATTTAACGAAAATTCAGAAATCAAATGGTCCTTACGGCTGAATTGACTGACGATTCGAACGGTAACTTCAATGCTTTTTCCAGGATCGAGTCGAGCCTCGCGAGGTTCGCATTTGACACAGGGTTTACGGTGACACTCAAAAACAAGTGACAACTTTTTCGACGGATTTTTCACAATAATTACTTGCTCCGATGTATCGCCGATATTCAGATCTCCGAAGTCGATTTCATCGGGCGTTAACTCGAGTTGGGCGATTTCAACGTCGCCGTGAAGATACAAGGTTGCAAACTCTGTTTGCTTAGTCACATGTAGGAGTGTTTCGTGATCAGATTCCATTTGAAGAATGTCATCTGAAATTGTGGGTGCAAAACTGATTTTATACGACGCTTTCTTTTTGCAAAAATGAAGGTGAATACCGGATGAAAGCATTATTATAGTTTTTAACGGCAACTTACGTAAACACATTTCCTTCGTGCACAAATCGCTTACAGGCTGGATTTCTATTAAAGAAAAATGTATTTTAGAAACTCGACGTTTTATAAGTCTGTTAACATTGAATATGTACTTAGAACGTCTTTAGCTTCCTTGACGTTAACTTTCCACAATCTTACTTTAGCAGTAAAATAATCGATTTCCGATTGTTCTCTTTGCTTCTTAATTAATAAAAAGTTTTTCAATGTCGGAGCAAATCTAAATAAAAATTTTTATGCTTTAAATTCTCAGAAAAATCAGCACGCTTTCTGTGCTTGATTACTCACTCCACAGTAACGATAATTTCTTCTTGGGGAAGTAATCGCCCTTGAAGAGGGTAAATTCTAAACACGTCAAAAGTAGGATTCGCTTTAACATCCATTTCCTAAAAATGTTTATTTCTACAATAATAGTGTTATTGACGAAAGAAAAATGTGAGATTATTACTAGGATCGCTTCAGTGTCATTGCGAGCGTCATTTTGAAAAATGAAACTCGTTGAATGAGAAGACGCATTGTGCAATGGGATATTAACGAAACGCCGACTCCCGCAGAAAGTTGGAGGAAAATTAAGAAACGTAAAACGATCCATGGTAGTAGGCTGCCGTATAATTAACTGTGGTTTGATTATATTAATCACAATTTTTATGCAAACGTTTGGATTCGATTTGATCCTGAAATTAATAAATTACGGCAAAATTTTTAGTTGCAAATAATGAAATTGAAAAATTCTGGGATCTACCATATATCTTCCTGAAAAGTGCCTTCGGATTTTCCTTTCACTTGGATACCCAATACAATCTTACTCTGTGCTTTTACAATACCTTTCGGAGGAGTTACATTTTTGTAACACATACCACCCTTCCCTACGTCAACGCTGTACCTGCAAAGCAAAGTTTTATTCTTTAATTAAGTTTAAGAATACTTAACCTTTTCATAACGCTCGTCAAGGTGAAAAATTATTTACAAAACCTTCCACTTTTTCCACCAGTGTTGTGTATCGTTAATTTTTTTATATCCGATAGCGATAAGATGTCGACACTTCCCATATCAATCACTAACGGTTCGACTTTGATTTGGAAGAAACTGAGAGTGGCATATAAGTGATAATCAAGGATGTTTCCATTAATTGATATTTGAATCATTGCATGAGATGACGACGGTATTTTTAGGGAGTAACGAATTATCCGTTTTAAGCTCAGTCCCGGATAAAGTCTGTAGTCACTTTTCACAACCTTTACATCAAAACTCTAAGTATAAATTATAGTAAATTAGAAGCAAGATTGTTGTTTAAGCTTACTTGCTTTGTCGAAACGGAATTAAATGATTGTCAAGAACATCTGAAAATGTCGGTAGATTCTTTTAAAAGTTAAATTACCATTGAATTTGTTTTTAATATCTTGATCAGTGCCACTTTTTCCCCCAAGTTCTTTAAAGTTAAAACTTTTTCCACCGGTATCCCTTCGATGCCATCCACAAATTCCATATAAGGTGGTGTAATGAGAACGTCGTCGACTCCAAAACATTCTTGACAGTATGTCGAATAAGGAGTAGTATTATTGCCAGACTTTCCATTATTTTGCAATCCGGGTGTACATTTCCACAGATTCGTGTCCTCGATACTAAAAACCTGAATCAAGAAAAATTAATTTATTAATATGGATAAAAATCAATAACTAAATAGAAACAGATAATAACTTGCCGTATTATAGGTTATGCAATAATTACGGCGATAAAGATTTATTAATTTTTTAATATGAAATAGTATATTACGCACCTAGGGAGGTAAAGTATTGGTAAGCTCATAGTACGTGTAAATTGAGACGCTCGCCTTCGGTTCGGGTGTCAAACACGTGCTATGGGCTTGTCATTTTGCCTCCCGTTTTGCCTAGCGAGGACGAAAATACAACGTTCCCGATTCGGCGTCGGGAGGGAAAGTAGTATTTTCGGCCCGCTAGGCAAAAAAAATCGATTTATTAGTATAATAAATACATATAAAGACACTTACTGGTACAATTCGCTTCTTAAGCACATCTTCCTTCGTTTTCTCATTGTCTAAGGTTGTATAAGACTCTTTGAGTGACATTAAACTTTTATCAGAATGCATTTTTAGTATTAATTAAATTAAAAATAAATTAAAAATAAAATAAGTTTTAGTAGATAGGATTTAAACACTTCTACATTTTGTGATTACAGCACCAAGTATTCATTAACCTAAACAAATGAACATTAAATTTGTTACATAATAATAGTTTATTATACTACAAGCTTCACTATCTCTTCGAATGATGAAGCTTTCGTATAATTATAATCGAACTTCACTTACAGGTAAGTTTGCTTGATTTTTAATTATATACATATAAAAAAGTTTTATACCTATTGAATATTATCAGTGAAAAATGCAGAACTGCATATTCAACAAAAGATATTTAGCTGTCTCTGGAATTTTCTTTTAGAATTTTTCAAGCAAAATTTTGACGGAATAACGATGTATTATTGATGCAGCACATTGTCCCTGGTGGAATTTCTACTCCATCTTTTAGGCCATTAATAGATATTTTCAAATGGAATCATTAAAAATGCGAAAGCAAATGGAGTAACATGTTTCTATTTTTCGTACATCAGTGAAACGTCTTTTTTCACAGCCGATATTATTCACTAAGATACAGGTATTCATAAAATTGAAAAAAAAAAAAATAAAACTAATATCTTTTCAACTAATAAGTTTCACAAGCAGAAAAACTATACAGCTCTGAACATACAAAAGATCTACCTTTTTCGTTGGACATAGAAAACTAATTTTTTTCAATTTTCAACTGTTTATTCAAAAACTAATTGACAAAATGGCTTGAAATTTTTGTAGATTAAAGCTCTATATATTCTTAATTACCAAAAAATTTTTCAGAGCAGTTGATAATTTAAATTTAGAATTATAAGCTTTTAAAAAAAACACGTTTTTGTTAAAAACAAAAGGACCATAAGAGCTAGAGTAACTTTTTTTTCTCTGAAATTATAGGTCCTTTTATGCTCTTTAAAATGGTCGATTCAAATATCTCAATCCTATCATTAAAAAAAAGTAAAATTAAATTTTTCGAAAATCCTATTCGAAATTCGATTTCTTTTGCCGCCATCATAAAAAGAAAACAAAAAAAATGAGCCGTAAAGAAGCAAAACTGTTCAGTAGAAGCTGAGATCCAGGCGTATACGTACACAAACACACACACACACATTTTTCAAAAATCATTTATTCTGGTTCCTAACACATTTAAATACAATTAAACAGGTTTTCCGAACAACTTCAAAAATTACTATCACAAAACTTCCTCTAGGAGAAAGCAAAAAAAGTTTTGTAAAGAGAAAACAGATAAACCTGTAAAAATTGACAGTATTGGAATGTGCTAACTTGTTGGTTTTGTTGCGATTCAAACATTCATTTTAAAATAATAAAAGGCAAATGAAAAGAACTTTCTAGTAGCTTGTTAAAAAGCTTTGTTATTTATGCACTTACAATATCATAATTCTATTGAGATTACATAACTATTTTGTGTCATATAAACGTTACATTTTTATTCATTGATTTCAGCTGAATGATTAGTAAAAGCTACTTTATCTATCCAGTCCAGATAAGGAGCTACCTGTAAAGACGGACAAATTATTAAAAGATGCAAAAACAAAAAAAGTTTCACCATTTTAGGCTTCTTGCAGTCTACTTGCTTTCGTAAAAACGGCGTAATAGCTCGGGTCGCACAAAGACGAGCCCAGACGTCGCGGGCTCAACGAGACGATTCCGTGAATCTCCCAGATGTCGGAATTGGGCCGCTTGAGAAAAAAGCCGCCGCCACTGTCGCCGTTGCAAACCGAGGTGCCGTTGGCCCAGCCGGCGCAGAACGTGGTGAAGCTCAGGAACTTGAGGAAGGCCCGCGGCTGCTTTCCCCTGCAGGCCTCGTCGGTGACTACTTCCGCAGTCACGAAGCGCAGGTGCTCGCTGAACGTGTCGTTCTCCGTGACTCCCATCCCTTTTCGCAGAAATTTTTTTCGATATACGCCCTTCGGGGGGGAAGGGGGGGTTACGCAGAATAACCCGTTCCTTTAAAATCACCTGAAAAACTCGAGATTACATTAATAACGTCTTCTTATCAGTTGGTATTGATTCATTCAATGAAATAAAAAATTTATGCATTTTTTCCATTTAGAATTCAAGATATTCTAAAGATAAATTTTTTACATATTTCTTTCAATTTTCGTCAGTTGCAAATCTTTTATGATATCTGCCAAAAAATTTCTTCAACCATCTGAAGCAAATAGCTTCTATCGTAAATGATACGAATTTTAAACTTCGTGAAATGAAAATTCATCGATCAATGCATCTTAAAAAGGGCCAACTGGCTTCTTTTGATCAAAAATAAAATATAATGGACTATCATAAGAAGACATTATTAATATAATTTTCAGTTTTGCAGGTGATTTCTGTACGTAAACCCCCCTTAAGTTACATTGTTTACTCATAAGATTTCGCTTATTAATAAGTCTTGTATCAGTAAAATCCATTAAATTATAATAACACGCGTTAATTTTTAAAATGGCTTTATCTGAATATTTAGTTTAGTGATTTATGTATTGGATCGTCCCATAAATAATGCGTTTTTCAATTACACGACCTAAAAGTCGGAGTATCTGCTAGTAATGTTATCTAGTTCTTATTCTTAGTGCAAGTCGATAAAGAATTTATTGTTTGTCTTAATTTTGAAAATAAGGACTGCATGAACTCTATCTTACCAGGAATTATGCCAATTTCGCCGTGTCTATCATTGATATTAAGATCATTCCACCAGTCTATGCAAGCAGGAATAACGCGAGGGTTTAACTCAACTTCTTCGTCTAATATCAAGATGGCCATGTCTGATCCAAAGTTTCCTTGGGAATCGCGGTACGCAGGTTGTATAATGACTTCGGATACACTTCGAATTTGCCTGTCATCATCTTTACTATTGAAGTCGCTCGAGTTGCTACCAAGTGTTACCTTAGAAGTATTACCAGAATGTACTTTAATCATGTCTAGTAAATTAACTTACTTAAACTTAACGTTGAGATTAACGATTAATGGATCAATCTCCACGACAATTGCAAGCTTTGCTGCCGGATTTCTTGTCCAAACTGTACTTACTTTCAGCATGTTGGCTTTGGTTTTCCATACGCAATGCCCAGCGAGAAGAATGGCCTTGTCAGAAATGAGCGTACCTCCGCAAATAAATTTCCACGAATCTTTTTCTCGAAGAAAAAGTGTAGCGTGCCAAGGAAAAGGTTCTTCCACCGGTACGTTCCATCCTCGCGTAATCATCGTTGTCGCTGTTTTTTTTTCAAATTTTTAAAGCGTAAATTTTATCAAAAGAATCCGCGATTTATTTAGCCGTGTAATATTAGAAAAGTAATTTTCTACCACGAAAACTCACCGTTTGTCATTCTCTTCCCGCAAATCGGTACGCATTGGAGAGGGATTCCTTTCCAAGTACCGTCGTGCAAGCAAGTCATGTGGGTCGTGCCGATTAATTTCTCGTAGAAGTCGCGACACTCCATCGTCATCACCGTGCCGGCAGGCACATCTTCGTTGCAAGGAACTTTTCCCGGATACTTTCCCGCTTTGACGCATCTCTTCTTTGCTCCGGGTGCGATTATCCTCGGACATTTTATGTCAGTTTTCTCTGCAATTACGTTTTATTGCACATTATTTGCAACTTCTTCTCTTAGAATTAAAACAGACGAGTGCCTTGACTAACCGGTAATGCAAGTCGGCAGACGCGGTAGCCATCGTCCCGACTGGCAAAATACGCTGTCGGGTCCATGCAGGACGGCGCCGCCGGCGCACCTGTACTGGAGGCTGGTCATTTCAGGCACGACGTCTCCCGGTCGACAGTGGACTCGCTTCTCGCAGCCTCTCACGGTGTAGAGAGTCTCCGGCTTAGCCGCCGGCAGTCGGCAGGCCATTTTCGGCAGCCTCTTGCCGCACATCTCCTCTTCCTCGTCGCTGAAGTCGAAGCAGTCCGCGACCGAGTTGCAAAGTGCCTCCTCCGATATGCAGCCACCCGAGGCGCAGCGGAAACTGCCGTCGACGCACCTGTACATCCCGGTAGCTGGTTAGTTTACAAAAGTTTAGAGGAGACGGATACTCACCCCTCGTCTTCGCAAATATCCCGCTCTTCGTCCGATCCGTCGTGGCAATCCAGTTTACCGTCGCACTTGTCCGAATCGGATACGCATTGCTTTCCGTTCTTGCAAGAAAACTCGTCGTCGCTGTAAAGGTAGATAGATACAACACAGTTTAGTGGCGTCGAAATCATAATTGGCTGCGCGGAACATCGTTTCGGCACCTGCAGCTAAGAGTTTCGGTCGTCGTGTTGCAGACAGCAGCGGCTTCGTCAGTTCCGTCCAGGCAGTCTTTAAATCCGTCGCATACAGTTTCCTCGGGTACACAGCCGCCGTAGCCACATTTGAAGGAGTGATTCGAACAAATGAAATCTTTGCACAATTCCTCGCGCTCGTCGACATTATTGCACTCGACGATACCTTTAAAACAAGATCGAATGCTCATTTCTTGACTCGAAATAAGACGTTGTATAGCTAGATTTTCAATTCTCCGAATGGAAATCAACACGTACCGTTGCACAGATTACTGAACGGCATACACAGATCGTACTCTTCGCACCGGAAACTGTCGGTTCCACATTCTCTTGCAATGTCACAGAACGACTCGTCGCTTTCGTCGATGCAGTCCGCGTCCCCATTGCAGCGGAGACTTCGAGGTATGCAAGCTCCGTAGGTGCACCTGAAGGTCTCCTTGGGGCATCTAAAAAACGCACGAAAGGCTGCAAGCTTTAATCGAACAGAGCCAGACGATTGTCCTACCTCACGCGGAGACAAAGCTTGGAGGTTTCGTCCGACGAGTCCGGACAGTCGGGCTTGCCGTTGCAGATCTTTGAGATTCCTAATTCGGTTCCATCGGTGCAGATGAACGGAAGCTCAGTCTCCCTTTTCACGATCTCGGCTTGATTTCGTGTTGCCTGCAAGACTTTAATCGGTCGTTCAATAACTTTTGACCCGCTTTTTTCGTGTGTAATTCTTTTTTTTAAATTGGCGGTGTTTCATTTTGACGATTGCGCTTTAAATTTATACAAAAAGTTAATAAGAGGCATTCTTTGCCCTTCTGCGTTTGCAGTACATATTCGGTTTTGACTCGCGAGATGCACTCACCTTCACCTCGTACTGCAAACTTGCACGCAGGCAAAAAAGCCTTCTTCTCACCTCTGCTGCGCAAATATAGTATTGAATATGAAACCGATGTCGAAACGTACCCAAGGCGAGACACAGCAACCTGAGAATTTGCATCCTGCTTTTCGGTACAGTTTTTCTCGCAAGGCCTTTTATGCCTTCTCCGTGTAGCGTAAAAAAATATTCATTTAGAAAAATGAAAAGAGAAATTATTATGATAATTTAATGATAATTTGCGTGAAATTGCTTTTCATTTCGCACAATTCTACCTTAATTATTTGAAAGTTTATCTTAGACTTTGACATTAAAACTGCTGATTGGAATAGCTTTGTGCTGTCAATTTGCTTCTTTTACAGTTGGCAATGAATGTTTACTTTTGTTTTATCTATTATTCATGTTTGCATTCGATACGCATCCTTCAGCTAAGCGTAAACTGTACTGTAGTATGCGAAAGGCAAAATTTCGCAATACTTCAATTTTTGTCCCATTTTACATTTAGATTTTATGCTTTCTCGCTCTTAATTGTTTTTATTTAAAAATAAACATGTAATCCCGTTTTGAATAAGACCTTAACATTTTTTAAGCAGAGCAGTATTTTAATTTTAAAAACAATTAATTTGTAGTTCACCAATTTACTTTTATGCAGCAAGTAATAAATTCGAATAATTTTTTAATGTAATGAGCAAAATCGGATTTAAAAATCGAAATAATTTCTAAATCTAAATAAATGTGGGAAAACATAAAGATATACTGTCAATAATATTAACCTATCTGCTGCTCTTTGATCCAAAAAAATGAATGGTAGTCTTGAGTCCACTTCCAAATCCGAGTCATTATAACTTCCTTCTCATGTAACTCGGTTACTTGTGATTTTCTTTGGTTTTCCCATACTACTTTTTCAAGCCCAGGGATATTATATATAGGGGAGACCCGGACAAGATGGACCCCTTAAGGAAAAACGAATAAGAAATGAATTCAAGAGCCAAAAATATAATCAATTAAAATTTTTTTCTAAAGTAAACATCAAAATAAATAAGTACGTATAACCATAGCGATGAATTATTGTTTAAACATGTAATAAACAATTGTTGAAAAAATTTTGAAATTTTGAGGCCTTCAAAAATCGCTGGGCAAAACGGACACCCTCAGGAAAAATCAATAAAAATTGGTTAAATAAGCAACTTTGATCATATTTATAGATACATTTGTTTATAGAGGTTTATGGCAACCGACGGATTATTCTACATAAGCCTATCTCGTTCGCACCCGTGGAAAATTACGACGGTAGGCATAAGCGAAGTTTCTCTCTCACTCTTAATAATAGAGAAAGCATCTTCCCTTCTTGTCGCGGTCATCATAATCCCCTATTTATGATAATATAATATTATATATAATTATATATGTATACAGGACAGGGCCGTCTTGCCCGGAATGGATAAAATGACTTTTTTTTGAGATAAAACAGGTGAAAAAAAAATTTATATTCATTCTAAAAGTTTTTTTTTGGTAAAATATCTATAAATATAGCTTGGTAGTATTTTTGAATTAATTTCATCAGCCGCGTAAAAAATAAGTTCACTTTTTTACCTTGATAACATCGTAAGCTTACAGACTAAAATCAATTTTTTTATTTCTAAGCGATGTTATTGCCGCGAGCCGCGCGCACATACTGAAACTTTGATGCTAATGACACATATAATATACTTGATTTATTTTAGAATTTTCGTAACAGCGATATCAGAAATAGTAGGGGGTGTCCGTCTTGCCCGCTATGATCATCTTTCCCGGGTCTCCCCTATAACTACAATTTAATTATTTATTTATTTATTTTATTTATTTTAACCAGAGTATATACATATAATTATTATTATAAAATAACTATTAAAATGAAATTTTTTACATGCTTTTATTAAAGTTTAAAATGTAGCAATTACGCTCGAAAACCGATTTACAACAATTTTTGCAGTTTTAGACAAGGTAATTTTTTCAAGGAAGTGAACGATAAATTTACTTGGATTTATCTGTATTACTCATGTTTGACGTTCGATGCGTAACTTACTATTGTACACCTTAATATCGTGAACAGTAACAGATTGATTCTCACAACGATTTTTGCTAGAAATTTTTGTACGTATGTTTATTCAAGTTTAGTGACACTCGTAGTTTGTCATATGAATCATATTTAAACTTAAATAAAAATAAATTTAAATAAAAAACTTAAAAATTTGTAACATATCGGGTTTAACAGTAAAGCTTGGCCTTTTCTAAATCTTTAAAATTGCAAGAATTCAATAAACGTTTATTTTTTTCATTCAATAAACATGTATTTTTTTATCTTATAAAAATGCACACGCTGGTCTGATTAAAAGTTACATCGTATTATTACATCGTATCTGTGCCTAATAATAACTTTCTAATTAAAAGGATTACTTTTAGAATTAATTTTCAAGATGTATCCAAAATGATATAATTATGCAATAAATCTAATTTTAGTAACGCACCCTTTCAAAACGACTCATCGCCGTTCCACCTATTGCTACCGCAATAAGAGTTCACGCAATTCCAAAAATCCAGCTGTTTCCCGTAAAAAAAAAAAAAGAAAATACATATATATCATTTTTAGCTACGATCACTGGAAGTCGGGCGTGAATCAGAGCCAAGTTTGGCGGCGGCCGACTGTTTATATAGAACTCGGGCGTGTGCGAATGTTATCAGCGAGCGATTTTATCAGTCGTCGCGAGGTGAGTAACGGAGAGGCGTCGAAAAAGACGCGGAGGAAGAGCCGCTCGCTCAGTGTCGCGGAAAGGTGCGTTTTGTGTGCTCGTTTGAAATTTCAACCTCGGCAGTAGAGCATCGCGGATTTAAGCTGCTTCGCGGACATGACGTCCTGGAGAATCGTCGCGCTTTGCGCGATCCTTGCCGCAGCTGCCGATGCACAGATTCGTAAGTTGATTTTCGTTTTGCTGCCACTAAGAGGGAAAAAAGTTGTGGTCTTGCCGTTTACTTAGTTTTGTGAAACGGCTGGCTGAGTTTTCCGTCGAAGGAAATTCAGGCCGATAGCTTATATTGATTAGAGGTGATGTTCAGTTTAGAGATTAGAAATAACAGGCTGAGTCGCGCAGCGATTAGAAACGTGTTAAAATCGGAATTTAATATCAAATTGTCAATTCATAAACGTGCATTATTTTTTCACCTGATATTTGTTCGAAATTAAAAAAATTTTTTAACATTATTTTTTCGCATAAAAAATAAGTATCTCAGAAACATTTTACTATAATTTTGAAAATATGACTAATCATGCAGAGATATCACAAATTATCTGATTATGAATTAAAGCGATCCTTACGTCAACAAGTCAAGGTACATCTTGAAATCGACAAAACAGCATATATTTTAACATTTCATAGTTCTATATTATAAAGATAAATCATGATCTAATCACACCTGATAAGAAAATGTAATTGACTATTTCAAAGGTACCGAAGTGATTTTACCGCCAATTGATACTGATTATAGAGAAAATTCTACATGATTTAAATTTTATATAGGCAAAACTTAAATTTTCAATAATTTTTATGTCAATTCAAGGTTTTAAAGCAATATAAATAAAACATTGGCTACCGGATGATAGAATTTGCTCATCATTGTTGAAAATTAAAAAATGAAATCAATCTCGTAATTTTTTGCAATCAGGATTTTCGGAGCATTTTGTTTATAAATACAGAAACATCTAAACATTTTTTGATTTGGTGTTTTAAAAAACGATTAATACAATGAAAAAAATCAAATGGGCTCGGTGGGGTTCAAAATTGTGCGTGTTCAATTAGTCACCAGTATTGTAAGAGTGACTCACAATCAGAGGAGGATGTTGCGCTTTAATTATCTTAATCCATAATCTGTATTAAGAATTGCAACTAATATTTTTAATAATCTAAATCTATATGCATTGGCAAACGCCTTCAAATCTTATAAAAATAAGTTTATGTTTAAAAACTACTGCTAGCATTTTATAATAAAATGGTACGTACGTCTATTCTTTGCGAAATGTATTGCTAATAATTTGCATAAACAAATGGAGTATATAGGACGGATTAGGATTTATAAAAAGAGAAATCGTAAATAAAAGAAGTTTGACTGGAAAAGATCTATGAATAGTTATCATGTTGACATATTTTTAAATTGAACTCAAACAGAAAATAAATATTTTTCTTCTATACAAATCAAAATCAGGTCTGATACATAACCGAACTTTTCATGAACTTCGAACAGAACAAAAAACAGTAATGTAAGATAATACTGTTGTTAAAACCTGAAAACAGAATAATTAATAAATAAAATGAATGCAAAGAAAGTTACAAAGATGCAAGTTTTTTCAGTAATAAAATTGCTATTACATTTCCAAAATTTTCATAGTTTAAAACATACAATCCAGCAGCTGTTATAGTGCAAGGTTTCTTGCACCGCAACATCATAAACTGCAATAATCTCTTATTTTCTTCTAAACAGTCGTACCAACCGCAAGTATAACTTGATATTAAAATACAGAATAACAAATATAATTTCATTAAATTCTTTCTTCGACCCGTGAGTTTTCAAGTTATACTTACACAGATGTAAATAATTCTAAACTATAGTCCACAATTTTTTGTGCTGGCCACGTTAAATAAAATAAATGAACCATCATACCGATTACTACGAATGATGCCCTGATAATATCAATCGGACTGTGTTCACCAATTATGCTCTAAAAATTATTGAAAGTTTTATAAAAAGACTTACAGAGCTCTTCGTGCTTATTAATTTACACTTACCTCAGATATAAGTACAGAAATGCCGAGTCCGTTAAGAAAGAATAATTGGAGAAAATACAAAGAATATGATGTCTCTATGATATTGATGAATCTATCATTTTAGATTTATTAATCATTGAAATCTTTACATATTAGAGACTAATACAAAAAAGCTTTTATATCAAGCTATTATATGAATTTATGAAATCGTTTACTTGCATAAAAATTAAGGGTGTGTCATATTATTTGGTAATAACTGTATTAAATATTATGAAGAAACTATTCTAACTTACCTCTATCTATTTTAATAAAATAATTACTTTTTTTAGATCATTTTTTTAACATTATTTTAAAATTATTTTAGTATCTTTAGGATTTAAAAAAAAGAATAAAAATTATTCAAGATTCTGCAGAAGTGCACATGAAGAAAGAAAACTTAAAATTTAAAATTTTAAAAATCCAAAGTACAAGTTTATATTTAGTAGATAAAAACATAAGTATTTTTATTGTGCACGTTTAGTTTTCTACATCTGTTTTTGTACAGTCCTGTGGATTTATTCTATACCTTAGTACCTAAGTATAATAAGAATGTGCAATTGAATGTATAGTTAAAACAATTAATCGTAACAAAACTTTCAAAAATTTGTTAACTTATATATATATATATATATATATATATATATATCAATTTTTTAAAATTTTACTTACTCTAATGCATTCTGATGTAAATTTAAAATTTCTACAATTTTCTTACGACTTTCATTTCTTTTGAAACCGTGCACTTTAATACTCGTTTGTAATCGATACCTAACAATAAAATATTTCAAGAATAATTTTTAATTCAAAACATCGAAATCTCTTTACACTTACTTAATACGAGCAAATATAGCAAGGCTTTGTTGTACAAGCATTGAGTACGTTGTATCAGTACCTATTACCACAAAAAGAGTGACTATTCCACATACAACGTGGTAAAGATTAATGTGATGATAATATTTTACTTGATCCACGAAAAATTCACCTTTCAAGATCAATATTCTATCTCGGGTTCGATTCAACGGTTTTATAACATCCAGAATTATCCCAAACTGTGTTATCGCACAAAAAAATGCCATCACCAATAACACTAATGCTGAAATAATTTTTTATATTTTATTTTTAAATTAACTTATATGTTGAAAAATATTAATGTTAATATTAAACTCATCAAGGACTTTTCTAAATAGTATCACCTGCATATGCAGTAGTTAATAATCTTCCTTGTTTTGCATAATCTCTCATCATCGTTATTTCTTCTGGGTCTGTCACTGATTTCCAATTTTCAGCTAACCGTTCATAAAGGCATCGCATCTTATAAATGAGATAATACAGTTAAAAAAATATAAATATTTAGTTTAAAAATAACTACGTACCCTACTTTCCACAGATATAGTTATCAAATATTTTAATAACATCTCTAGAGCATATAATTCGGTTACAAAAGTTTCTATAAATGTTGAAAAATCGATATCAAAATATTTAATGGCACCTGCAAACTGAGTAATAAATTTTAATATATGCCTGATGCACTCATTTTGAAATTGGTTAAGAAGTAAAACAAGGTTTTTTTCTGGCAAGGTTTGTGCACGTAAGAATTTAGCCCTATATATCTATATATAAATTTCACCAATGCTAAAATTTGTACAATTAATATATGCACGATTCTTATGTACACAAACCATACATTGTTTTTTTTTCTTAAGGTAATATTTTAAAATATTTTTCTAGCACAACAGAACATTTTAAAAATCAAATTCGTATAAAAGGTGGAGATTTGTACTTGTCTTGTATTTAAACGTTATAACTTAGATCAAAAGGATGCACTATATATTATAACAGGCGAGGATTTGGAAAAAGGCTAGCCGATGTGCAGGGATCGTCTATTTTCTTAGGTCATTATTACGTATTACGACAATTTCGAGCACTTGCAAATAGTGCGGCGGTAGTCCTGTGTTAGCACACATCGAGCGCGATCCCCAATGCCTTTTTTAATCCTCGCCCCGTTACAATATTAAACGACAATGAAAACCTGTGTTAATAGTTGTGACAAAATAACTAAAGTAATTATAAGGCGTCGAATTATGTTGTCTCTTTTTGAATCGTACGGCCAAGTCCCCGTTTTTTGCATAAATAACTTATTGAGTCGAAAATAATAATTATCAAATACTTCATTAACTAATTCCTCCATTGTTCAGAGCTTTGTCGCTCACTCGACAACTGACGTGTTTCTTTCGTTAAGATTGCGTCGCAAAATAAATTTCGTTGTGAAGAATACATTATTAAGGCCAGATTATTTCTACGAAAACTATTAAGGCGACGTTACTCGTCGATTTGCATAAGTAACAAGTGTATACATTATTTTCGTTAGTACTTGGAAAGAAAAAGACTACCGCCTTGACTTACTAAAGTTTCGTTTTTTAACCTTTAGAGGACGGGAATTTGGGATTTTTTATTTCTCTTGCTTTTCTATGGAAATTGGGTAAATGCGATATCTGATATCTCAAAACTAACATAGGTAAAGTGTCTATCATGGGCATGGCCCGTATAGGGGCCATCCCGTATTCTAAAGGTTAAAGTAATTTTAAGATTTTAAATAAATTTACGTATTTGAAAATATTACTAAGGAATCATAATGAAATAAGTAAGTTTATTGAATGATTAATTTTTCAGTGCGAATGTGCGTACAGGATGTGAGTGAAAAGCAGTGCATTTCCTTGGACCGTCAAGATAGTCCAGTAAAATGCCATCCAGTAGTAGACAGCAGCAATTGTGCTATCGATCTTGCCGAGGGCCGAGCTGACTTTGGAATCTTCACAGCAGATGAGCTTATTCTTGCCAATCACTTTTATCCAGCCAGCGGTCTTCAGGTCGTTGCCCAGTTGAGGAATAAAGATAGCATGGAGGGTAACAATATTTTTAGTTAGTATAAAGTGTAAAGTTTCGGTTGAATTTAACTAACAAAAACAGAAATCAGAATTCAAACATTTCACCATTTTCTTTTTCATTATAGTGAACTAATAAGAAAAGTATAAATAAGAGTAAAACATTTTTTGTTTTATACTTAAAATATGACAAAAATTTTCAATACTATATTTTCAAGTTCTTTTACTCTATTAAAGTAAATTTATGATTCTTATCAAAATTGCAATGTCGAGTAACACAAGAAATTCACAGCTCTATTTTATTTTTCCTTTTTTCTCATAATTTATAAATGCTAACCAGGAGAGTATCACTTATTTGGGTTACGGATTTGTTCGAACTTTGGAATATGTTTTCTAATGTTAAAATATAAAAGAAGCCGCGTGCGTTCAGCCTAACGCTCGATTTTTCAAAAGTTATCAGCTCTTTTAGCGAAAAGCTAAGAAAAATCGATTTTTCTTTAATCACATATAACTTTTCAATTGCTAATTGTAGAGTATTTTAACTCCCTGCATTTGATAGGTGAGATCAATCCTATCGATTAAAAAAAAAGACATCCAACAATTTTTATTTGGTCAAAAGTTATAGCTAAATAAGAATTTGTAATAAAAGAAGCTAAAATTACGTCAATAAATTTTTGTAGATTTTTTTATGCTATTTATTTTTTTTTAGTTCATGATCATTTTTTGTTGGGTCATAACTTTTGAACAAATGAAGACTTTTAAATTTTTTTTTTTAATCGATAGGATTTGATTATTATCACCTTTCACATACCGGGAGTTAAAATACTCTACAATTAACAGTTGAAAAGTTATATGTGACTGAATTAAAATTAATTTTTTTTTTAGCTTTTCGCTAAAAGAGCTCATAACTTTTGAAAAATTGAGCGTTAACATATTTTAACATTAGAAAACATATCACAAGAGCAAAATCCGTGACCTAAACAAGTGATACTCTCCTGGTAAGTTGAACAGCTCTTTGGACATTATATGTACTAGAGTTCTACATAATAATATTTTTAATTTGCAAATCATTTTATGAATGCATGCAGCGCACACTGATGAGTTACCTATGAGTCATCAAGCCGGGTCAGGCGTGTCGTGAGTGTAAGATGATAAACATAAGATAAGAAAGGTGTTAGATGATAAAGATAAGATACGAAGGTGTAAAAAGTTAATTGGAGAGGTTGAAGATAAAGTGTGAAAAGGGTAAATTTATCCCCTTTTTCAGATCTTATCTTCAACTTATCTAATTAACCTTTTACACCTTTTTATCTTAAAAAATATTCACATCTTTATATAACTAACTCCAATTAACTCCTTACACCTTTCTTATCTTATCTTTATAACCTAATAGCACTCACGACAAGCCCCCAGGTGATATCATACGTCTCGAAACAGTGGTTCATATACTACTTGCAATTACTCCTTACATCATTTAGAATTTAAAAAACTCCTTACTTCAGACGAGTTTGAGTACCAGACTGTAGTTGTTGTACCGAAAAGCTACACTCCATCCGAAGGTGGTTTTGCGTCACTGATTGGATCTGGCTTTTGCCATCCCGGATTCAGCGAGGCCCAAATGTGGAACGACCACGTTTTGAAATACTTCGAGCAGAAAGTACTCAACAATGTATGTCAACCAAAGATGACAGTTGCCGAAAACGAAGTCAACAACCTGAAGGACTTCTTCAAAAAGGGCTGTCGCCCGGGACAATGGGTCTCTGATCAAGAGCTGGATAAGCAATTAAGTAAGCCTATATGAAATTGAAGAAAGTAAGCTCGACTGTAACACTCGAAACGACTGAATTTTCCAGAAAAGAAATATCCGCAGCTGTGCGAGCTATGTGATGATCGAGACAGTTGCTCTTATCTTAACCGGGAGAAACATGGACACTACGGAGCTTTGGACTGTCTAACGTCCGGTCGAGGACAAGTAGCTTATGCTTCTCATCGTTATGTGAAGGATTATTTTGCAGTTAGTACAAATTCATTATTGTATTATAATTTTTTTTATTATATTGGAAAATTCGCTAGATTCACCAGTGCGTTTATGAAGGTTTTCTCATAGAGAAATCTTTAGAACGGCAACATTTTTCATTTTTGATATTTTGACGTAGAAGTACATATTTAGGTTCGGAGAGTTCAAAAAAGTAGTCGTTAAAAAATGTTCGGATGTACGTGCATATTTATATATGTATGACCGTACTTCCCCCTTAACTACTTTTAAACGACGCAGTGGATTCGCTTCAAATTTCGCACACAAGTTTCATTTAATTTTCATGGGCATGCTTGAAAATTTCAAATACTATTATAAATTAGTTTCGACTTTGTGGCTATTTAAGTGATTTTTAAAAATTTTGAATTTTCTACTTTTGCCAGAAAATATGAATATTTTTTGTTGTTTTTTTTCTTTTTAATTGTATTCCACATTAACTTTAATAAAAAAAAACATCTTTTCAGTTATTTGTAGTTATTTAATGAAGATTTTTATCTTGCTAAGATACATGTTAAATTGACGTAAATATTTGAGTTAAAACTTATTTAAAAAAAAAAATTTTTTTAAACAGTTTTTAATTTTTTTTTTATTTCAGGCGTATAGATGTGTAGAGCTAGATACTGAAGTTTCTGTAATAAGTAAAAATAGCGAGGTAAATTAAAAGCAGCCGTAAATTAAATTTTTGGCTACATTTGTTGTGTGTATGAAAATTTCCATGTACCATAATACATTTTTATTTACTTTTGCTTTATCAAATGTAATGTATTGCGTTATATAATCACTCAATCTTGATGCGCGAAGCAGTAACGTCGGTGATGATATCATTTTCGTGTAAATATATTATCAACTCTTTTTCAAGTAGGATTGTTTCTCCCAGAGTAAAGTTTTTTTTTGCATTGTCATAAATGTCAATATTCTAACGCAAAAAAGGGTATTGAATAAAAAAATTGTAGAATTTATAATCAATGTCGATCTTCAAATTTTCAGCCAAATCAAGGGGGAAAGAAAATGTCAGATTACCAATATCTCTGCGAAGATGGTACCGTACAGCCTCTGTATACTACAACTCCTTGCTCGTGGTTTAGGCAACCCTGGAAAGTCATCGTCACCAAAGAGTAAGAAACCTTAAAGTCATATTGTTACCACAATCAAAAAATGAAGCTGTAAATTTACTACTACTGCTACTAGATTTGTCTTGTCACGAAAATTACTAAAAAATACAGCCAAATCTGCTCAATTTGTATCGTGAAATTTATAAAAAAAAAAAGATACCTACTCAAATAGCAAAATTGACATCTTCCCTTTTGTCACTGCAAAACGCGTCGACTCGTCCGACAACCCCTCGAGTAACGTTCTCGCAAACCCCTCCTCAGAGACAAAGCGGCCCTCCTCCTGGAGAAGCTGAAAGAGGTGCCGTTGACGACGTTCAGTCTCTCCTGGAGGCAGACTCTGACCGCGATCCTCTTCGAGAGCGACACGCCGATCCTCTTCGACAACTACACGAGCCCGGAGCACTACCTGACTCGCGCCCGAGAGGTCGCGATCCCGCGAGCCGAGTGCGGCGAGCAGATCCGATGGTGCACCGTCAGCCAGATGGAGGCGAACAAGTGCAACTGGACCTCGGCGGCGGCTCTGCTCTCCGGCATCAAGCCGGCGATCGGCTGCGTGTCCGCCGGCTCGACTTTCCAATGCTTCGACAAGATCTCGAAGAAGGAGGCGGACATCATCACCATCGACTCGAATTACGGACACCTAGCGCGGAAGTAATTTCATTTTTCGTTTTAATTATTACTTAAGGTAGTTCATGGAAAAATTTAGCCGACGCTTTACTGTGAGATGATAGTGGAAGTCATGCTGGAATGAAATAAGAAAACGCTTTGCTTAATAAAAAGAATATTCCAATTTCTGATGTTTTGGCGAACCTTCCAAATTTAGCTTGAATTATTCTCTGCGCGAAAAAATGCATTTTAGTAAAAATGACCATATTTGTAGGAGAGTCTTATTACTGCATACTGTTAAATTAATCGGAACAATGATTAAACGTACACGAAATTGAAATCCCATCTTCAACAAGTACAAGCCACTGAAACGCAATTTCTCCACCGCAGAGTGTACGGCCTCTCCCCGATCCTGTACGCGGAGACGCGCAGCTCCCGCAACAGCTTCGTGGTGGCGGTGGTGCGCACGACCAGCCGCATCGGCAGCCTCGCCGAGCTGAAGGACTCGGCGGCCTGCTTCCCCGAGTACGGCGGCATCGCCTGGCTCAGCTTCATCAACGTCGCGCGGGAGCACGGCGTCCTGCCCGACTCCTGCCGCTACCCCGAGATCGTCGCCCGACTTCTGCGCAGCGCCTGCACCCCCGGATTCGTCGAGGCCAACCACTCCAAGGGGAACGTCAAACCCAGGCTCACCCAGGACAATCTCGTAAGTCTGCCTGATATAATGCCAATTCTGATGTATTCGAGGCTTGTATTTCTTCTTTTAGAGCAAGCTGTGCGACTTGTGCCCGACCCAAAGCAACGGGGAGCGCTGCGAGGCCAATTCGGAGAACGAATATTACGGCGATAAAGGGGCTCTGGATTGCGTGAGGTCTGGAGCCGGGGACATTGCCTTCTTGGAAGCGAGAAACTTGCAGGGTAGGCTTGTAGGAAATTATTAGATTCGCTCGTTTGGGGAAGCTTTATTTATCAGAATTTTTCTTTTTAAACAGAGTATATTAAAAATGGAATGATCAATGCCTCGGAGTACCGAGTACTGTGCAAGAATGGAACCTTGGCCCAATACCCCGGATTAGACGTCGACGACACCTGCGCCTTGTCAGTCACGATTGACAGCGAAGTAAGTTTCGTAAAAGAAATCGTTTATTGGCCCCGAGACCGCCTCTAATTCTTCTGAAATACCGGAAAATACAATTACCTTTGCAGGTGGTTGCGAGGCGCGACTCGGAGGATCCGCAGCTGAAGGACACGACCATGGCCCTGCTGGAGATCGAGAACTGGCTGGGCTTCCGCGGCAACGACGAGCGCCGCTCCATCCTGGTGTTCAGTCCGTTCAACGGGACGAAGGACCTGCTGTTCAAGGACTCGACCAGCGGCCTCGTCTCCACCAATTCCAACATCAGGGGAGTCCTCACCTACAAGGAGCTCTTCAGGCACGTCGACGCCTGCTCCTCCGCTGCGTCCGTCTTCGGCGTTTTAGCGCTTGTTCTCGCGCACTTTTTCCTGGCATGCTTTTTCTAGAGGTCGTCCACTTTTTGAGCACTGGCTCGAGGAGCTTTCGCAGTCGATCACTAGTTTTTAGAAATTACTTAGTATTGTTTAGATAGTATCGAGAAACGGGTTCGATTAAAAAGTAGGTAAGGTATTTTGCACTATCTCTCTGCTCCTCGTAATTTATAATTGAATCTGTTTCTCCGAGAAGTTGGAAAAAATTCGTTTTTCTGTAATCTTTAAAACAATAACCGAGTTTGTCCTACCAATTGTGAAACAGTTATATATAAGTTTATACTTACTCTATTTTGTAGTATTAAAAGCTGCTTGGATTTTCATTTTTTATTGTTTTTATATATTTGTAAGACATTATTCTGATACTTTGTGCCATGAAAATGTGTAACTAAAAATAAGATATTTTATATAAATATAAAATTTAAGTTCCTAAAACTTTCTAATAAATTTTAAATATAAATATTTATAAAAATGAGAAATTTCTTTTCCTACAAGTAATATATAGCATACTGATTGACACACCAGAAAAATACTTCCCAGCGACATGATCCGAAGTTATTTCTTGAATTTTATACCACTCTAACCTCGAAATCACGACTTTGACATGATTTTTCGGCGCTCATGGTATAAAATAATGTTCGATACTAGTGTTTAAGTTGATTATTTATTCTCACGAGGTAAATGATCAACTTCCACACCAGTGTCGAAAAGTACTATTATTATCTGCGTTCGTGACGAATCTTGGCTGTCCATTCATATAATCCCTATTGCAAAGACCTTATAAATCCCGATAGAAAGGAGCAGATACACACATAAAACCCGATAAAATTTTATCGACCATAATAGAAATGGCTGGACTGAATGGCGCGAACTCATTTAGATAATTCTGTTTTCTATACCTTGTAATTACAGTTAATATATATTTATAGAATGAAGAGCTGAAATTGATCGCTTGTCAGATCTAAAAGGTTTAATTAAAAAAGAGGAAAAGGGACATTATAAACGATTTATATAAATAATAATACTACAGAAGAATTTACGAAATTACTATACTTTTCTGTACTACTTGATTACTACTATCTTATATGTAAATTTAACTTACAAATAAACATCGAAATTGCATTAATAAATTTTTGTTATATACTCAAACTCGGGCCTAATAAATAACCAAATCATGTTCGAATCATCAAGTTCGAACAGAACAAAAAACAGCAATGTAAGATACTGCTGTTTTTAAAATCTGAAAACAGAATAAGTAATAAATAAAATGAGTGCAAAAAAAAGTTACACAGAGGTAAGTTTTTTCAGTAATAAAGCTGCTATTACCTGTCCCAAACTTGCAAAGTTTAAAACATACAATCCAGCAGCTGTTATAGTGCAAGGTTTCTCGCACCTCAACATCATAAACTGCAATAATTTTCTATTTTCTCCTGAACAGTTGTACCAATCACAAGTGTATCTTGATATAAAAATACAAAATAACATATATTTTCATTAAATTCTTTTTTCGTTTCGACTTTTTCATTTATACTTACACACATGTAAATAATTCTAAACTGTGGTCCACGATTTTTTGTCCTGGCAACGTTAAATAAAATAAATGAACTATCAGACCGCCTGTTGCCCCACATATTTTGAGCATATAGTACACACTGTGTTTATTAACTACACCCTGAAAATTATTGAAAGACTTATAAAAAGACTTCTTACAGACAGAGTTGGAAGCTCTTAGTAATTAATTACTTACCTCAGTTACAACTGCACTAAGTCCAATACAGTTCACCAATAATAATTGGAAAAAAAACAAAGAATATGATGCCTCTATGATATTGATGAATCTATTATTTTAGATTTATTAATCATTCAAGTCTTTACATATTAGAGACTGATAAAAAATACTACATTGTGCAACAAGGGGAAAAATGAGCTATTTCTACTCGTGCTGAATACCTCACCCGAGTCTGCGATAGCTTTTCTCACCGTGTTACAGACCGTGTTTTTGTCAATGAGAGCATGGGAAGGCCCTCAGTTGAATAGATGATCGCGTTCATTTCAAATCATCCACAGAAATAGTAAAAAATAATAGCTTAAAACAGAGAAAAAAAAATTTAAAAAAAAAACGATTTGAAATGCACGATCATCTACCCAACTTTCGAACACCAAATGAGGCCTTCCATGTCCTCGTTGACAAAAACACGATGTATAACACGGGGAGAAAAGCTATTTCAGACTCGGGTGAGGTATTTTTAGCACTCGTCTTTGTCTCGGGCGCGTTCAGCGCTCTCGACTTCGACTCGTGCTGAATATCTCACCCTCGCTAGAAATAGCTCATTTTCTCACCATGGTACACAATACACTATTACATGAAGCTATTAAATGATTTTATGACATCGTTTATTAATATATTTTGCTTTCGTAAAAATTAAGGATTTCTTGGATTATTTGGTAATAATTTTATTATAGTTTGGTATTAAATTTATTTAAATATTATCAAGAGCTGTTCCTACCTTCACTATACCTATTTTAATAGAATAATAATCACTAGCAGAGACGAGAAAACTTTTAAAACTTTAAATTTATCAAATACAAAGTACAAGTGAATAATTCAGTATAAAAACGGAAGTAATTTTATTCTGCATTTTTAGTTTTAGAATTTATTCTATGCCTTAAGTATAAGTATAAAAAAAATGTGTAATTGAACGTAATTCTTTAAAACAATTAATAGTGAAAAAACTTTTAAAAATTTGGCTACCGTTTCTTCTGTATGTGCTTGTATAATTAAGATTGATTTAAGAACATGATATATATATATACACACCGAATTTTTATAAACACATTAGATATGTTTTTTCAATTTTACTTACTCTATTGCATGCTGATGTAAATTTAAAATTTCCACAATTTTCTTGCGAATCTCGTTTTCTTTCGAATCATGCCATTTAATGCACGATCGTAATCGATACCTAACAACAATATTTTTCCAGAATAATTTTAATTTAAACTCGAAATCTCTTACACTTACTTAATACGAGCAAATATAATAAGGCTTTGTTGTACAATCATTGAGTACGTTGTATCAGTAGTCAAGAAAATAAAATTATCACATAGTGCACCCATAGCTAGGAAAAAATTAATTTGATGATGATATTTTACTCGATCTACAAAAAATTCACCTTCGATGAATAATAATCTCTCTCGTGATTGATTCAATGGTTTTATCACATCCAGAATTAACCCATACTGTGACAACGCAAAATAATATGCCATAAAAAATGATAAACATGCTGAAATTATTTTTTATTTTCAAACTTTTCTGATGAAAAATATTAAGATTAATATATATTCCTTGTCTAGTTATCAGCAAACGTAATAGCGCCTCGAGGCAAGTCTAAGTTTCGAACAAATAACCAGTCTACGAGGCCGCTATAGGTTATGATATTTCTGATTAAAATACATTTTTATTCTATTTTTTACTGTATATATAGCATCCGTATTATATCTCAATACTTTAAGTCAATCTTTAATGCAGAAAAAGTTTCATGCAAAAAAATTGATAATTTTTTCAAATATGCCACTTCCGGTTTTATGATCGTACGATCTCATTTTCGTTTTTATCCAAGAATCTAGTTATTTTTCTCTTTCTGTAGTTATTTTTTTCCGTCAATCTAGTGTCTTGTTATTCTTTTCAGTCGTCTATATTAATTCTATTTGCGCATCTGAATCAAAGACACCGGGATTTAAGGTATAAAGTAACTAATTGACAAAATGGCTTGAAATTTTTATAGATTATAGCTCTATATATTGTTAATTACCAAAAATTTCTTCAGAGCAGTTGATAATTTAAATTAAGAATTATAAGCTTTTTTTTAAAAAAAAACACGTTTTTGTAAAAACAAAAGAACTATAAGAGCTAGAGTAACTTTTTTCTCTGAAATTGTAGGTATTTTTATGCTGTTTAAAATGGTCTTTGTTCGATTCAAATATCTCAATCCTATCATTAAAAAAAAGTAAAATTAAATTTTTCGAAAATC
>JAWWML010000001.1:20553450-20597797 GCA_035047165.1 Ormyrus rosae | reverse complement strand
ATGCGGATTAAGTTCCCTACAAAATCGCCACGTCCCACGATTGTAGCGAATTTTACGGTAATTTATAACGAAAAATTTTCTCAGTGTACTTGCACAGAAGAAATCATAATACTAAGTGAAATTTTTCAAGATATATTGTATTTTTTCTTCAATGGTGAAAACATACAATTATCATAATTTTTATTTTATTTAAGTTAATCTTAACCATTTTGGCAATCACAAATTGCTGAAACAGATTAAAACATAAATTTTCAAGGAATTAGTTATCTTACACTGTTTAATTGACTAATTATTCATCAGAGCGATTTTATGTTAAAAACATCAGCAGTAAAAAAAATTGTTCATTTAGAGGCTTGTTCCAAAACAACACAACAATTAAATACTTTGTTTCTCCTTTAATGTTTCATTATTTCTGTCTTATTTCTTAAACTGTTTCTGCAAAAATTTTGCGACATTCACATTAAAATTTATTATAATAATAATATTTTTTCGTGGTATCTTTTATTCTGAAGTTTTATACCAACAAAGACCTCTTCTAACAACAATATAGCAAAAACTTTTTTTCGCGTTCTAACATACTCATATACTTATACTTAATAATATAAACTGCGCGCTTAATTATACTTTCTTTTGTATACAAAGAGGAAAATAAATTATTCAAATGCTAGAAGAGTGCATTCGCCAAATTCACCTTTACAGTGTTCGATAAAATCGATAAAATATAATCCTGAGATTCTCCGTTTCAAAATAAAACGACATTTACACTGCAAATGAACGCAAGAGTGAGTTGAAAAAAAAATGCAGTGCTCTATTTTTTAATTATAAGATAATATAATTTCTTGTAGTTGATATAAAAAAAAAGAAAATTTTTTTTAATTTTTGTCTTAATAACTTCTTAATAACTGTAGTCTTCGCCAATAACTTTTATTATTAAAATTTGGTCTTTTTAAAAAATATTTCTACATTTCAATTTAATTAATAGCGTTTGCATTAATTTTTAAATAACTTGAGATTTTTATTTTTTAGCTTAAGTGAGATTTTAATTTGTTAGCGTAAACTTTAAAGTGAAAATTGCGCAACAAAATATCTAAATTAGACTATTGTACAAAAAAATATATACTTAATTTTGCTAGAGGCAGTTATATTTTCTTATACCATTAACAGTTTGAAAATGGTATGGCAATGATTTGCATTATACTTTAAATTATACATTTAGGATATTAACATCTTTAAAATAAATGAGTAATAAATGTAGATATTTTTAATCAGTGTAATTTTTACATAATTTTTTTCGTTTTAGATTGAATTTATTCTGCAAGATCTGTGATATCTTTCTTTTATTATTTTTAACAACCATTTTTTATTCCTTGATATCGAATATCAACAGTTATTATTTCTGATATTGAATTGAAACAATTGAATGAATTTTATTGTAACTATATTAAAACACAATTTTAATTTTTATGATGCGAAGCTAAAGGAAGCCAAACATAATTATAAAATTATTCATTGTCCACTATTAACATCGATAATAAACTAAAAATAAATATATCACAATTCACAAAAATAGACTGTTTATCTATAGATATATAATGAATACTGTATTTTCTGAATACACCAGATTATGCCATTTAATACATTGACACTGTCTGAATAATTTATGTGCTGCTGTTCTCCAAAGCAACGTACCGTCATTTTCATATGAAATAAAAACGCTTTATAGCTCTTTCTTTTTCTTCTAATTCGACGAAACAATTCATATCAAAAATATATGATAAATTATACGGGATTTAAATGTTAAAATAAATAATTTAAATAGCAGATTTTTGCATTTCTATTTTTTCGAGATGCAACACTGTAAAAAATACTTCGATAAACTTTACTGGATTTCAGTGAGTATCTTTTCTGACAAATCTGCCTTATTATTTATTTCAAAGTACTCAATAATTTTTTTTTTAAATCGACAGCTGCATCGAGATGTTTAAATTTTAAATCAAAAAGGGGAACGGAAGCAGGAAACCATGCTAAAATACATTATACTAAGATATCAATATAAGATCGACACCAAGTCAGGACACAGTCTCAGTATTGTACGTAAACATTAGTTACTCCCTCGTCTTTTTTTTTCCGACGCCGTAACTCCCCGACGCTCCAACCGCGCGAAACAACAAAGCTCTCCACCAGGCGCCAACTCAGTGCGGGCATCACGAACTGGCCGCAGGCGAGACAACAATTTTGTTAACTCACGCTCGCTGTCAAGCTCAGTCGGCGAAAGCATGATACACCGTACGCGTCCGATCCCCCTACTGGGCCACCGCGGCCTCCTCGCTGCTGTCGTCCAGGGTATGGAGCCAGTTGAAGATCATCATGTTCCGCTCGTACTTGGAGAGCTGCTTGCCGCGCTCGCGCTCCACGTCCTTGACCGTGAGCGCGTGCTCGGGGTTGGTCTTGCGCCCGGGTAACAGAGCCGCGGCGGCCGCCGTGGAAGCGCTGCTGGCTGGCAGCGGTCTGCCCGGCACCAGGGTTTGCGCGGCCGACGCCGCAGCCTCCAGTCTGTCCAAGTTGAATTCGCTTTGGGAGAGTCGCTCGAGCGCTCGATAGGTCGTTAACAATCTGGGAATGCAAACGTTTGGGGCGCGTTACTTATTTATTACATTATTTGCTTCTTATTTGAAGTTAATTATTTTAGTTTTAAAAGCTCCGTGTTTTTTTTTTTTTTTGGTTTAATCGTCAGCTTGTGGATCAAATTTTATTAATAATTGTTTTGCCTTCGACAATTATTGATCGAGTTTTTAATAGCTCTCTCGCCGATTTATGAATTAGCGTCGTAACGCGACGTAGACTAAAAAAGTGTAATTATATTAAGAATTGAAAAATAAAAATACGAAAATATATAGTTTTTCTATATTAATGCATGCAATAATAGGTATTAAGACTTCATCCTTTGGCGTTAAATAAAAATTCTTGCTTGCTCTTCTACTTCTGAACAGCGTGAGAATTTGAAATTAAATAAAAATACCGCAGGGACTCGTCTGCACTACAAATTTCGTAACCTTAGAGGTCCCTAAAGAGAGCTGTAAAGCCGAATAGGAAGACTCTTGCTTTTTTTTGTTACTTTTCACGGGGAACAACTTTGATTTTCGTAATTTTCAACGGACTTTTAATATTTACGAGTCAAATTGAATATCGTTTTAAACGTATTTTTAATTTGTACAAAAATAAATATCTCGAATAATGTGACAGATTAATAGATAGTTAAGGATATAGTTAAGGATGTGGCGATTAGATAAGGGTTGGAAGACAATTTAGTTTGGCCATATGTGTATTTTTTATATTTCTACGTAAACATGTACTTTAATATTATCACTTTTTTCCATACTTTTGTATCCATATTTAAATTATAATTGAAGATTAATGGTTATTAATAAAATCATAATCTCTTAATAGTGTGCTACGTTTCAGACTCACAGACTAAAAAAGATGCCTGGATTTTCACATTGAAATCGATATGAATAAGATATATATATAGAATAAAAAAAGATACGTAGCATTTCTATTAAGAGATAGAACACTAATTTTAAGAGTTTCAATTACGTTAAAACATGCGGTCGAGGCAATCAATAATCCATTATAATAATAGAATTCACTGACTCGCCACTTTTAAAGACCGTTATATCAGGCCACGTAAAACAGCCAGTTAAAAACATTGGACTCCGTTCTAAAAAAAATATTTTTAAATCTTCCCATACGCACCTGCGTCTAATGTAGTTCTGCCGCACTTTCTTATTAACCGACCTGACGAGGTCGGCGGCCGTGAACGGCATCGCCGAGGCCTGCGCCATCGCCGCGTGTACGGGCAGAGTGGCGCCGCCGTGGGGACTGGGCAGCTGCGAGGTGCTGGCGACGTCGCCCACGGCCACCCAGGTGCTGCAGGAGCGGGAGGCGTGATCGAGTCGCGCCTGCTCCAGGAGCAGATTGCCCCGGTGGGCGAGGTCCAGCGTGTGGGACGAGACGGCGGCGCGCAGACCTCGGCCGCCCGGGCCGAAGGCCACCGTGTCCGGACTCGGCAGCTGGGAGACGTCCGAGGTGCTGAAGCTCTTCTGGAGGCCCAGAGCCGAGGAGAGGGCGCCGCAGCTGCGGATCAGTTCGGTCTCCTCCTCGAACCAGAGGATCTCCGGGATATCGGCTGGCCTGCGAATCAGAGCGATTGGCTTTGGGGGATTTTTTAACTTGAGAATTAAGTTTGAAAGAAATTCTAAATGTAAAATTGAGACTTTATTCGGGGGGACTGACGAACGAACCGCCGAACATTATACATTCTCCTTCGCAGCTTTTCTTCGATCAAACTAGTCACTTTTCTTTATTATTCCGCTGACCCCGAAGTCGTTAGGCGAAGCTTCGCGTGGGTGGAGCTATTATTGGCTTTTTTACCTCATGGGAAAATTGTGAAAATTTCCATCACTCTGGACTGTATAATTAAGCGTTAAAATAACCTGAATAGCCGCGATTAAAAATTATGAGTTTATTTTGTGAAGATAAAATTTTCGTTATAATTATTGTGATGAGAAAATTAGACTTAAATTTATTTAACGATTTTTTTCAAAAGCAAAGCATCAACACGTATTTAAATTACATTAGTACATTTTAATTTGATCGCAGACTGTAAATATTTATTTATTTTTATTTATTTATTGAAGTATACGGACATGAAGTCCTTTTACAAAATAAAGTATAATAATAATAATAATAATAGGAAGACGCTGACGCTGCGCACGCCTGTATAAAATGCTCTTCCACAAGAAAAAATAAAATACTCTTTGATTATAAAACTAATAACAATCATTAAAGTCAATAGCAAACAAAGCTTGTAAATTTACGCAGTGAAATAAATGTTTCTTACTGTAACTACTAGTGTAAAACGAGAGTTAAGTGGAGATCTAAAGTGACTATAACTATTATTTAACTAACTGCCTTGAAACTTATGACTAAATAGTATTCCGCAGTGACTCGTGAATTAAACTCTTGAATTCACTTATACGATCGGTTCCCCGAATCTTTGGCTCGAGTCTATTCCACCTACTCCTTAATCTATTTACAGGTGTATTAAACGCATAGGATGCTCTATGGTGGCTCTCCATAAGAACACAAACATAACGTGTATGATGTAACGGAGCCCTAGCGGGAAATAGAGTAGATACTCCTACTGGACGTCATTAGGTTCCTAATTACCTTGTAAGTAAACAACAGGTCGTGGTAGTGACGTCAGTCGATATTGGGTCAAGATTGTATTTATTCATCATCACCGAGTAGTCGTGGTCAGTATAGCTCATGGGTTCAAAAATCTAAAAAATTACGATCATGTTCCTAGTAAATTTTACAAGTCTAAATATGAAAATTTATCATTGACCTCCTAAAATTTACTATAACTATGGTAATTTTGTAGATTTTTACAGTTTGTAATCAAATTAAAATGTACTATTATAATTTTTACTAGAAAATTTTTCTCCGTCTATCAGATTTTAAAAATGGAATATATTATACCCTGGTTAAACTCCTTTAAAATGACGATATAATGTGCTATGGATGCTATATTAATTATATAGATTATCGTGGTATTTTCCCATCACCAAGGAATTTTTTATTTCGTGAATTTTTTCGTTATTAGCACTCACTCACAAAAAGTAAAAAGTTCTAATAGTCAATAAATTTTATAGAAGTTCGAATGTAAAGAATTTTTCTCTACTGTATTGGATTAATTTTCTCAAATTTTTTAAATATGCGCATGTAATTTATCATTTGTGTTCAGTCAATTAACAAGTTTCACTTTTACGATTTAAAAATAAAATAGGCACCGACGTATTCTACAGAAAAAAAAACTAGACGCCTTTGTTTTTGTGTATGTATAGATATACAGAACTAGCGGTGTTTAGAGTTTTCTCGTGTAGGATATGTTCAGTCCCTATGAAATATCGATTAACTTTTATAAATAATTCACAAAAGACTCATCTACATCCGCCCGGAAATTGTCGTTTAACAACAAACTTGACTTAAATGCACAGCAAAGATTAAAACTGAATTTTAATTCCAGCTAAATCTAAAGAACTTTCCATCAATATTCCCTTTTTCAAAGCCGATAAAGCTCGACTACCGAAGCATGTGCATTCCACCTAAGCCGTAGCGGCACGACGCCGTGGTTAATTAATATCCGAAGCAGGGGCTGCAAGTTCATCGCTCCCTGGCCTATTGCGCGTCGAGCCTCTAGTCGGAGATTCGATATAACTCGGGGGGCGGGCGAACTATCCGCCTGCCGAGTTCGTACGCCTGCACCAGTGCCGAGCGCATCGATCAACGCATCAACGTGCCCGAGCACGCATCCGAGGTGCTCTTTCGCACTAGCTCATTACCTTTACTCGCGCGCGCGAGTCGCGTTACACACCTGTTGCGGTTTTTCCCTCGCGCGATGCGTTATTCTTTTTTTTTTTTTACTTGTTCGGTTTTGCAAAGCACTTTCGAGCTTTCGCGTTGATTTTGGTGCCAAGGTGGCAGATGGGTCGGTTTATTGAATTAGACAAAGTATGATCAATTTGTCAAGTGTTGTTAACGACTCGATTGTTAACGAATCGATAGGAAATGGTTAAGCGAAGAAAATAACCCTAATTGTGTTCAAAATAAGTAAAAATTGAAACTTTGGCATTATCCCTGGTGATTCGAAAGTGATTTTTAAAAAACCTCAAAACTTGTGATTTTTAAAATTGGGAAAACAAACTTGAAACTAATTTTATGTAATTTTTATACGGTTTATAATGTTCAGTTAAGTACCTTTTATGCATTTAATAAGCAAAAGTTAATAAAAACAAATAAATATATTTATTACTAATAATGATTTATATCTCGACTGACTTTTGACTCAGACTGTATAGCCTGAACATCCTTAAGGAGATCTTTCAATAGCTTTTATTCAATGTAGGCATCAATTTTAGCTAAAATTAAGAGTTTCATTTAAAAAACACGTTAACCAGCGAAACTGATTAATTTTGTACAAGGTAACGTAATAATTTATCTAAAACAAAAATTCGAGCTAAATGTTGTAAAATGCAATGCGAGGCAGTAACGACATTTGACGTTAAGATGAGCCGTGCTGTAAAGGTACTCGTATTGTGACGAACCTCTCCGAGATCCCCTTTTCAGTAGATGTACACCGATTGTAGCCAGACAGCGTTCATCGGTCCGTAAACACAATTTACTTTCAAATTAATTTAACCCTTTCAGTCATCTGTCCTCTACAGAGGACAGATCATTAAATTTACTTATATAATACTGTAAAGCATATTTCGAGGTTTAAATGTTTAAATAAGCTTCGATTTCACTCAAGTTATTATGTGTCAATGAATTCAATACGTTACAGTCTGATGGGAATTATTAAGGAAAGCGACACAAATTAAATTGTTAACAAAGCATGACAATTATTCTCTCAGTAATCAGTTTCAGTAAAATCTGGAAACTCGTTAAATCCGCACAAATTCTGAAACCCGAGGGAAAAACTAAAACGCCAGGTGTCCTTTGTGAAAAATAAAGGTTCAATGTCATTTCCTGAGAACTTTAACGTTCAGGGGAGTTTGCCGTAATATGCAGGTTGAATAAATTTACGCCTTTTTATATCAAAGGTTTCAATAGCTAAAGCTTAAAATCTTAATAATTTATGTGATTTCAGACTGAAGCAATGGCGAAAAATGAGAAAACTTGAATAAGATAGGAAATGAAGTTTAGAAAATTTTGTCTGAACTAATTTTGTTGTCCGCTCTCCCCTTTGATGATGGTTTGCGTTTCGCAGAAACAATAAATGATACTGAATTTATTATCGGAAGTATTCTTTATCCTGAATACATTACACCGTAATAAAACTTGATTTTTTTTTTATAATGAAACAGTGAATTAGTTGCAAGTACAAGATAGTTGCGTCCTTTTAACGTTGCGCAATTCGGAATCCCACGCAAAGCTGTAAAAAGTGGCAGACCCTTACTGCTCATATTATTGCACGAACGTGTGTAAAGTTCATGTGGAAAATGTCGTTTTCCGGTAGTAAAGTGCGTGTTTTAGTCCGAGAGGTACACAAAGTGGTACAGAAATAAATGAGACTTTCCACGCGACCAAAATATTGGATGCAACTCGGGCGTCACGTTTTCGCATTAGTTGGGATTGACGCAGCGCTCGTCGCTGGTTTAGCCGCTCTAAGCCCTTGATGTCCTTCATAAATTGCATTTTGCAAAATTTATAAAATCAGTCAAACGATATCTTGCGTTCACAAGCTGATCTCTCCTTTCAAATGATGCGAATTCGAATACATGATGTATTCAATTTTTCGCCCTAAAGCTCTAGTTGATTGAAAATAGATGAGATCTGATCTCATTTTTCAAATGCTGAGAATTCGAATATTCTATACAGTTTTTCGTCAGAAAAAAACAGATTTTTTTTTAAAATTTTAGTTAAAAGAACGCTCAACTTTTGAAAGATCGAGCGTTAGATTGAATATATTTTATTATCAGAAAACATATTGCATACTGTCCTTATTAAACTAACAGCGAAAAAAGAAACTGAGTATTGAACTTCCTGAAAGTATATATTATCGAATTGCAGGACCTTAGTACACTCGTCTAAAACTGGCTTAAAATTTAAAGATTCTCAACGTAGATTAAGTCGGTAGAAATTTTTTGACGACACCTCCGTACCCTATATGACTTTAGATTACTAGGGTTAGGCGCATGGCCGCTCTATAAATAGCGAATTGAGCTAATACTGGTAGATTGTGGTACTTAGAACCCAAAACTGTCAAAGGCCTTTGTGCAAAGAGCGTTTCAATTGTCTCGGTTAAAATAGCAATGCAGTGTTGTATAAGCGTCATTACGAGATGGTTAGGCTGTAAAAGTAATGAAAGAAGGAATAGCGATACTGCACTGATATTTTTGTTTGAAAATAGTTCGTTTAATGATGTTTATCTTTCATCAATTAGAAACGCGATGTATATTAATAAATGTAAAATGTAGTCTAATGGTGAAAAAGAAGCGAACTACATCGAGAGAAAAGTTTATTAGTAAAAATTACCATACTGCTTAGTAAGGCCACTACACTGTCAAAACCAAAAAAATTATCAACTTTATAGGAAAATTTACCAAACAGTATAGTCAAATTTCTTACAAAGTACAGTAATTTTTCTGGTTTTGACAGCCTGTGGCGGCTTTACTAGACAGTATGGTAATTTTTATACGATTATTTGCAATTTTTACTACATTTCTTCTCTCGGTGTACGAAAAATATGGCAAGTGTATAAGGGTAATTTTTATTCTGCATTTCTCTCCGCGCAGTAAACGATTAAGAAATAATACGGCTCGCTTTGTCAAATCGGCAAATTTCTCCAAGGAACATTCACAAATAGATAAAGCATCGGCATTAAATTTTTAAGCGTCAGGCGCTCGCTCCCCCTCTTCCCCGCGTAACAAAACCGTTCGCGCTCACCTGTTGCCCTGAATCTGGAGCCTCGAGTCAGGATTGGGCGAGGGTCCCCGGCCTGAGAGATGCACGTCGCTGTAGGACTTGAAATTCGGAATTCGATTGGCGTACTTGGCGTCGCTGGCGGTGGAGGAGACGCTGAACAGGGAGAGATCGGTCGTGACGCTCTCGTGGCTCGGCGAGCGCAGCATGCGAGACGCCAGCTGCAGGACCGGCGGCTGGATCGTCACCTGGGTGGGCACCGACGGCGGGGGCGCCGTCACGGATAACGTTGGCTTCTCGGTTTCCGACATTTTCTTCACTTTTCGGGGGGAGAGTCGAGTATACTATTACACTTTGCGCGATGCTTCTTTTGACAGTCGAACGTTTTATATCGATTCGAGGGGTTCGCTATATTTAAACACTATAGAAATACACAGCTTTTATTGTTTCTAAGCGTAGATAGAATCTTTATCACTTTAGAAGACTAGATTGAGTTTAAGAAATACTTTGCGGATGAACTTGGTACTGATGTAATGAAGTTCGCCACTTGAAATACGTTTTCCGTAGCTCTTTACAGTTCTCTTTACAGTTACTTGTCACCGACTACGCACGCGTATTTTCAGAAGAGAAAACAGCGCTAAAAAGTATTTCTCTGCAACGTCAAAAACGAGGTAGGAAGCACTGAAAAATTATCCCGGGAAAACTGCTCGTGCCCCTGTATATCCTTAGCGGTATAAGAACGCAATTGAAACTAGCCACCGACATGCACGCCTCCGCTGCTCCAGATATTTCGGCACCGAAATCGATCCCTTCAGGTCGTACGAGGTCGAGGCGAGTTTCAGACAGGCTAATCGCGGCTTCGGACTGGCATGCGATTCTGATGCTTTTCGTTCGGCCTCTAAGGTGCTGTCGTCCTTCTCATTTTTGGGATGCACATTTGAATGCTGGTCTTAACCTGGAAAGAGGGGAATAATTTTTTTGAGAAACTTTGTATTGGGGAAGATAGTTTTATTTATTTTTATGATAAAATTTGAAAAAAGGATTATAAAATTGATTTTCTAATGAAACATATTTTTTTTTATATAATTTATTATTTGTTAGACGACTCATAAAATAGATTTTTTGATTACATTTTTCTGGTTTAAATGCCAATAGAATTGTAGATCATAAACGTGTTACTTATATAGGATGAAATTTTAATGATGCTTTTTAAATTTAAAAGTAGCCAATAACAATGAAAATAAATATTCTACATTCATTAGAATACATTTTAATCGTAACAACAATATGTAAATATTAGATTTTTATTATTAGGTATTTATGTTTGAATTTTAACTGGGTTTATTTTTCAAGTTAAAGTTTTCATAAACAATAAATACCAATTCAATAAACTTACATGTACTTCCTGGTGGAAATCGATTTCATTTTTGGAATATGAAATATAAAACAGAAATCAGCTAAAAAATGTATTCAATTTTTGGTCGATTCGAGAGTTAATAATTTGAAATATCTGTAAAATGTATACCAAAAAAGTTTCATATTTTACTAAAAATCAAATATTTTTCCTAGCCATTAACTCTATACTTTCATAGCCATTTTAAATAATTAATTTTCTATTTCCACCCGGATTACATTGAAATAAAAACAAATTATTTCTAATAATGTATAAACAAGCGAATGAACGTCACACTGTTCATTCCTATTTAACAGTTTCTGCCAAACGATTCCGCGCCGTTCTCTCGAAAAATCCGAGCACGAGAAGAGGAGGGTTTCTCGTTCAAGTACAAAGCGAAAGCCGGTGCTTAAAGCCGATATCCCGAGGGCGAGCTTTACCGAGCCGACAGGCAGTTTCTAGGCAATCGAGTCGATTACTCGCGCGGCAAAGTGTCAGCTGAGCCGGCGGTGAGTGCCGCGGTAAAAAGCTTCACCGCGTTATTTCCTATATTCGAGTCCTGCTCGTCGCGCGATCTCAATCCTTCTGATTCCCTTTCTCTCTCTCTCTCTCTCTCTCTCTCTTTCTTCTAATTTTGACTTCCCTTTGCCTCTCACCTTACGCTGAGCGCGGTATAGTTTCTAGAATACAAAAATACCCTAAATAATGAACCTAATACATCAAAGCGTAAACAAAGGCAAGGGATAGATCGGTGGTAGGTTTTGATCAGCTTATCCATAAGGGTAAGTTCTAGTGTCAAATAATTAACGACAAGAATGCGATGAAACTTTAGAAAATAGTAGATTAGTTTATAAAAAAGCTGTAGTTAAAATTTCAAAAACATTCACAGCTTCTAAGGCGAGAAATAAATGTTTGATTTTTTAGCGATTTAACACGGGGAATGGGATTTTTTCGCTCTTCACATTATGATATTTCAGCAATTTACGACCAGATTTTAATGAAATTTTTTAATCCACTAGAAAAATCTTCAAGCATTAAATATCTGTTTTCAAAATATGCATTCAGAGCCTGTGAGATTAGGAATAAATTAATTAGTAATATAATATCATACGTCAAAGTCGTCTTTTGTTTACGTCGGCGCACTGCTGTACATCTATATTTATAAAATATGGCGCACGCTTCACGCTGCTCTGTATATCTATATTTATAAACTACGTTAATCAACTTCACAACTATTTGGCTTTGACTAGTGTAGTGAGCTAGAACTACCTTAACTGTCCCACTTGCAACTGCATCAAACAGAAGCAAGTCACCGACCGATAGCGTAACGCAATAAGCATCGCGAATTACTTCTAAGCTAAACGACGCATTTGATTCATCCGCCGTTCGGCTAAGCCCTCCGACGTACCTTTCCTTTCGCTCACCCTCTCTCAGTAGGGTTATCTCCGAGTTCTTTGCGCGCGTTATGACAGCACCGAGGAGCATATGCCCGCGCGCGAGGGAGGGGAAACCGCGGGTCGGAATATTGACTCGTAAATCTGGGAGAAAGAGGCCGAGAGCGCTCTTGCCGACACTGCGAAATCTGCCGCTGCTGCTGATGCTGATGCCCGGGCGAACGTCGAGGGAGCGTAAGATAAGGGAATCGGGAGGCAGAACGTCTGAGTTATTTACATTTGGTAGCGGACTGCCGGACGGTCGCTAAGTGCTTTCGAGGGACTTTCCTCGAGGATTTTCTTTGTAATGTTGGCTTTATCCACGCGTTTGGGACTCGGAAGATCGTTGTATTGTGTATAATGATTTTTTAGATTTGTTAAGCTTTTGCTTTTATAAATACATTATTGTAAAAAAGTAACAAACTGCTGAATCTTCGAAGTACATGAAATAAAGCGAGTTAAACATTTTCTCCAGAATTAGTTAGATTTATATTATAATTTCCAACAATACGTAATAAAAAAATTGTCAATGTAGATATCAATTAAATGCGATGTAATTAAAAGCATAATAATAATGTTACAGAGCGCGTTATTGAGGCGATAAATGGATTACAGGCACTTTAGCTCAATTGCAAGAAAATCCTTTTGTTAAATTTGTATTGAGGTTTGCAGGAAAGAATGATGGATTGGACATCAAAAGGTCGATTTCCGTAATAATGCCAATAATTTGATTGAATGAGCGTAAACTGCTTAGCCGTGGAATTCCTTGCACAGATTTATGAATTGCTCATTATGATAAATTTCTATAATTTCATTTTAAATGATTAAGTTCATTAGGTAACTGTGTACCTCAATAGGAATTACTTATGTAATTTATTTTCTGGTTTAATAAATTCAAATTTAAATTCAAATTTGTTCCATTATGATGCAGTTCATGTTTTAAACGAAATTACGGAAAAAAGATTCACTAAACTGAGAAATAAAACTCGGTATTAAATATCCTTTCGTACTCAAGTTACAAATAAACGAATATCTATCAATCTATCTAATATCTTTGCACAGAAAAAAAAACATTTAAAAACATCAATAAGACGAACAACAGGCGTGACAAATGCAATTTAGACTATAGCCAAAGCAATAATCGAGTAAACAAGAAAAATACAGCGCAAGCACCGAGGGCGGAAAGTACGAGCGCACCGAAGGGTGAGGAAATCGATGTGGATGCGCGTCCGGCCAGCTTATCGACGCCCCGGGTAGCGCGTCAGGGAGATTCGCACAATAGAGGAAATTGCTTGATTATGATTAGTAAACTGCCTTTGGCCTACTGTCATTGTGCGCAGTTTCACCATTAGTCCCGAAGCTTTATTGCGCGCCTTTCGCCGGTTTTTATATGCCGGTCCTCGAAAACGTACGGGTAAAAGCGAGCCAAAGTTGCGTCACCGCGTAAACTGAGCTGCCGCGCGAATGTGTGTCCCTTGCGATGTCAAGTGGTGTCGATGTTTGAAGTTATGAAGTTGTAAAGCAATTTTGCGAGTCTAACTTACTAGTTAGGACTTTCAAGGTTTCTTTTGCAGTTTTTGCACTTTAATTGAATTGTTTATACAAGATTTTTCGTTTTTTAACAAACACGAGCGCGATAAGTATTATATTTATAGTAAGTTACATTGATTTTATAATTTTATACTTCTTACTTTCCAATCGCTGCAAAAAATGCCGAAAACCAAAAGTTTACATCAACAACGTAAATATCATAATAGGAATTAATAATTTATATGTTAACGAAAATTTAATGCTTAAAATTGAGGCTAATAAAAAAAGAAGTGACTTTTAACGATAAAAAAAATCAAAAACTTTTTTTATATTAAGTTTTAATTCTAATGTCGCGGTTGATTGATTCTATGTATACAGCAAGTTCAAGGCAGTAACTAGTCAAGTTCATGCCTACAGCAAAGGCACAAGCATCCGCGTGCAAGTTAAGAGACCGGTAATAAGTGCCTCTATTATTCAATACTTACTTGACTCATTCCTATGACCTTAACTTTTATCAGATGAAAAGATCTAAGTATAGAAATATTATATCTTTTTTTTTTTTTAATTAAAGGGGTGATGATTTTTTGGGTATCCGGTGTAACGTGTAAGTAATTGGCTTACCGAAAAATATTAATAAATGCGATATAAAAAAGATTAACAAATGATCAATAAACATAATTGTTTTAAATTTGCTAAAATTATTTCAAATTGATTTTTGCGTTTAAAAATGAATAGATACGTTGAGGTGAATAACTGTAAAAAAGATCCGTTTTTTATTTAGTTAGTTTAATGCCGTACATCTTAACGGACCTTAGCAATAGAATAACTTTCGTTCGCGATTTTTGGCACATATTTTTGCATCAGTAGGAATCACAATTCATAAAAATGAAAATCTGATCAACATTTTAGTAAAGTGTATTTCGGATTATAAGGGGTTTGATGAAACTGCACCCTTGAACAATTTTGTCTTAGTAATCAAAGTTCAACGTTATAACTTCAAAATAAACAGGCTCTTCTGCCGATTAAGAATAATTATTATTTCTTCGCATTTTATATCGTACGTTTGGCTTTTTGAGACACGCTTTTTTTTTTTTTTTTTTTACCAAATTCATCTCAAGAAGTTCCATCCTCAATAAGCTACATCAAAGACCACGACTTTCAGCGTTTAAGCGAAAAAGAAGGAGCGGCGAAAAGTCTTCCCTCTCCAGCGCCTAGAGTAATAGGCGGAAGCGCGATCAAAAGACCGAAAAAGATCTGAAGTTGCAGCGCGAAGCGACGAGCGGACTTACATTATTAAAAAATACGGAATAAAGGTCAACACGAGAGCGCGACTCGCGTCCGAGCCCTCAAAAGCTCTTAATCCGAGGAAAACGTTTTAACTTATGTTTTTGAGTGTTGTAATAAAAAAAAAATATATTAAAAACATTTATTGGGCATGAGACAATTACAAAATTTTTAAAGTTTGAAACGAAATACACTTCAAATAGCGATTAAATCCCGTGATGGACTTATAATGCAGAAATTGAACCTTTGAAATAATAACTTTAAGAGAAATAGATTGAACTAAATGCAAGTTAATTCAATTTATTTTTCTTTTAATTTTAGAAGTAAGCGTCATTGAACCTTTTGCCCGTGTCTTTCCAGATAACGTCAAAGATATTCTTACAAAAATTTGGAATGCCGTAAAAAAAAAAAAAAATTATTAAAATTTAACCCTTTAGCGAACCCTGAATTGCACTATTTTTAAGGCAAAAGTCGATTGTATCGAATTAATAAAATACGTTCGAAGTATATTTATCTTAAAATACTTACCCTATAACTATTTTCGAGGTCGCTTTTTCGAATAATACTCTATCTAGTAATATACTATCTGGTAATTAATCTTCAGATAATTGCTAATATGTTTCAAATTAAAATTTTGAATTTTAAAAATCAATTAATTTAAAAGTAAAACAGACAATTGTTATAACACGTTTTGAGATTTTTACATATCTGATTACAATCAAAAGGTTATTAATTAAACCTATAATTGCGTGCGAACGCTTATAAAATTTTGCTTAATGCAGTATTTGGTTGTATCGATTTTTTTAAGTTTTACGAATGAGGTCCTAACATTATTTTTCGATTTCAACTTTACCGCCGCAAAAACAGTCCGTAAGGTCGTACTTTAGTAACAATGTTACAAAAAAAGTAATTTTAACTTTCAAAAAATTTTTTTGTTTGCAAGTATTATTAGTGTGGATAATTAAATAAACAACATTATATTTTTAGTTTTTTTGTTGTTAAGTAATTATAAAGTGAAGAATGTTTTATTAATAGTTTATGTAACATGCTGACCTTTGTGAGCAAAAAAATCAGGATTATATTTTAATATTTCTCTTATGATATCCCATAATAATGTTATTAATAAGGATTTAATTTGTAATATATTGTACATAACGAATTTTAAGACGTAAAAATTGTATAAACCAACAACCAATTTCCTTAACAGGTTTGGTGTTTTATGAAAAATCAGTCGTCACAGTACTCATCCTTCGTGTTTTTCAATTTATGCAGAATAACTTGGCTGCTACGAAATATGTTATTCTACTGTAAATAATTAATCCTTCCGTATAACCACACGGATAAGCAAAATTCCATTTTACAGAATCCTACGAAATAACATAATCCAAGTTAAGCGTTACAGCCGAATTAAAACGTGATGTTACGGTTTTTTGTAGGATTTAAGGTTGCGTGCGGCGTCCGCATTATTTTTTTGGTTTTACGCAGAAAATATGTTGCGGAAAATAAGTGCCTGAAACTTTTTCTATGTAAAGCGCAAATGAATGGAAGTACTGGGTATAATATTTTATAATAAGTAATGTAGAGCAGGAAAAAATGTACATTTAGTGCTCGAGAAACAAAATTTGCAGTAATACTATACGATATTTTCCAAAGCTAAAGATCGTTAAAAAACAATGATACAAAAGCGCTTGATAACTTTACACGATTTACAATAAAATTAGTTTCCGTCTTATTTCCTGATAATCCTCGTTGCCTCGATTATCCGATATAAAAGAAACAATGAATCAGCCAGGAAAAACTACCCGCAACAGCACCACCGCCACCGCGACGTGTACCCCCAGCGAGCGAAATCCAATCCTTAATTTCTACCGCAAACAGTATATAAAAGTCCATCCGCGCGATAGAATCTTACTTGTATAATCCAGCGTGAAATCAGCGTTGCTCTTCTCTCCGTCCTCGAGTGTTTAAAAAAAAAAGAAAAATGCAGCGAAAACACTCGCTCGTACTGTTGTACTGTACACGGCGTATACACACGGAGCACGCGCTCCGAGTAGTAGAACCTCGCGCACTCCCGGCGTCTCCAGCACTGCCCGATCTGCGTGTATACACACGGCGCCGCGCAGCGAATGGCGATTGCGTTTCCGGCAGACTGGAGACTCGGCGCTCTGCTCTCTGCGCGCGACTGAGAGAGAGAGAGAGAGAGAGAGACGAAAAGAAGTGGGGTCGCGCCGGGGTGTGCGCACCCCTCGACGATCGATAGGCTTCGCTTATGTGTATACGACTGCGAGTGCGGGGGGGTGAGAGAAGCAGAGGACAACGACGTTCTTTCCTTCCTGCTGCTACTGCAACTCTTCTGCCTCCCTTCTCCCGGCCCCCGGACAGAGAGAGAGAGAGAGAGAGTTTTCTAATTGCTTTCGCTCCTTCTCTCGTTATTCCTTCCTTTTGCAAGTGGGAGAACTTGCAGGGGTAGAGCTTGACGTTTTTCGGGGTGGGGAGGGCGACAGCTCTCTTTTGAGACGGCCGTTGCCGAGCGGACTTTGCGGTCAGATATGATGCTTTCGGGAAGCTTGGTATAACTGCGTGCCCGTTGAAAAGCCGTTTTTCATGGGATTCTTATTATCGATTTTGCGCTTATCGATTTAGCATCTACTTTCAAGATGTTTCGAACAGAAGGTAGATACTTGATGCTACTTTTATAAACTTGTCGAAGACTGACTTTATTCGATGTAACTCAAAATGCAAATAACAATTATGTGGATTTACAGACTTTAAACTTAATTTATTTTGTCTGAAAATATTAATACAGATTTCATGTTAAAAAATGGTCAATTAATTAATTAACTTTTTATCCATACTTCTAAAGTGAAGCACCCTTTGGAAATCGTGCAGTAACTGGACACCATTGATTTGCATTGAATTTGAATTTCGCAGTTCAAAAGATTCAACGAAATTGAATATTTTTGATTGATTATTAATTGAAAGAAATTTTAAGTAATATAGAATTTCATTTATAATATCAGATATTCAGATACAAATACATCGAGTAAACGATTTTGAAATTACAACAATTGCTCTTTAAAAGTATTATGGTAATTCATTCGAACTTATAAAGCTTGATCAAACAGGAAAACGATGAACAACTTTTATTGTGCAAACCTTTTTATGAAAAATCAATATTAGTTTTTAAAATTCTGTATCGGAAAAATAAATTAGTTTTTTTATTCTGCGCATTCTTGTTTTATGCGATAACATATAGTTTTTGCATCAGAAGATCGATGCAGCGTGTATGTGAGCTTACATAACAGTGGAATGACGCCCTTCCCTATTCCACTCTATTTCTACGACTGCATGGTCTTCGATATTTTCATTACCCCTTTTGTTTACCCACTATCAAAGGGCATAAAATAAGTATTTTTCTATTTGTTTAGAAAAATACTTATTAATACTTTAATTTCAGTTTCGGTAGAGATCGGTGTTGAACAAATAAGACTTTTTTTATTATTATTATTTTTATCTTTTTATTTTAAACAAATGTTTTAAAGATTTAAAAGTACGTAATAATAATAGATCGCTTCCTCTTTATCTGCAACAATAGCGTCGCCGTCTTATACAGAACAGATAAAACACAATGTCTTATTTTAGCCCCGCGTAAGTTGTCCATGTCAGCTTCAATAATTTAATAATACAGTTACATTTCTGTCTGGTTTTCAAAATCGAGGCACAATAAAGGAAGCGATCTTATAACTGAGAATATTTAAATCATTTATAGAACTTTGAAAATGGCTGCAAAGAATTTTTTTTTAAAGGAAAGAATTCATTTTATTTAAACATTGCATTTGTTGTTTCTAAAGTAGTTTGTTAACTTTACACTAAATATTTTTATCTTTTAACTTACTAACTAGGAGAGTGCACGGGTTCCGGATCACCGATTTTGTTCAAACTTTGAATACGGTTTTCTCATGGCAAAATTTTCGACGCAGGAGTTAAATAAAGTTATTTTTCTCTAAAACTTCGTATTTCGTTATTTTATGATAAAACACCCCCTATTAAAGCTAGAAATTCCACTAAAAATGCAAACAAAGGTAGAGGACAAGACCTATAATTTGAGATGATGTACGTTAAAAAATCTCTATTGCTTCCAAAGTTATGGATAATTAAATTAGAGTATCAAAAACTGTATAAAAACGAATGAAACAAAGATAGTATATACGCATTACCACGTGCTCATATTTAATTATCTATAACTTTTGAAGCATTATTAGAGATTTTTTAACGTACAGCTTCTCAAATTATAGGTTTTTTCCTCTACTTTCGTTTGATTTTTTGCTGGAATATCTAGGTTTAATAGGAGGTGAGTTATCGTCAAATAACGAAATACGAAGTTTTAGAGAAAAATAACTTTATTTACCTCCTGCGTCGAAAATTTTGAGCGTTAGACTATAATATTTTGTGTTCAAAGTTTGAATAAAATCGGTGATCCGGAACCCGTGCACTTCCTTAGAAAAATGTATCTTTTTCTCAATATAATTTCAAACAACCTAAATTCAGTCAGTGTTAAATCAGGAAACGCACATCTGTTCCAAATTAAAACTTTAAAAATTGATTTAAAAATTAAATAACAATATCGATTTAAAAATTGATATAGCAATATCGAAAAAAAGATATGTCTTAGGACGTCACAATCTGTATTTTAATAAGAAATCAATTATTCCCTTATTCTACTATCATAATTACTTCTTCCCAGAGAAAGCTTTGTGATAGCAATTTTTGAAGTTGTTATAAAAACACGTCATAATTGTATTAAAAGTCAAACAAACAGCTGCCGATTTATTGGCACGTGACTTCCCGAAAATAAAATTATTTACTAATATATTTTATAATATACTGTAGATTTTGAATATCCCATGTAAGCCAGCCCTATGTGCGGGTGAATAAATGTTATCTGTGTAAGATTTCCTTATTATCATTTATTGTACATTACTATAAATTAACTAATTATTAAAAAATAGTATATAGTATAAGTACAATTTGCTCCTACGTGAACGCGTTGCGATTATTTTATGATACATTTTTTGATACATTTTTTTATACATGTGGGTGTAGTTTTAATTTATCGTATCTATATAAAGTGGAGTTGATCCATTCATGCGCTCAAGACAAAGCGTGTCGAAGCAAGTGCTTTCATATACAGCTGAAATCAGCTGACCAGGAGAGTGTCACAGTACTGGATCAAAAAACTTTGGAAATTAATTTCTAGTACCGAATAATGAACACATCATCTTTAGTTTGATCTCATAGCGCCTTATTTAGGAGATAACGTATGTTTTGTTAACATAGCAAATATACCTTGTAACGGCAGCCGCGGCTTGGATGTTCGAAATAATAAATATTAGCCCGGTGGCTACCGTTATTGCCGCGGAACATTCGCGAAAGTGCACGATTTGTTTTGAAAGCCGATCGTTGCTCCAAGATTCGAACTGGAGAATCGGATCCGCGCTAGTCGTTGACCAGCGAAGGTCAGCCTGCGAGAGGCTAGCGAGTTTGCGCGTCATACTTGTAATTTCGGCTTCGCGTCGACAATCTGAACGAGTGTTATATACCGCGCGACTCGAGGACCGCTCCTGGAGGTTTTGGGTAGGAAGCTCCGACGCGGCGAAGCGGAATGGATCTCCGAAACCAGGCGACGCTTGGTAGGCGTTTACCTACCTGGTTTTGTAACGCGTAAACGCGAGCGCAAACCTTATTGTATTGGACAAGTGCGCTTTCCTGGCGCGGTGATAACCAGGACTCTTGCACGAACGTTTGCGGTGCAACGGATCAGCCCGGCAAGGCGAGCAGCAGCGACGCGCCCTACCTGCATGCGACTTCGTAGTGTTCGACCCTATTGCAAAGATCTCATAAAATCCGATAAAAGGGAGCAGAAACCTCATAGAACCCGATAAAATTTTACGCATCTCACATAAGTCGGATCATTATGAAAGCGCATCGGTGGTAGCGGTTTACCTCGATAACGCGTATCATAGCGCGAGTGTTTAAAGTGAGAAAAAAAGAGCAAAGATTTATCGTGCACCACGGATTGCACGACGAACCGTTTGTGCGGCTTCCAGCTCCGCCTGATGTACGAGAGTGTCGCGGATCGGCAGCGGCCGATCTTTAATCATCAGTATTCTAAATTCAATTCGTTTGCGGGCGCACAACCTCCGGAGAGTTAGACGCGAATTATTATTTCGGTTATCAATCTTGGTTACTATTTCGCTTAATTCATTTATTTCCGTTTTTTACCTTTATTCTTTCATTTGTCGTTATTTGTTACAGACGTTTGCCGGTCAGTATCTCTCTGTCGGCCAGCGACCGTTAACCGTTAGTTTTAATAACCGTTAGTTTTAAGTCCCCAACTTTTTGAGTAGCCGAACTTAGAGTCAAAATCGACGGAGCAACACGGCAAAAGAAGCACGGCATTGCATCGCCTTGCGTTAGTGACGGCGGGTATCATTCGGAGAATAATTCCCGAAAATCTACCCCATTACAGCCTGTATGTAGTATATATAGGATATTTTTAGCATTGCCTATATGAACAATGATAATTATTCCGTCCTCACAACAGTTTTGGTGCGTTCGCGTGGCGATGGGTGAGTCCGCACGGCGGCGATTAGTTTTGGCAGCACTGCGGCGCCCCTTTTACACTCCGCCGTACGATCTCTCCCGCCAAAAAGTGAGCTTGCGCCGCCATTCCATTCCAGTGACCGGCACGAACAGGAGCTCCCGAAGCGAAGTTATCCTAAAACCATAAAGAACACGATCGGATCCGGAATAAAACTCGTAAAAAATCGATCAACGTTAAACAATTGACAGATCAACAATCTCTTTGATTGTTTAAGGCTAATTAAATATACAATCTCTGATTGTCTAACAACAGCTAATACGAAACACAACGTGTTCGTACACAAGATGTAAAATCTTGAGCATGCCTCTAAGGCAGCTTAGGTCCCCATTTTTGGCGACTTTTGAGCGAAAGATGCAAACTAATGTATTGCGGATTACAAGATCTAGAATCTTGAGCATGCCTCTAAGGCAGCTTAGGTCACCTTTGGTCACCTTTGTTGGGCGATCTTTGAGCTGGTTTGGGTGTGTGTGAGTGCCGTACACGGTAGCAAGGAACTTAACGACCACGCGGTCACAAACAATTTCTCTTTGCTTAAACTAAAAGTTGTGCGTGCGGTATCGTAATAACGATATTAATTTGTTCTTCTCGAAATTTTGTAAACTTTTGAATAAATCTGGGTTTTTTATGCCTTAAAGGCTTAGGTTCCCACAGCAAAATTTGGTACACCTTTTAAAAGTTAATTAATAAATCTAAATCTCTAAATTCCATCCTTAACTAAAAGTTGCTAGAAAATTCAAATTCAAGTTTTAACATCACATCCTTCTTATCATTTAGGGTAAGAAGGACCCAAAACAATAATGTTTTTAGTTGTATCGGTTGAATAAAAGCTCAAGATATCAAACTAAAGGATTCGGTACTAGAAAACCATTTCTAAAGTTTCATCCAAATCGATGATCTGGAGGGGTGACACTCTCCCGGTCTATTACGCTGACGGAGCAATCCCAGCGGAATTAAAAAAATTCGGCTGCATAATTTTTAACTAATTTTTGGCTAATTACTTGATTACAATTAAGTATAATTTTTTGATTTATTAACCGACTGTTAAAATGTTGAACGGTTAAGTAAAGTAGGTTAAATTCTGAAATACTACAATTCATGTTATGCTGTCAGCAGATCAATGCTGGTCCAGTAGGGCAACACCCTTTAACATTGGGACATCGCTGAATTAACAAAAGGTCATTGTATCAATGCAGGTAGACCCGGTACGTACGCTTTAGCGAAGCGTAAAAGGTAAAAAAAAAAGGGAACCTCGGGAAAGCCGTCAATTAGCCCCGTTCCAGTTCACTTAGCTCACCGTATAAAATCGCTCTCGATCCGCTTTGCTTCCTCGTTATTTCGCGACATATACACCCTTTTCTCTCTCTCTCTCTCTCTCGTCACTCGGGCCGTCCACTAACATTGCCTCGGCGGCCGTAATTCGTATCAATGAACGAAAACGTCCGCGTAGCAGGCCAGCGCCGTCGTCGGCTTTGCAATTGGCAAAGCTCTCTTACACGCGTGCACGCAGCTATAATGGGTGCGTGTGGGCGCTCTCGTGTAGAGAGAGAGAGAGAGAGAGAGAGAGAGAGCGAGGCAGTAAAAGAGAGAGAAAGAGAGAGAGGATGGGTCTGGCGCGCAGTTTGGAGCGAGGCTCTAGTTACTGACGGTGTCTCTCACGAGGTGGACGAGAGCGGGGCCGCGGTTTTTTTTTCGCCGACAATATTCCCGATCGACGCGCGCGCACGAGTGCCAATTCCTTTTCTCCGATTGATTTTGTGCTTGTGTAGTTTTTCGCGTACCCGCCTTGGAGCTTGCCGCGGCTGTGCGCGCGCCCGATCGACCCCGCCATCGATGTCGGACTCTCAAAAAGACGGTAAGAAAGAGCGCCGAGCGCTCGAGCTTTTACGACCTTCGGCGCGATTTGCTTTCTGCTTTTGCGACTAGTTTTTCAGACTGCTCGGCCTTCGGATCGGTGCAATTTTAGATAGACCTTATTTTTGAATTCTGAATGGTTAATCTTGTTAATCTAACCGAAGGCGATCCTCGCTGTAGCTTTAAAAAAGTTGTTAATGTCAATTTGAAGATTATGCAATAATCTACACTGTTTTATTAAAACGCTTTCATTTACTAAATTTTTCTTATAATTGTGTGTTGTATACTATTATAAACACAGAAATTCTTAAAAAAAAAAAAAAGAAAACAATGAGAAAGAGTGTCTTGACAACAAAATCAGAAAATGTTTTTGTAATTAAAGCCTATAAAAATTGAAGATTACAAAATTCTTTAAATAATTGTTAATTTTTTATTTAATTATAGACTAAAAACAGAAGATAATTAAACGCTTCTATTTTAGTGAAAGACGCGGCTGTCATTTCTAAATTCAGATTCAGTTCCGATAAGACTCTCGGTGTGCTTAAAGTTGAGTAAAATAAAAAGATTGAAATCTTATGTATGTGCCAAATCATGTTTCGATTTATTTTTTTTTAAGGCACACTCATTTCATTCAGAGTAAATTTAGCGTTCGAAATTTGCTTCTCAATTGTTCCCGATACAAAATGGTATTATTAGATTATCTTTGTTATTCTTGCAAGAATAACATTTTTAGTTCATTTTCAAAATTAGAATACGCTCTATGACATTTAATAAGCATGAGAAACACAACTCAGCAAAAATCTTAGAAATAGGCATGTCATATTTTCAATAACGTATAAACTTACAATTAATACTTTTAATAATTTTTATATGAAGTTATCCTACATTTTAATATGAAATCGTATAAACCTGTTGAAATCAACGGGTTTAACGAAAAGCTAAAAAATGTTAATTAAATTTTGAAATTGTTTAAGCCAGTCGATAAAAATCGAGTTTGCAGACTTTCAAAATATCACAAGAGAGATCTGTAAAAAAGAAATGTGCAGCTTGTGCTTTTCCATATTCTCTCGCGCCTACGTATTTCACCCACGCTCGTGTAAATGCATCTTATTCAAAGTCGAAGGACCTGACAACGTACGCCTCCTTACGTACATGGTATGAAAAACTTGCGCCGCTTTTACGTTAAAGCAAGACGGCCAAGAGAAATCGATGATAAGACAAAAGGAAAATGCAGCTTCCACGCGCGTATTAATAGACAAACAATAGACGTGTGCGGATGTGATTGGATTCAATTTCCGTCGTTTGTATTTACGGCATCGAAAGGAGGTAAAAGTTTGACGTCGATTCGGAACGATATTTTTTAGGTTTGCAAAGTGAAAGTAATCATTTTGTTTGTGAATCAGCTACTATAAAGACTATTTATTTTTGATGAACGGTTAATTCTTACTAATACTATTTATTAGAGTTTGCGCGTAGTTCAACGCGATCATCAAATTAAGATTAGTTTTATCTGCTTTCAATACTGCACATTTAATTTTAGGTTAGTTCAAAATCTATAGAAAATAATTAAAGGAAAAAAAATTGTTAAAAATTATATGAGTTTGAGCAACATTTTTATTTCCAATTAATGTAAGGAATTAAATTACATTTAGATAATTGTTGTCTGGTGCCTTAATGTGTGCGTGCATGCATAGATAAATAGAAAGGTACGGTATGATTTTTCTTTCAAAAAGACTTTCGGTGAAAGAGCTAACACAAACACCAACATGATTCTTTGTGTAAGTCGCACACAAGTACGCATAAATCGGAACCGATACAGATCGACTCGGATCGGCTTAACGTTCACAAATGTACGAGGGATTTGTATTTCCAGTCGAGAAAGAGCAACAATGAAAGAAGGCTTTAGAACGACAATGCTTGTGCATATGCAAGAATGCCAAACAGCGCTATTAGCTTATCATGATGTCCAACAATATTTGCACGGATCTTTTAATATTGATTTTTTTTAATTTAGACTGATCTTTTAATAACTTTTTTGTTAATATAAAACTTTATTTCTATTAAGTGTCGTAGTTTCGTGTTTTTGCTCATTTGTGTAACATTGGATAAATATAAGTTCATTTAAAACATCGCCACTTTACAATTTTAATGGTTAAAATCACTATTGATAACTTTCTTCTGAAATTTTAATAGCAAGAATGTCACTAGTAAATGTAATCCAATTTTAAATGTTCTTATATTTTTTGCAGCAAAAAAAATGAAGATAAACAATAGAATTAAAAGAATGTCGTTAAAATCTAAATCACTTTCATTTTACTTGCACGTGAGAACATTTTTTCATTTATTCGTATTATTCCAACAATCTGGGAAAAAAAGAAAGGGCTGCAGCTATTGTACATTTTAAAATCTCTTTTTAACTTAACCGAAACAATCGCAATTGTACAATTGTTTCGTTACTTGGTTTCTACGGAAAAGTAAGATGTGTTCACCAATCCTTTTTAGTTTTTTATTTTCATATTTCTTTTATGATAATAATATAATTTGAAAAATTAGAAATATATCTTTCGTACATATTTAATACACTTAGTCGATAATATACAGATATATTAAAATTAAATATTGTTTGTTTTCTCGTAACCTATAGCTTGAATCGTTCCATAGATTTTGATTTAATGCGATTGAATTTTGCTCAAATAATTAAAAATCCCTTACTTAACATTCATACATATATTTTCAAAAGTGTATATAATTAACCGTTATAGTAACTTTTTCAATATTTATTTGTAAAAATTTCTACAACTTATCTCTCAGAGTGTGATGTATAAAAATAAACTTCAATATCGAACACGTCTCAGGTAGTCAGGTTATACAAAGTTTACTTCCGTTTTAAATTTAATCTATATTATGTTTAGTTATTAAAATAGTTCTAAAATCATGTAGTTTATATAGCGTTAATAGCGGTCCATTCAACAAAAAAATTACGAAAATTAATTGAAAATAATAAAAAAATGCTGTTTCATTTTGTTGAATTGTGACAGGAACAGATGATCCGTGCGAATTCCATTCGTTTAGTCGAACAACGCCGTGTCATCGTAATTTTAGCGGCGGAAAAGATCACCCGCGTCTCCGATGCGACGGAAATTTCGAAGTGTGTGCTTTAGCGGTACTAAAAAGATGCCAAATGATTGAAAAGATAGCTCTTCAAATTTGAAAGTTCTTTGATAAAAGAATTTGTGAATATGTTATGTTATGAATTCTGCGGGTAAAGTATCGTTTCTTTATAGCAATGTAGTTTGTTTTCCAGTATTTTGGCGACATCGTTGGTATTTATAAAAAAACTAAAACAATTACAAGTTTTATAAAAAAAAAGGAATTAATAAATTACTGGAAGAGATTAAACATGTTCTTATAAATACAGATTTATTTACGTACTGAAAATAAAATACCTTTTAACCAATTTCCAAAAGGAAGAGGTCCTATATTTGACGCGAACGTTTTTATATTACTTTGCTAGAAATCGATCTGAAATTATCTAATATTCAGTTCAACATTCATTTTTCAAACACTTATACATATATATTGTCACGTATGACGCGCGCGAAAGGGCGTGTAATTACAAGCGACAACACGACGATATGAGGACTCGAAGAAAAGATTAGCATAGGCATCGGTAGCTCGTTGGGAAGAGCATCCATCACGAAAACGGAAGGTCCCGGGTTCGATAAGTATACTAAGCTAGCGTAGCCACTTTATAAGCCCGTGATCAAACCATATGCATATTTTGTTGCTAATTTTTTACGTCGTACCTGGCATGTTGCTTCGCGAGAAACAACGGATACGTTAACTTAATATTAAGCTAGAATAGTCACACTCTGTATCTCCTGACCTCATAAAGATATCAATTAATTTGTGGTTCCAGCCGATTCCCAGAAAAGCAGCTCGTGCAAGCTTAAAACTAAGCTAGCACAGCCACCTCTATATAACTCCGGCCATAATTAATATTTGTTTATAAAACCAACGGCATATTTTGTTACTAATTTGTTGCTAATTTTTTACGCCGTACCCGGCTTTGTTGCTCCAGCCGTTCTCGAGAAACAGAATATGCTCTCCTAAAGATATCAATACGAAACTGGAGGCATATTTTGCTGCTAATTTGTTGCCCCAAAAGCCAATTGGTTCTTATTTTATTGCTCCAGTAGATTCCCAGAAACAGTAGCTCGTGTTAGCTTAAAACTTAATATATACGTGGCTTCGACTTCTTCGACTTCGAATCAATTAAAATTCCAATAAATAACATAATTTACCCACACGACACTGTACAAGTCTCCAAATAATTTTCGGGCAGGCGCAAAAAAACTGTTCAACGCGAATTTTAACATCGCAACAGAGAAGTAAAGTACGCCGCAGTGTAGCGGAGGGGTGGAGTCTTCGGGACGTTGGGACACACGCGGGTGCAGGCTATGAATAGCGCCGGCAATGCCGAGGTTTCTTTCTCTCTCTCACTCCTTCTGTCTCTTTCCAAGCCAACCACCGGCGCATTGCGGCGCGACGTGTCTCTCTCGGCGTATAGGCGACATGTCGCGGGACATTGTATCGCTTTTTAATTTAATCTATGAGCGTGGGGAGATTCGCACAAAGGAGAGATAAATCTTTATTGCACGGCTTCGCGGTAGAAATTAAGCTCTCGAGGCAGATCGCGCTTTTGTCACTATATATAACTGCGAACGTGTCGCGTTAACTAAAGATTGGATTAAAAGGTTATTAACCTGTTGTTAAGTTATATTTTTTGTATGACATTATAGAGCACTCGATTATTGTACAAGATAATCGCTTGAATGAAAATATAAAATTATTTATTGTTCTAGTTGCACCGCGTGTACATTTACATTTTCATAATGTGCACATATGAGAAAATAAACGTTAGAATTTAATGTTATTCCGCATAAAGTTATATTTATCTTCAATTCAGATCAGAGCGCGAATGCCAGTAGAAATCACACAAGTAAATTTCACTTGAAATCACTCGCTTGTATTATTTGAAATTCTCAAATGAGAGTAGCACGTCAGAACGATTATCATTTAATTAATTAATTATCATTTGAATGCTCTGTGATCATGTTATTTTAAGTAAATTATTATTTCAGTTTCCATAATGCATATTATTAAAGCGTCCACAAGTAGTATTGTCAGTAAAAAAAACGATAAAATAATCCAGAGGCCACCTTTCAAATATCCAACAGTTAAAAAACCACAAATAAACGCCAATCCGTTTATTATTTTTCCACGCGCCTCATCCGCGCGAGCAATTCCCGCTATTTCTTAATCGTGAAAGCCGACGGAAAACAGAGGCATCGACATCAGTCGTTATAAATAAACTGCCAGGGAACTCGCCTCAGGAGAATATCATATTTTTTACTCGGCAAAATGGCGAAAAAAAAGAAATCTCGCGGGAGATTTTGCGTGGCTGGATTCGGCTGGAAAATTTGGATCCACAATTGCACTTCATGCCATTATTATTTTACTTCAGTTACTGAAGAGGAAACGTTTTATCAATACATTGCTTTTTATCTTCAATAATTGAACTCTGCCTTTGTATTTTAGTACAATTATTTTATTATGTATTAACTTTTGAAATGCTTTAAAATCGTAGTTATATATAAAATGGTAAACATTTGAAAATTTACATTAGTTTTCATAACTATTATATTTATAAAATTTAATATTATTTTACTAAAAATTTTATTAAAAATAAAATAATATTAAATTTTATACTATTAGTAAAATTCAATGCGCTTCGCGTACTATTTTATATTTTTGAGGTTATACACGCAATTTTTCAGTATGATTTTATTTTACTCGTGCCTGTTCAGCGTACGCGAAATTGGCTAAAAAATCGTGTACGCTTCTACCAGGGAGTAAACCAAAAAAATTGTTTCTAAAACTGATGATATACTATAAGCTATAGACAAAATTTATCGATTCTTTATATACAGATATGTCACATTCAACGGATAATATTATTCTTTAATCAATTGCGCAGCTATTAAAAAGAAATTCAAGAAAATTTTATACTCAATTATTATAAAACTGAAAGTTGTTACAAGTATTTAATTTTTATGTTTTTACTTTCACGAGCAGAGAAAGTATTGCTGAAAACCATTGATTTGATTTTTCTAGTCAGTTATTTAATAATTAATACATTATTTTAAGTCCTCGATTCCTTTATTCGAGAAATGATACGTAAAAAGCAATTTCTTTGTACTATTAATGTAGAATGAAGATAGTTTAGAATATAGATATATTCATTCAAATCAACAAAACATCAAAATGGAACACTGTTTTGTTTTCTCGCTTCCTATCCACTTTAAACACTGCTGTCATAATTACATAACGTGACAAAGTCTATTTTAACTAAACTCGAGCAAAATGTAGACCACGTGCACTTATCATAGCATGACTGCTTTCCCACGCTTTCCAATGTGATTCTTCTCTATTTACGTATTCTTAGTCTATTTATTTTGATTTCATTTGAAGAAAATGTTTTGTTTTTATAATATAACACTTAAAATCACATTTATTTAATTTCACCTATATTTATAACAAAATTTACTATTTACATTAAATTTACAAAATAAAATGTGAACTATAGTATGCTACAACTATAGTAACTATAGTATGTTGCAAAAGAAATGTCATAAAAATGATAGCTATCAACTTCTACCAATCATAAGAGTTTAAACGTTTCATTGCGCTGAAAAAAAGCGCGTGTAAATTTCATTATCCCTTGATCCTTTACAATAACACCGACTTCTCGAAGATACATGATTCACGTCAACAACATCTGCGCCTAAACATATGTTAATTCTAACGCCATCCTCTTTTAATATAGCCCGCAATGACAAACCGTTCAATCATTGATATTTCAGAGCCGATTATTATGGATCCCCAAGCGGGAGACACCGTCACCTCGACGAAATCAGCGAGCGCAACGACGCCTTCAGAAATGAAGACGATTAAAACGACCGGAGAGCGCAGCTGCCGACTGTCGCTTCAGTATGAAACGAAGGGATGGTCAAGGAAGCGCAGACAGCCTGAGCAGCCATCGCAAACGCGCCCCGAGATCAACGCACCGCCAGTCAAGTCGCGCCTGAGCACTTCCGAAGTGCTACCGTCGGCTTCTGGCAGGTCGCGTATCGGAGACTTCTTCTCTGGACTCACCTCGCGGATACGTGGACCCAGAATAGCAGCGGCAGAGGTAAGAAGCTTAGAGCAAATTTACTGCTTATATTATGCTTAATGGCGCCGAGAGGTATCACTTGTTCGTCTAAAACCTTGTGTTGTTTCTCAAGGGCAGCTACAGTAGAATAAATCAGTCAGTTGGTTGGTTATTAAAATGAGTGTATCAAATAAGAGTCTGCGTATTTCTTTTTTAATTACCCTGGTAGAATTTCCAGCATTGAAACTGGCCAGGAAAATAGTTAATAGATAAGTCCCGTGGCTATTTAATAGGTCGCGATGAAAGGCTTTTTTTCATATGATTTCTCTATTAAATTCGCTGATAATTTTCTTTCTAATTGACATGGCTAGTATATAGCTAAGAAAGGTGTTGCTGTAATATAAAATATATCCTAACATAACATGATAAGTTTTACCTCGTAAATACGTAAGAAAAAATTCTCAATTTTAAATTGACAAAAAATTTGATTTTAATAGCATAAGAATAGAATTATCAGCTTTCAAAACTTTAATTATAAATCTTTTTGTATATATGTTTCATTACAGAACATTAAACGTAAATAAAGTAAAATTTGTTTTTCTTATGCCGACGGACAATCGGTAAAATTCTCTTCTAATGTAGCATTGCGTGTGACTAGGTTGCATAGCTTTACTTTTTTAGAACATTTAGATTAGCTACTTAATACATTAAAAATGGGTTAAAGCTTTTCTTATTCTTATTAAATGTTTAGTTTATGTAAAAAAAAAACGTTTCATGCTAGAAAATTATATTCTAAAAAGGTTAGCTCGTTCCTACCTAATCTTTTCTTTTGCTACCTATTTCCTAAGTAAGAAATGTTTTCCATTTCTACCAGGGTAGTTAAGTTGTTAATTCTGCATAAATTAATTGTAAACATTATCTTTTCTAAAATTATGTTGTAGATTTGATGTTAAGAATTACACGTTTTAGTGTTGTTGATTATTAATAGCAAACTGACGATTTTTGTTTCGAAATTATCGATAAATGATGATTAAAGTTTGTTCCTGCAGCAAAATTTCATTTATGCATTTAAATTTTTTTCTTTTTAAGAACGCAAGGCAGACGAAAGAAAAGAATTCACAAGACCGCAAATTAAAGTCACAAGTATTAGAATTTAGGGAAGAATGTGATTCTACGAAACAGATTCTGAACTGTGACGCAAGTAAGAAGAGAAAAATTGAAACGAGTGAAAACAGCAAAATAAGTTTAGGGACTTCAAAGGAAAATTTAAGTGACTGTGACAGTAATAAATCAAAAATTTCTGGTGATGAAGAAATAAACAAACCTCAATCTGATGTCAAGTTTACTGCAAAGTTAATGACAGTTGAAGAAACGTCAAGCAATCTAACAATATCTGATTATCACTCTGCAAAGGCCAATTTTTTGGAAACACTCGAAGAATCAGAAAAAGCAAAAAAAACAGAAAACTCTACTATTTCCAGTATGAAAGAATTTAACAGAAAATCAACAATTAAAGACGAAGGCAAAAAAACTGAAATACTTCCTAAAAATATGGTCCGTGACATTCCTGTTAAAGTTAGGAGTTTTGCTTCTGTAGATCAAACAATTGTTCGTCCAAATGAAGCATTAGAAAGAATTGACAAGAGCACAAACACAGATGTACTTGTCAACGAGGAAAAGGATCAGTCATTCGGCTCCTCGAGTTCGCACTTCAGTGTCGGTTCTTTGCCGCATTCGCGCCGGGATGAGGTAGCACGCATGCGCAAGACCATTCATTGGTTGGAGGAAGGAGCGCGACGTCTGCGCGAAGACCTGGCCAATGTTAGGATGGAACTGCACGAGGAGCGAAGAGCTGCGAAAATAAAAAAAAGCGAGTACGAAGCAGCTATTATCGAAGTGAAAAAGTCAGAAGCTGCCAAGTATAATGAGATCATTGCCAGTCTCAAGAACAGGTGAAGTTTTAAGAACTTGATTTACTTATTCTAACCTAGAATAGAATAATAATAACGTAACACTAAACCAACTTCCAAGAAACCTTCAATTTTTATAGTAATGACTTCCGGTAATTTTTTTTATATTAAAAATAAGCTTAAACTTTTGACTTGTGCTTACATTTAAAAACTTGTAATGCATCTTAGCTGCATTACAATACGACAAGTTTCGCGAAAGCTAGGGATTAATATTTTGGTTTTTGCTAAATTTTAGCTTTAAGAGCACCTGATTATTTTTATACCATTCATTATACTTTGAGTAAAGGGCTGCCGATTTAGCTAGTACAGAGCATTTTTCCGAGTCAGCCAGTAAGCTTTAGTTTTTATCTATGTCTTTTAATTAATTATTAAGGATCTAGATTTTTTATACGGGAATCGTAATTAATTAACTCATTAATTATTTTCACAAATTCAAGATAAACGCTTATCGAGGTTGCTTTTTTGAATGCCCTGGTCAGAATAAAATGGAATTTTGCCTAGAAATAGGATGATGGGCAAGTCTAAGAATCTTGTTGTCAAGACTTAGGAAAATACTTATCTAGACAGTATACAAATACTTATTCTATTATCAAGATCTTCAGGACTAGAGCTTCAGGTTCTTTTGAAATTCACAAAAGTATTTTTCATACATGAAGCACAATTTGGTGGTGCTGAGGATCGCTGAGGGTCAGGCTTATGAAATTCATTTCATATGGACTGTGTAACAGTGTTAAACAAGTTTTTGATTCATGAAAAAATATAAATTGCTACATCAATAGTTTAGAGACGCGCACATTGTGCACATGCGCTAGCAGTATTATTAATAATATAAATTACATTTTGAAAAAAAAAAAAGAAAATAATTGCAAGCCGGGCGTTAGAAGCCAAGATAAACGTTATACGATTCATGCAGTACACATGCGTTCAAAAAGGTTCTTTTCATTTAATTTGAAATTTCTAACCTCATAAATCAATCAAAATATCAATCAGTTAGAGCGTGCAGGTGTAACTCTAGTATTTTAAATATTCAATATGTTGCTTGAATATACGATCTAATGCATCCATTTTTGTACTCCTGATTTTACAACGATAGTTTCTACAATATCATTTACTTCCCATATTCTATCTGTGAACTCTTAAAAAGTTGAAACACTTTACTCAACTTGCGGCACCTTGAAGTTTCAGCTGGGTATAACGAACAGCTGAGCGCCCTTCTCTTTTCCAACTTTTACAGTTATCAAATTTTTAACCGTAACGCAGCTTGAGATTCTAGTTTATTTTTAGTTAAAAAAAATTAGCTAAAAATTAGTTTAGAACAACCCGCTTATTTCCTACCAGGGACATGACATCTGAATGAAGCGGATATAATGCAGGGAAAGGGGGAGCGACGTTCTGCTGCCCGTTCACGCGCTTTGCCGAAAACTGTGCGGGAAACCGGAATTTTTCAAACTTAACTACCACGGAGGAGACGATTTTTCATCAGTACATTTTGTTAAAGCAAGAAAAGCATGGAAGAGATCGTTACTAAAAAGCAAAATATTTACCAGAGTATTTATTAAGAACCAAAATAATTCTCTCTTAAAAAATGTAACCCGTAAATAATGAAGCATTTAATCACTTGACATGAATCGTTTGTGGACTTTAATTGAATTAAGATGGTAAAATTTAAAACTTATTAATACTTCACAGAGGAAAGTTTTAAGAATTAGAATAAAAAACAAAATATTTTTTAAACAATTATACCGCGAAATGATGTGTATTTATGTGAGTTAGAGTTGAAAGTTTTACAATATGATGATAAATTAACCAATATCAGTCAAATATAAAAGAAAAAAATATTATAAAATAAATAAATTAGTTCTAACATTTTTAAAGGATCAGAAGAAGGGGAATATAAAGAGCTCATCGCGCGCCTGAATTTAGCTAGTAAATTTTGACATATGAGAAGCTAATTTATTAATTTGCACATTTCATTTTGTACATCAATGTGAATGCAACTCAAATTAGAAATCAGAAAATTGTTAAATAAAGATATTTAAATTTATTTTATAACAGATCGCAGCCCTCAATCAACTCATCGACAGAAGTTAAGCTAAATTCAACGCAAACGGAACATTTAAAAGATGAAAATCATAAGCGAGAAATCGCAGTTTTGAAGAAAAGATTCACTAAAACTGAAACAGCGTTACAAAAATTTAAGCGTGATTCTTTGGAAATGCAGTCGAAGAAGAACATAAAAGAGACCAAGACTAGTAAAACTACGGCCTTGGAAATGCGAAAATTAGAATCTCAAGTGCTACAACTCCGCCTTGTCAATAAGAAATTGCAGCAAAAATTACAAGTAAGTAAAATAAAAAATTTCGTAGTCATTTTTTATTTCTTTAGAGGGGAAACATTTTTTTTCAACCTAATTTTAGAATTAAAACGTAGACTGCAGAGAAATAAATAAAATAAAATCTTCCTTTCGTTATATGAATTCCTTAAGGATGGCAACCATTCATACAGTCGTGCCTGAAATTCACTCATGTTTTATGCGACTGAAAAAATTGTACAAGAAATTGCCTCAGTAACCCAATGAAATTTTTAATTGCTTTAAATTTGATTTTATTTATTTTAATTAATAATTTATATAAGATTAAAATATGATTTTAAGAACATATATTAAGCGATATTAAGCGACAAATGAATAATTTTAGGGTAAAACGAAAATAAAGAAAGATAGCGATAAATAAATAATTTTTTTCCTAAAATCAACAAAAAAATGTCAATTCTTAATTATTTGAAGATGGCAGCTCTAATTTCCGTGTTCGCAAAACTTCCTTTAACCAAATTGCTGACTTTTTTAAAGTTCGCGTTCTATTGACATGATTAAAATCAACGTGTATCAGGCCAAATCCTTCGCTGTGAAAACAAATTACAAAAAAATTTTAATATAAATCATTTCATTTAAAACAGATAAGGTAACTAACTCGATTTTTTTACTACCTGTACCCCTTATCCCATTCAAAGTTATTTAATAAACTCCAAATAGTGTAGCTCTTTATATTGCAATCATATGTTTTCATAGCAATTAACATAGATCTCATGTACATATAGAGATATTCAATTCTTTGATCGTCTTCTAAAATACCGTTATCAGCGATTCCGTTTTCCATAATGTATACTGGTGGATTGTTATATACTTCTTTTATTTTCCGTAAGGCATCTAAAAATCCTTCTGGACAGATCTGCGATTGGGAAATTATATATCATTCTTTAATACAATTTTATAGAATATTCCAAATATTCCGTCAATAACATACTTTTAACCAGTTACTTGCTGTAGCAGGCCACTTTGGGTCTTGAGAATATACTAAACCATCATCATTCTCGTAAATTGTATAGTTCGATTTTGGGGCCGGCTCTACAAGGTAACTAGTATAGTGATTTAATCCTAAATAGTCAGAAGTACCTCTGAAAGTTTAAATTCAAAAATTGATATTTATTTTTTTTTATGATGATAAGAGGTATTACTTTCAAAACTTTGTTATAAAAAATGTACAGTACTGACTTAATATAATTTTTCCATTTTTTGGAAAAAGTTGGCAGTCTTGAACGTTGTAACCCTTCAAATTTTGAGTTTTGTAGAATTCGTTGTTTTATTATAGTTGGATAATCGCCTTCGTTCGAAAAAATTGGTTGAGCGTATCTACCAAATGCAAATTGGAAAGCTACTTCATTAGATGTTGTATCATTTTCATGCTTTGAATAGTAATGATAATAATTTAAAATGATTCCAATTTTTCCATTTTGTTGAGCTCTGAATTCCTCATCATAAATATGATAAGCTCGAGCATGAGCTTTTAGAATGTTATGAGTACAAAGATATTCCGCTTGTCTCCCTATTTTTAATCCTAAAACCCAAAAAAATATCATTATAGAATGTAATTATTAGCTTTATTAAAATACAGATCAATGCTTAAAAAATAACTTTAAATAATCTCATATTTACTCATTTATATGGCAAAAGTGTACCTGGTGCAAAATTTCCTAAATAAAATCCTTGCCTACACACTTCAAAAGGCTCATTAATGGTTGAAAATATTTTTACTCGATTTCCAAATAATTTAAATACGACTCTGGCATAGTCACCAAACAAATTCACCATAGCTTCATTTGTCCATCCTCCTATTTCTTGAAATACTTGTGGATGATCCCAATGATACAAAGTTACAAATGGTATAATATTATTCTTTTCTAATTTATCTAATAAATCATTGTAATATCTGACACCATCTTTGCTTATAACGTTAGGATAACCAGTAGGAAGAATCCGAGACCAACTCAACGAAAATCGATAATGATTCAACTAAAAATTTGTATGTTGATTATAATTTTTTCTACACTTCGAGCGCAAAATCGAGGTTTGCGCACGGAGTATCGGAAAGTACTATTCCTAACTCGTTCATGTGCGCAAAGTGCCCCATTCCCACACGCAAATTTTCGCAACAAGTGACTATACTATTATGAAATACTGTCATAATGGTGTTTATATAAGCAATTCTATAAAAATTCTATCTTTAATGGTACCGTAGAGACCATTGGAACAGTTAAAGCCTAAATTTATTTATAGAATTGTTTGTATCTAATAATTAGAGTTTTACTTACTCCTATTGTCTTTAGTAAAAATATATCATCCTTAAATTTATGATAAGAATCGCAAGTAATGTCAGCATTAGATCCATTTACAATCTTTTCCGGTTTACTATGTGTATATCGATCCCATACGTTTTCTCCTTTGTCTGTATTAAAAATTGTTTAGTTTTAAAAAATTAGGAGAATTACTTATACTTTTTAATTTTTACCACTGATATTCCATGCTCCTTCTATTTGATGTGAAGAAGTTCCAGCACCTATTAAAATTTCTGCCGGTAATGTCCAATCTTCTTCTCCTCCGACATAGCAAAAGCTTGAAAATCAAGAAAATTGCTTTGATTGCCAAAATTTAATTTTGATCTATTACATATTATTTAATTTACCACGTTTTTTTAATAAAATTTCATATGTATTTGCCAAAAAGTTTTTATTATCTATCAAGGATATCTATCAACAATTATTAAGTATTATTAAGTAACAAAAATTTAAATACAAATAATTTTTATAATACATAAAGCAAAACACTACAAAAGTGTATACAAATTTTGAGTTAAATATTTTGAATTAAATTATTCGGTACAAAATTCTTCAATAAGATAAATGCTTTTGTGCATATTTATGTTTTAGATAAAAAAATAAAAAAACCTTATCTGACATGCATTTTTTTACTCTACTTAACTTTATATCTTTAGTTACAGGAGATATAGGTAACAGTTGCTTTATGAAAATACGCAAAATTAAGATTAGCAATGAAAAATAGATTTTTTAAATAGTATTGTAATTTACTTAAATAAATAAACGGTAACAAATATCTTACGTAAAACCAAATAAAGCACCAAAGATGTATCGAGGAATATATATAGAAGGCAGCACCATATTTAAATTATTAAAATTTCCAAACTTCAATCTTCAATTATGAATAGTATTCACTTCTTATTATCGATTTTTGAAATTTCAAAATCAAGTTATTTAAAAAGCAAAAAGAACATTTAATACTTTTCTGATTGTCAGTACAATCATATCGACTGTACCTACGAAGATTATCACTGTCAGAAACGAGGCGAATAAAATTACTTTTCAATGCCTGTTATTTTAGTTTTTGTGTTAGCGAAAATTCACCCTTGAACTATTTGCGGGAAGAAGAATTACCGTTCAATCTATGCTGACGTCAGTATACATTGAAGTGTAATTCTTTTCGTCACAAATAGATCAGGAGTGATAGTCTTCGCGGGCACAAAAACAGAAATAATTGTTTTCGTCAGCATACATCAAAGTGTATTTTTTTTTCACCGTAAATAGTTCAGGAGTGGCAGTCTTAAGTACCGTCGATGTACTTTCGTTATGAATATATTTATTTAAATTAATGAAATACGTCTAAGTAATTAGATTAAATGAAAAATATTTCAATTTTAAGCTCTTTTTAACCAGAAGTAATGAGAAACATACATAATTCAATATAAAGCGTAACAATCGAACGCTACCGATAAACTGACGGATTTGATGATAAAGGTGTAATTACATTTTTTTTAAAGATTTTTACCTTTCTTTTATCGGTTAGCGTGACTATAAAAATATTATTTTCTGTGATTAACAATATCTAACAAATTTTTTTCAAAAGGATAAAAATTTGTAATAAAGAAGAGGTTAATAATATTTGCTGTCATAAAAATCTTGTTAAAATAATTTTTATTTTTTTATTTAGAGATATAAAAAAAATTAAACTATTCCTTTTTTTAAAATCAATGGATACATGATGCAACAAGTGTTAAAAGTTACGAGAGAGATTGTAAAATGCAAACTATAATTCTTTTTTATTTAGTATTCCTCTTTTTTTTTTGTTTAGTATTCCATCTATTTAGAAAACTCCAAAAATGACAAGGAAGCTTCTTTAATTTTAGGAAATATGACACTAGTTTTCAAATCACTTTAAGCTTTTCTTGTGATCACAAATGAAAGAAATTGTGTATAAGGATAGATCAAGGTATTTACAAGATTATTAAATTGATTTCTTACAAGAAATGTCTAGTATTTAGTTTTCGGTTTCGACGATAAATCAGTCAATCATAGTATTTACTAATGTTAAATACTAACCAGGCGCCAACTTACAATATGACCGGAGTATTAATATACGTTCCATCTTAGTCATCAATATTTAAAAAAAAAAAAAAAAAAAACCGAAAATTTTGGATTGACGGGAATTTGAGTCTACGCCCTAAGTAATATTTACCTTCGGAACCAGAACAAAATATTGCCTAACATATATCTATTAAATATAAAAAGATGATGGTTTGATGCAAATGCAAGAATTTCAAATCAAAATATCCAACTTTGGATTTTTATTTCTTCGCAAATAAAAAGCGTGTGTTATGAAAAATATATGAAAATTTAAAAATTATTATTAATTTATTTAGTGCATTAAAGTACTCATTAACTTTTGTAAAATACAAATAATATTATAAACATTGCTGCTTTAATTTGAAATCACGAAAAACTATACCCTAAATACTCAAAAAGAAAAATGTTTTAATTCAGCTATTTTATATATCCATTAGTTTAAAAATTCGGCTGTAACTTGCTAGTGTGCAAAACTTTTGATAGCCAAGATACTGATTTTTTTGGCGATCTTGTTCTGTTGGGGTCATTGAAATTCACACTGAAGATACCGTATTTTATGCTGTAAAATTATAAATTTTATTACCATTTTAAAACATTCAATAACAATTTTTTGAAATATTTTAATAATTATATAAATATTAATAATACGTTACCTATATCCACGTTCCCATTCAAAATTATCTATTAAACTCCAAATCGTATAAGCTTTAATATTACAATTGTAATAGTTTATCGCTGTAAATACAGCTTTCATATACAGATATAAATATTGGATTCTTTGATCATCTTCTAATGTACCAAGATCAGCAATTCCATTTTCCATTATGTATACAGGTGGATTTCCATATTCTTTCTTAATTTTTCTTAGCAAGTCTCGCAACCCATCAGGAACTATCTAAATTAAAAGATACTTTTTTAAATAAGCAAACAACAGTATAGTATATAATAGTCCAATATCCTATATTATATATTTGCAAAAAACGTTAGATTAAAATTAGTTTTATTTGCAATCATGATAAACTAAAAAAATAAGTTTCAAAACTTCTCAAAATAAATTAAATAAAAAAAAAATAACAATAAGGAATATAATGTTAACAAATTTTAATTACTTTTACAGTTTCTATAGGTGTTGAAGGCCAATTTGGATCGAAACCGTACGTAAGGCCATCGTCATTTACATAAATAGTATCATTTGGTTTTGGTGCTTGTTCTACTAAATAAGTATGATAATGGTTCAATCCATAATAATCAGCAGTTCCCCTAAATAAAAATTTGAACAGAATTTAAACTTTGAAGAAATAGAATTCTTTTATAATAGTAATTGAGAAGTCTAAAAAGTTTCTAAAATATTTTAAGTACTCTAATTTATTAATCACCTAATATAATTTATCCATTCTTCTGAAAAGGTCGGTAATCGTGATCTTTCTAAACCTTCATATTTGCTATTTTCTGCAATTCTTTTCTTTATAATATCTGGATAATCTCCAGTTTCTGAAAAAATTGGCGATCCATATCTACCGCACTTATATTGAAAAGCTACCTCGTCTGAAATATTATCATTTTTATTTCTAGAATACGCATTGTCACAGTTTAAAACAATTCCGATTTTCCCTTTTTGATGAGCTTTGAATTCATCATTATATATGTGATAAGCTCGAGCGTGAGCTTTTATAATGTTGTGGGTACAAAGATATTCGGCATATTTCCCTATTTTTAAGCCTGAAAGCATTTATTTTTTTTTATACAAAATTACTCATAATTATTACACTTACCAACCTGGTGCATAATTTCCTGTGTAGTATCCTTCTTTGCAAACTTCACTAGGTTCATTAATTGTAGCAAAGACCTTGATGCGATGTCCGAGTTCTTTGAAAACTACTCTTGCATAGTCGCCAAATAAATCAACTATAGCTTCATTTGTCCATCCTCCAATTTCTTGAAATACTTGTGGATGATCCCAATGATACAAAGTTACGAATGGTGTAATACTATTGTTTTTTAATTCATCTAATAAATCATTGTAATATTTAATTCCTTCTTTATTAACTACATTTGCATAACCTGTAGGCAGTATTCTGGGCCAACTCAGTGAAAATCGATAATGATTCACCTAAAATATATTATAAAAAAAGTATATTTTGTAAAAATATTATAATATGTACAAAGTTATGAAAAACTATTCTTGTGCAAGATTATTAATATATCCGATGCACGTTTTCTTCCAATTTTTCACAATAATTATTAAAAAGTAATATTTAATTTACGTACCCCTAATTGCTTTAATAATCTCACGTCTTCTTTAAACTTATTATATGAGTCGCAGGCTATGTCACCGTTACTTTTATCAATAATTTTATCTAATTTAGTATGTGTATATCGATCCCAAACACTTTCTCCTTTATCTAAAAAAATTAATATCATGTAATATTAATTGTAGCTAAAAATAAATTATTTTTATTCAAGATTTTACTTTTACTCTTTTTTAAATGAAAATGTACTTTACCACTAATATTCCATGCTCCTTCTATTTGGTAAGCAGATGTTGCACATCCTATTGAAAATCCTGACGGAATATTCCAATCATCTTTTTGAGCATAAATAACATTGTGGGAATATCTACATTGTTTTAATGATTTTAAATAAGTCAATATTACGGCATAAATCAAATTTAAATTTTAACTCTAATAAGCACGTGTAATGTCTTACGTGATATAGATCTCAAAACAGATAGTATACCAAAAAAAATGAATTTGGGATGACATGCTGCAACGTATTGGTCTTTATCAAATTTTATTTCTTCAATCAAATATTTTATAAATTAAATAATTTTATTTTCAATTCAACTGTAACTTTAACAAAATTATATTCTTACTTTCTCTGAATCTCACGTAGACTAACTACGTAAACTTAAGTGATAAATTTTGATTGCTGCTAATCAATTTTCTTTGCAATAATATGTTTGTAGCACTTGTCCGCTTATTTACATTTTCCCAATGAGATATAACATTTATTCTTATCTTATTCACAAAAAAATGTAATTATTTACAATAATTTTTAATACTTTAGAAAAAGTTTTCATACGAAATATTCAGTGGTTGCGTGGCACTTAAGAGTTTACTAAGGCGGTCAACACCTTTACATTTGTTTATTCGAAATTTCAATTATTAAAAAAATATAAAAATTTGGAATAAAATTAACTTCCAGCTTCAACAGATTAATCAATTTTAATGGGACGGGCCTTGAACTGTCGATATTTTATGTAACTTCGGACTGAAGAGCTGTATAACGAAGTTATTTAAGTATAGTGCGTTGTGCAGCAAGGGGAGAAAATGATCAGCGCGAGACAGAGACGAGTCTGAAATAGCTTTTTTCGCCGTTTTACACACCGTGTTTTTGTCAACGAGGGCATGAAAAGCCCTCCTCCTGAAGGAAGCTAAGTGTCAATGAATTGGCAGCGATTTTTTAAAATGGAGTACGGAAATTTCAGGGAACACTAGCAGGTCCGCTATTAAATAGTAAATATATTGCGATATAAGTATGAAAGAAACTAGCTTTACACAGCATTTAAAAATAGTACATTGTATAACTGTACAATTTCTTTGTAGTGCGCAAAGTAAATTTAAGTTTTAACTGCATTTTTAAAAGAATAATATGTAAAATATTGCATAAGTATTTACAAACATTTATTCTTACTAGATACATTTTCGATTTTTAATAAAATATATTAGTTTTGTGTTTAAAAATAAGATTAAAAGAAATTCTTCTAATAAAATTCTTTATTGCTTTCAAATTCACTTTTTCTTGATTGTAATCGGCTGTAGTTTTCGTGTACGTAAAACCTTTGTCAACCAATGCACTGATTTTTTTGGAGTTCTGATTCTATTCGGATGAGAAAAATCGACGTGGAATAGTCCAAATTTTTCGCTTAAATGAATAAAAGATATTTCATTATTACTTGCACGATAAATTAAATTATAATAACTTACCTATAGCCTCTGGACCATTCAAAGTTATCTAATAAACTCCATATTGTATAAGCTTTTATATTACATCCGTATTTTTTAATTGCAGTGAGCATAGCTTTCATGTACGAATATAAGTATTCGATTCTTTGATCATCTTCTACTGTGCCAAAATTTGAGACTCCATTTTCCGTGACAAAGACTAAAGGATTTCCATAATCATTCTTTATCTTTTTCAAAAGATCTAAGAAACCTTCGGGAACAACCTACATTTATAAAAAAATTTTTATTCTGTAAAAAATTTTTCTAAATTTTTTGGATAAGATTGTTCATTTATTTAACACATACTTGAGAATGTATTTATCTGGTTAAAGTTTTATAATTGTAACTTACTCTAAGCCAGTTGCTTGCTGATTTAGGCCATCTGTCGTCATAAGAATAAAGTAATCCATCATCATTTGCATAAATAGTGTAATTCGATTTAGGTGCAGGTTCAACAAGTCTACTACTATAACTATTTAACCCTAAATAATCAGCAGTACCTCTGCAAAAGAAAAATGTGGTATATTACACTGTAATAAGCTGCATACAATGAACAAAAATATTTTAAGAGTGCTCCTCACAGCGACTGGAACGCCATCAAACGTTAAAAGTTTATTTTTTCAATTTTTAATGGAGACAATAAAAAACTACAAATTTAGTTTTCACACGTGCAAAAAGTATCCTAGAATATTTTAAGGTAGCTCTATAGGTACTCTCTAGTCAGTTGAGATATTAAAAAAAATTTCTTTTTAAACACTTTATTATC
>JAWWML010000001.1:20508845-20553350 GCA_035047165.1 Ormyrus rosae | reverse complement strand
GGAAAAAATACATAAAAAACACTTGGGTGGAGTCATGGACCTCCATCGGCCACAAAACCCCTTCTGCTCCCGCACTACCTGGACTCGAGACGACGGACACTGACTACTTGATTAGTCGGATACCGCCGGGACACTGTATGTTTTTGTCAATTGTATATCTTTATTTTAGAATTCACTAAACAGTATTAAGAATTTATATATTTATAATTTTGTACAATATATATTATATAGTGCAATTACCCGTCTAAACGTAAATAAAAAAAAATAAATAAAGTATAAAATGCGAAGTGTATCCGTTACCGTCGAGACGAAAATGTGCCTTCGTATAATTAATATGCATTTTTGACGTTCATCAGTTCATACCAATAAATGAAAAATAACTTGTCATATTGCAATTGCAACACTACTCCCACTTGAAATTCACCGCCTTTGAGTCGCATTGGCTGATTCCCTGAATTCCCTCTGCTCCAACAGATAATCTAACAGAAATAGCCAATCACTGAAACGCGGTAAAATTTATGTCAGAACCTCAGAACCTGGACGAAATCTACTTTATCGCGGATAATGCGGATCCGCGAAAATTGCGGATAAAATCAGCACAGCCACATGTATAATGCCCCATACTAAATTAACATTGTCTTTTGACATTTCTATTTAATTTAATCTAATTTTTATAGCTAAAAATTATATCAAGTTATTTTTTATTTTTATTAATTGGACATTTACCTTACCCTAGAATTATATAATTTTCTACTGCGCATGCGCTTTAGCCTTAATACGTCCAGTCAAGATAGTAAGGCTGTATGCTGTACTGCCGAAGTTATTAATTAAAAATGAGTAAAGAAGGCGATCAAGTTTTTGATTTATCTCCTAAACAAAAAGAAATTGCTGAATGGCGTTACAAAAGACGTTTGGAATTGCGAAATCAATATTTAAAAGAAGTTCATAGTCCTAGACCAAATTTTGAGGGACATATTGTGAGTACTTTTTTTCACTTAACCTTGTAAGAATTCAATAGGTCTTTTGATTGCAATTATCTACAAAATATCTGATGCTTCTTTTACTAAACAGATATCAATATTAAATCTTGTACAATATTTAAAAATTGTAAAACAACAATGAGTAAAATTTTAACAACACAGTATATGCATTATAATTTACTCTATAATTTATAATTTAATTTTTATCTAACAATTAATATCATTTGTATCATAAGATTTATGAATCCTAAAATAATTTTAAATATTTATTGTACAAAGAAAATGTTTCTTACTCAATAGATAATACCTTTTATATTTAAATTAAACTTTATATCATTTGTTTCAGTTTGATCCACAAGTTCAACGACAATACACAGCTAATTTTGCTTATGATGAAATTTTTGTACCAAAAGTTAAAAATTTTCTTTGGTTTGCTGGACTCACTTTTGGAGTATTGGGTGGGTCAATTTATGTGGTATATCGACTTAGGGTAAGAGTTTTAATTTTTTTAACGTTTTCTTATTCTATAAATATACTTTTAATATTTAAATAAAATAATAATCAAAGAATAATCTATGAATATATTTTAATATGATCTTGTTTAATAAAATGTATTAACTTGCTTATGTTATGCTATGTTTTAGAAAGAAAGAGAAAACAGATTTAGAACTGGTCAAGTAAGCTACCGAGACAGAGAATGGAAGTTTGTGTAACTTATTCAATTTGAAAAGTAGAAAATATGTAAAATAAAAATTAATAATACAAATGTGTTTCTTCAATTCTCATAAATATTTTACTGAAGTTTTGTAAAATTAAGAAAATATTATTTACTACTCTGAAATAAAAATAAATTTTGTTTTGTTTTAACATATTAGATTATTATTTTGAATTTATAAAAAAAATACTGTTATTTAAAACTTGTTAGACCTGTTTAATTAAATTCATAAGTACATTAAAATTCAAGAAATTTTTACTTAAAACATTCAATTGTATAAGTTTTTACATTTTATTTTAGGATTTTTTATACAATAAGTTTTAAATCATTTTTTACATATACATTAAATAAATATTTCTTACAAAAATAAGAAAAGGAATGGAAACTCAAAACTATTAAGAATTCAGTTCAAAGATTGAAGTTCTTTTTGATAAAATGCTCTATCGATCTTCCAGTTGTTTATCACGAGCAATAACAGATTCATCAAATTTAACCATATATGTGGTTCCTTTATGCCAATGTGCAGTGACTTTTGCTGGCTAAAAATTTAATTAATTTTATAAGTTGATATAAATTTAAACAATCAATTAATATTTTTACTTACAAATCCACAATCACATAAAACTGCTTCAACAATTCCAGCAACAAAAGATGCACAATTTAGGCTTCCTTTATCCTTTGGAACTGAGACAAATTTATTTACTAATGATTCTTTTTCAATAATATAATATGTACGTTCATCATCATTTGCATGCTCTAATTTATCAGCTTCACGGCCAAATAATGATTTCCATACAGTACTCTTGATAAACAATAAAATATTTAATAGTTTAATTTCTCTTTTGCCATTTTTTTCTCTAACAACTAGCAAATCTGTCACCCGATGTCCTACTTCAGCTCCCATTTCAGATAATCTAATTAAGAAATAAAATTATAAGTAATAAGTTCTTTCAATTAAATGTATTAATTTTTCATCAATTAGTGATACATAAACCAATTTACTGACAAAAATAATTAAAAAAACTTTTACTAAAAAATCAATATTAATTAGTTAAAATTTATAATAAATTTAAGTAAATGAAAAAAATAGAATTACTTGTTTTGAAGTTCAGGAACTGTATACACTCGATTTTGACAATACTGAACTAATTCCGAAAAAAGAAGAGCATAACAACTTAAGCTAACCTCTCCTTTGCCTTTACTTAAAGATTTGTCAAGAATACTTGTTCGAGGTCGAACTGCTGATATTGTAATGCTTGACATTTTAGAGTTTATAATGCTTGACGTTTATAATCTAAAATAACCTGAAATTCATATTATTGAAATTGCACAAAAACCGAAGACAAAAACAAATACTTAAGGAGCAATTCATGGCCTATGCAAAAGTATGTTATTTCACACGCACATATTATGTATGTTATGTATAAAGTATAAGGTAAAAGCATATACATACTCATACAACCGACAGCTTACTACATATATAAAATAGGTAGAGGTATTAAACTTTGCAAACTATAGATGAGTAATATACATTTATATTACGTACGATGAACCTACGTATAGTATACGAATTTGAAAATGAAAAAATGACTTAAATTTTTTTAATAAAATAAATATTTATTAAATTAACCACTATTTACAAGTATTTACTTCTTTTCTTAATCGACATCGTTTAGTAACAATTGAAATCCTTTTCCGTAAATACAAAGAAGTTCTTTATTAATCCTAGAAATATTGCATTAAAAATGAAATTAAAAATGACAGAGTAATCACTTATTTAATAATAAAATAAAAACAAACTTACTTATCGCTATTGCAGAAGGTAAGACCTTGTATATCAGATACACAAAGAGTTTCCTCTTTTAAAAATACTACATTTAGTATATCAAAATCGTTTAAAAAATATTTGTGTATTGCCAGTTTTTGATCTGTACCTACGCTAAAAATTCTATTATCTAATATTTTAACACCTAAAATAAAATAAATTAATTTTTAAAGTAAATAATGATGTAAAGTTTTATTTGTTATAAGTAATGATTAGACCTGTAATTTGAGCACAATGAATGGAAGAAGTACTCCATGAAGGAAATGTTTTAATTGAGATAATGTTATTGTTATCCAAAATTACTTTAAATAATAACAAACTTAAAAGATTATCATCACCTCCTGTAGCTAGAAGGTAAATATTATCATATAAAATTTTTATATCAAAACTATTTATTCCAGATTGATGTAAGTTGTAATTTTCTTTTTTATCAATTTCAAGTTTTTGAATGTCTATGGAATCATTTACTGAAAAAATATTCCAAAAATTCAATAATCCATCAGTTGCCATTGTCATTAATAAAAGTTTTCCTTGATAGACAAATGAATGAATTTTCAAAATACATCGATTTCTATGTGGCAAAGTACTAACTAATTGTATTTCATTTAATATCAAGTTGTATCTCAATGTTCTATAAAAATTTTAAATTAAAAATGTTCAATTTATATTTTATATTATTATGCATTAAATAAATAAAAAGAATAGTATTTTAGATAAAACTTTTATACCTAAGGTAGCCATCTGAACAAGCAATAAAAATAAAAACTTCGTTCTTCTTTTCAGGAATTACTATTGTGTTTATATCCATATATCTTGTCTCTGGGTCAGCATTGTACATTAATTCTTTTCCAACCCAAACTTTGTTTCGTTTTTTATCTGGTCCATGTAACATATGAGAAAGCAAATCTTTAACAAATACATCTTTTTGAGAGAAATTAGCTTCTTTATGTACAACAGTTATTTCCCATATTTTTAATTGAGCTCTTCCACCTCCAGTAAATATCAGATGCTTATCTAAATTTTTATTTGATTCAAGTGCCAATAAAGAAATGCATTTAATACTTGATAAATGTCCATCAAATGAATTTAGGGTTGTTAAACTTAATTCTAAGTTAGGGGTTGAGTTATTGATGCAGTTTATGTGAAGAGTACAATCTTCACCACCAGAGATTAAAATATTATGCTTTGATATTGTTGATAAAAGTTTTATACAATATGTTTCTTTTAAATTAAAACCAACCTAAAAAGAATAAAATGATTTCAATGAGTTTTATTCAATAAAATATTGCATTTTAAATGATGTCATGTACATACCAGTAAAGGTGAAATAAACAGTCTTTCTATTTGTATTGTAACTAAATGTACTTGTTTTTTTTGTACATATACAAAATTAATTATTTTATTATGTATTTTACAGTCCCATGAACGATGTCCTCCGCCACAAGAAATTTTCAATAAAATTCTTTTTAAGAGAACGCTATATATTATAAAATCTTCCTGAAATGCGTTTAAAAATAATTCTTCATTAAAAATTTTAAACTAGCTTTAAGAAATTAAAAAAAAATAATTATTTAACAATTTAAATACCTCTTTAAATCCCGTTATCCAATAATCATTGTTATAATTTAATATACGAGAAACCCAATCAAAAGGCATATTTTTTGTGTATAAAAATTCAATTGATGGATTTTCCGTTTTGAAATCACAACATTTATAAAATCGAAGTGCTCCATCACGTCCAGTAGTAACAAGATTAGTATTTATAACAATACATGATTGCACACCAAGTCTACCATGAATTTTTTTAAAACTTTGAATTGGGCCTTTTAAATCATTTTCCATTTTATATATAAAAATATTACCCATTCTATCACCACATACTAACAAATTATTGTAAATACATGCTGATGTGATCCAACGTTCTCGACTAGATGGTAATATGTGATGAGATAACATTTTAATACCTAAAAAACATTTAAATATTTAAATATTTATAATATATAATTAGTATTTTCAATTTGAAAACACTTTTACGTACCATTCTCTAAAAATTTAATAATATATAAATTGCCTTCTATTGCACTGACTAAAATTGTATCAATATTCAACCATTTTAAAGAGAATATTTTTGAATCTGTAATTTTGTACGTTTCCATTTTCTCCCACTTATTACTAATTTCTAAAAAATAAATGAATAAATTACAATATTAAATTATTCTCTTAAATATTTTAGAAAAATTTACCTTTGTATAGAGTTACATGTCCATTAATTGATGCTAAGGCAAAACACTGCCTATTTAAAGATAATTCTATAATGCAATAAGTGGAATCATTTTCAAATAAGTTATAAACTTTTATTAATTTATATTCATTTGCTTTAAATTGAAAAATTTTGCTATTATCTTTCAAAGCTGAATAAACTAAAATATCATTTTCAGTGGTAAACATAACATATTTAGGAACTATTTCTTTTTCTTCAAAAAGTAAAATCTTTTCTTTAGTATAATGTTTAATGCTTGATAAAGGCCAAGAATTGACAGATCCATCAGCAGCTCCTGAGTATATGGTATCATCTTCAGAAATATCAATACACCAAATTGGAGCTCCTCCGTGAGCTTCTATTTTATGTATTAATTCACCACATAAATTCCAAAAACAAATACGTGAATCCTAAAAACATATACTTTTTCTTAAAAATGCTTTAAAACTTTTTTCAATAAGTAAATGAGAATTTTCTTACTTCTCCTATACTTGCAATAATATCTTTAAACAGAACTGCTCTCCAAACTCTTGCTGTGTGACCATACATTGTTGCTTGCAGAAATATTTCAACATTTTTCCAATTTGTACTTTTGTGGTCAAGAGGTAATTGATTAGAAACTTTCCATAATCTTACAGTTCTGTCATCAGATGTTGAACAAATTAAATTATTTTGAGAACTATAAAAAACAGAAAATATAACTCCCTAAAACAAATATTATTGAACATTTAATCAAAAAAAAGGATTTAATTAGTTTTATAAAAAGATAGTAAGTTTAGAAATTCCTTTAGTTAAAACCTTATGTCCTTTTAATCTATATAAAACTTCTGAATGATCAATATTTGAATCAGTTTTTAATGTCCATATCAAAATTTCTTGAAAAACAGTTCCACTAAAAATTATTGCTTCTTTATAATCTTCACCTGAAATTGCACCAGCATACCTAATAAACAGCTTTTATTCAGGAAAAAATTTTGTTCTTAATTTTCTTATTACAAATTAAGAAATATTTCAAGGATACAATAAACATGTTTCTTTGCAAACAGTAGTAGAAAATTGATTTTTGTAAAATTCATAATTGGACACATAATTATGTGCAAATAATATTGTTAAATTAGAATTATTTAATTGTCCTAACCATTCAATACTAATAATCCAATCATCAAATTTCTGAACGTTATTAATCTTTTGAATTCTGGAAAAAAAAATAATTATCAATACTACATGAATATTTTGTGAATAAAAATTAAATTCTTCATTTACTTAATTAAGTCTTCAATTATTTCAAAATGAAAAATGCATAAACTTTTTCCACCATAAACAACAATTTTATTTTCTGATTTTGTAACAATTCCATGTATGTTGTCAGGATGAAGAGCATCTATTTTACTTTTTATTTTATAATCTATTTTATTTATTACATAAAGTGTACAGCCGATTCCTAAAAAATTGTAAACATTCAATTTATATTTATTTAAGTCAAGAAAATGTAAATTTGAATTAACAACAAACCTATGAATACATAATTTTTTATGCATTTTAAAGCAAGTATATCTGTACTTAAATCTAAAAATTTCATTTTTTAATTGTTTTTTTAAACTCTAGTGTACAAAAATACAAAAAGATATCAATGGAATGCCGAACATTTTAATAGCCGCCTATCATAAATCGAAACACGTGCAGTGTGTAAGTGTAATGAATGCGACGGTCCTAACCTCAAAAAAAAAAGAAGTTCATTATCTTATGGTATTTTTTCAAATTTGGGTTGACAATAATAAAATAAACAATTTTATGTACCATATTTCATAATTCAATAGCACTATCTTAAATTTTCCTAAATCAAGATGTTAGAAGCAGAAAATAGTCAGTTAGAATATTAAAATATATTATTTTATTGTTAAAACCAAATGATACTTATTGATATTGCAATTGTATTACTGTAAGTGTACAGTGTCAATATCACATTTTGAATGGGGTGGCGATATTTCGAATCTCGATCTTTGTTTATAAAAATATAGATTTCGTATATATAGATATACTCTCTGCATATCCTTACAACGCTTTAAGTTTTTTCCCTCCAAAGTACAAATACAAACCGAATTTCTATAAAAAAAAGTTTTGACCCTAACCTTATTCCTTGTTCTTTCCACCGGTATCTTTATGTCAGTTACGTATCCTACATGATGTAAATATATTTTTATGAAACTGTATTTTGTATACGATAAAATATAAAAATAGGTAAATTTGATAGAAAAAAGCAGATAGATATATTTTATTATTTTTCTTTTCACAAAGAAATAGCTTGAAAATGAATAGATGAATGTAAGACATCATCTAATATAAAAAATGGTAGGTTATAATTTTATTATTTAATTTTATTTAATTATTTCACTGTCTATAAAAAGTCAGATTAAAATCTTTTGCTACAACTTATTAAGTAATATTTAATTTCTTTAAACAAATTAATTAATGTTAATAGTATGACTGCAAAATTTTTTTCTGTTCATTCTTTTTACTTTACACCATCTCTTACTATCTCTTATAAATTAATGTCATAGTGTGTAAAAAATTTAAATTATTATCAGGCTGGTGATCGAATCCTTTTACCAGATGAAATACCAAGACAAAATATATCACAGGAGGAGGAGATAGTAAAAAATACTAATAAACATTTTGAAAGGTAATAATGAAATAATAAAAATTATGAAAATCTTAAATTAACTGGGAATTTATAAATTAACAGTGAAAGTACAAACGTTGCAGAGGGTTTTGTTCAAGATAACATTATTCTTTTTATTTATGAATCAGCATCAGATAATTTTACATATTTTCATGAAGAAGCAGCTATCAATAATCAACTGCCAGATGAAAGGTATCTTTTTTAATTTTAATCAGTAATATAAAATTTAATTATGTCACCCTTACTTTTAAAAATTTTGAATTGTGCATATACAAATTTAATAATAATTTTTTTGTTTAAACTTTTTCATATTTTAATTTAAAATTTGATTTATATAAATAGTTCTACTCCATTGACTGCAGAACAGTATCTTACCCATAATCTTTGCACCAATGTACTACAAAATTTAGGTGCACCTGCACATATATTAGATCATCAATATGCTGCTACTAATGGTAATTTGAATCTACAAAATTCAAATAATAAAAAAACTGCAATTAATAATGAAAATAATATCAGTCATAATAATAAAGAAAGTATTGCCAATAACTTTAGTTCAAATAATCTAATGAGGTAAGTGTTTATCTTTTCATTGTAAATAATTGATCATTAATTTTCTTCTTTATGAAATATTACGTGAATGTTTATTATTTTATAAAACATTAAACTATAAAATTTTAAATATACATATATTATGTAATTTATAATTATTTCAGTGAACAAAAGGAAATCATAGAACTTAAAAAACAGTTACATCTAAAATCTATAGAGCAACAAAATCTTCAAAAACAGTTAAAACGCCTGCAAGGAAATACAAAAGCAGTAATTAATAAAAAGGTTCATGATGTACTGAAATCTGTATTTTCTCCTAGTCAAATAGATAAACTTATGAATCCACATAAAAATAAAATTAAATGGTCTGTTTCTGATATCATTTCTGCAATATCTTTGCATAATGTAAGTTTAGAAGCTTATCGTCATTTAAGAGATAATAATTATCCATTACCTGGATTATCAACAATCCAAAAATGGACAGCACGTTTCAATGTAAATGAAGGTTTATTAAGTGATGTTTTAACTTTTATGAAGCATAAAGCAAAATCTTTGGATGATTTTCAAAAAATTGTAGTTTTAAATTTTGGAGAAGCAACTGTGTCAAACCAAAAGTGCCAATTTTGTATCATTAGAAGTTTATTTTACAAATGGATGCAGCCAATTTATTATAGTTTCAATAAGTCCTTATCAGGTGATATTATTAAATTCATTATACTAAAACTGTATGATGCTGGATATATTGTGGTAGCATTAACATGTAACTTTCAATCTCAGAATGTCCGTATTTGGAAAGACTTAAATTTAGGCATTAATTGTGCAGAACAATGTTGTTTTATTCATCCAATTAACGAAAGTTTAAAAATTTTTGTATTTCCTGATGAAGCGCATTTACTTGTACTTCTTAGAAATCATTTTTTAAAACATGGTTTTATTCTAAATGGAAAAAGCATAAATAAACTCTGCATAGAAGAAATTATTAATATTGATAAACAATTAGAAGGAAAAGAGTTTCATAAAATAACATCTGAATTTCTTGAAGAGTCTGAATCCATGGATCAAAATGTATTATTAGTTAAAAAGCTATTTTCAAAACTGACAGCACGAGAGATTTTCAGTTATGGACAAGAAGGTTTTATTCTTTATGAAGATTGGAAAGAAACGTCTGAATTCTTTGAATTAGTAAGCAAGTGGATTGATTTGTACAGTAGTAGTGTAAATGAAGGTTGTAAAAAAGGAAAAGAACCTTATGGATTATGTTTAGAAAATCAAAATAATATATTATTCAATATAGAACAATTAATTCTCAACATTGATATTCAAAACAGAGAATCATCATTTCTTCAAGATCAAATCATTCTTAGGTGTGTTTCTCTACAACAGTTACTCATATATTTACAAGAAACATTTAGTACAGAAGACTTTTGTATAAAATACATGTTTACAAATAGATTTAATAGTGAATTAATAAATAGTTATAGTGTGTACTTTAGTAACAAAGATGTAGATAATAACAAATCAGCAATTTTGAAATTTCAAAATAAAATGCGAAATTGTATATTAGGAAAATATTCATGTGATTCTGCTTTTGATGATGTATTAAAAATTTCTGAACCATGCTTAATAGACTTCAATGAAAAAAGAGGTGCTAGTTCAAGTGATGCTAAAAAACCAAAGAATTACAAGTTAAAAACCTAAATAAAAAACTGAAACTCTGTTGGGCAACAACTGAAAACTGTATAAATCCTAAAGTGCCAAATCCTTTTTATTTTATATAGACTTTTGTTTAATTAATTTTAAAAATGCAGATGATTGTATATCTTTAAAAAAAAAAAAATTAATTTATTGAATAAAGAATTGTAAATACCGATAAATATTCTTATATAATAAGAACTTAAACCGTTTAAATATTTTTAAAGACTGAAAACTGGTTAAAAGCTGTTTAAATTTTATATGTGCCAACACTTTTTCAATAAAATAAATGTGCTACAAAGTTAATCAAACTGTTCTTGATTTAAATTCTGTAAATATTTTGTATTTTATTAGGAAAATTCCAAAACTTATCGTAAATTAATTTTATTTGATTTAAATTTTATTATATCTCTATTTAATTTATTTATTTTTTTAAAAATAAATTAGTTAAAAAGTTAAATACTTAATTCAATTTGTTATATCAAATTATTTGATACAATTGTTACAACTGTAATAATTTCAAAAAATACAATTAAAAATTACGCATAAAAAGTGAAAAAAATATTCGACAAAATTTAATATGAAAAAAAAACTGCAATCTTAATTACAAACTAGAAGGAAAACACACTTGTATCGGGCTTTACCGACCAGATGCGAGCGGCACATTATTCAACGTGTAAAATCGTTAATGCGCAAAAACGCTCACAACAGTCCGTCCGGTATTTTCGTTCCGAGAGGTTCGCATTTTTAGTCATGGATCGTTTGGGCCAGAATTTCGAGCGATTAAAAGAAAATGGTACCGATTGCGAATGGAGTCCAACACTTGTCGGAGAAAATGGAGACGACGGAGAATTTTCAAGTCGGAAAAAGTGTTTGCGTCAGTACGAACCTAGGAAAAAGGTAAATTAAAGCTCCTGGTGAATGTACCTCTTTCATTAGATTGTAATCTTTATGACGAATTGAGCTGAGTTAGAAGCAGAAAATTTGCATGGATACCGTTCAGTTTCTTTACGTATAATTCATCTAACTTCTAAAAATAGCATTACATTCTTCACAATTCTTGCACAATTTACACTTTATTTATCAGTTAAAAAAGTTTTCAAAAAATTATGCTTTTCATTTAAATAAGTTCGTTAATCTAATCATTTGAAGCATTCATTTTTTATCCTTATTAGTTTTAGCTTTTGCTGCTTATCAACATACATATTCGATATTTTTTATTACATTTATGACTTTTTATTCGTAATAAAACATTTTCCCAATAATAATTTACAATTTTGACGTAATATTAATCGGTATATTTAAATTAAAGTTTTTATTTACGTATTACATTTAGATGTACGTGCTGTTCTTTATTTCGACAACGGTCGTTGCTTGCTTTTGCGTGTTTGTGGTCATACCTCAGTTGATTGATTACTTTACTAGTTCTAATGGTAAGTGAAAAGTGTCATTAAACTCTGAAAAAGTGTTCAAAGCAAACTCGGAAATAATCTATTCAATTCGAGAACGATTAAAACACGGTAAAAAATTAATAAATATGAGGAATCGATCCGAAGGACATACGTTGGTAATTACTAATACATTATTTCCGAATTCTTGAATTTTAATAATAAAGTATTTCTTCTTAATTTTTTTTTTTTCAATTCAATTTCTAACGCTATTTTCAAGTAGAAAATTAATTTGTATAATAATTCCATATATACTATATTCAATCGAATTTTTTAAAAAGAGTGTTTTATAATGCACAACAGTATTAAGCATTGAAAGTAGCGTATTTGCCTCGCAAAAGCAATCAATGTTTGATCTGTTGGATTCAGAGAGGCAGCGAAGAAATCAGGAACGTCTAGAAATTATGCAAAAATTCGACACTTTACAACAAAACTACAAGTTGCTTCAGAAGGAATATCAGAAGGCTCAAGAAATATATTTAAAGAGACTTCACAATGCCATAGAAAACGGAGAAGATTTGGATTCTGATTCACGAAATATCGAAGAAAATCTGATAAATGACTCGGCGAAGCAGAATAAGTTGGAATCGCTCCATCTTAGCGATGAAATGATGAATACTCGTGAAGACAAAAGTGAAAGGCCTCAAAGTAAAGAAAAACAGCCTAGTGTGACTATGACGTAAATGAGTGTGCTGCAAGTACTTAAAATGAAATAATTTATTTTTATGTTAGTAGATATAAAATTGTTTATGACATAAAAAGTCGCTGTATTTCAGTATTATAATTTTACTAGAAAAATTAAACCCAATTTTACTTAAGTTTATACATTTTTTAGAATACAATAAAGATAAAGTTACAGAAGGTTTACATACTACTATTCGAAATTTAATGCAAAAATTGTTTGAAAAATTATATCTTTAAAAATTCATCTTTTCTTTTTTATTTTACAAGCAGCTTGATTGAAAATAAAGTTTTTTTTTTTCATAATTTAAATACTGTTCTCCTTTATAATTTTAATTTTATAAATTCATTTTTGTATCAAATCAATTTTTTAAATATTAAAAAAAACAAATAAAATTTTAACACAAATTGATTATCAAAAGGTAATTTTAAACAGAATTAGATTGAGGAACATAATTTTGAAATTTTATCCTCCATACTATTTTTTTTTATTCTTTGTCTTGCTTCTAAATCTCAACACACTAAACCCATTGAAGAAAAAAAAAGTCGGATTACAAGCGCATTTCTCCCGTCTGAAGATAAAAAAAATAAGATCATCCTTCAGTGAAATAAAACGCAAAAGATTTAGAATTTATTTTAACGAAAAAAGAGTTATAAAATAAAAATATTTATTATATACGTTATTTAGAAAAGTTTATCATTTTTAAATCAGTAAATATAAATAAATCTTTAGAGATTCTGCGGTTTATCGTGTATTATATCTCGAAGAAAATGATTCATTTACTGATTTGAAGACACAATACTTATGAATTAACGTATTAAAGAAAACGAAAAAAATTTTTGATTGATAAAGTTTTCAATTTTGGCTTTATTATTTTTTTTTTGTTTTGGTTAATTTAAGGAAAGAATTATTAGTCACGCAGAATATTAAATTGGTCTTTTAAAGAAACGAATAATGATGCTATTACAATAGAATAATACTAATTCCGAGAAATTTCCTGAAACAAATTCTTGCAAAAGCAATAATACAAATTATGTGAAATAATTATGTAAATTATATCTAAACTTCTTTACTTACGTGCCCATAAATCGCCATTTAATAATAAGAAATTTATTAAAACGTTTTCAAAAATATATTATAATCCGTATTTGCATTGTCATATAATATTGTTTACAAATACATGTGCACTCACAAAAATCAACCTTCTGTGTGCATGACTTCATAAATAAGAATCCTGTTGTAATATAAATTTTATTTATATGATACAGACCTTGAATGACATTTAGAACATGTCTTTATAGAGATTGACGTTTATGAGACATTAATAATTTTTTTTTATTGCTGTGAACTTCATGTTTAAAATGTAAACGGAGATGAGTTTTCAGTTTGTTATATGCAAGTTTGGACTTTAATTTCATTTTATACAAGTTTTATTGAATTTCAAAAAAGCCAAAATATGATTTCGTACTGATTTTAAATATAACGAATGATTTGTTAAACCATAATTAAACTTTTCAAGGCGTAATTTTTCATTTACATGATTTTTATTGCTTCTCAAATACTATAAAATCTACGTTTTCAGAGTTTATTAAGGAAATAGTTAAATCCTTCAAAAACCTCATATATCCTGCATTCAATTGCTATTTAAATAAAAGAACATTTTTATTCTCTTTCAATGCAACTCGACGAAACTAAAAATAACAGTTTAAACGAACCAACGCGAAAGTTTTCAGCAAAAATCTGTATTCAATATTAGAAGAGAAACCCACCGAAGAGAAGCATTGAGTTACATATTCACATATTCCAGAGACGAAAGACCTTGAACGGGGCCGCACGAGGACAAGAGAGATCCCGAGGAGAAACGAGAGAGAGAAAGAGAGAGAGAGAGAGAGAGAGAAGCACCGGCGAAAAAAGCAGTGCGAAATGCTCATACTTGTTGCCTTACATACAAGCATGCAATTTTATGCCGCGAGTAAACGCAAGTGAAGTGAAGTGACTCAGAGCGCGTGAGAATTGCGTAATCGACCGATGCCGTTGCAGCTTGCGTTTGAAACTTTTCATTGAGTCAACTGTTCGAGCGGCTCCGAATTATTTGTTTGTCGTCAGAGATGAAAAAAAAAATTATTTCATTTTTTAAACGTAATTATAGCGACCTTTTGGAACGAATCTGTCAATTTTTTACACACCAAATTTTGAAGATCTTTATATTAACAGTTAACTAAATGAAAGTGGCATTGATTAATTTATGTTTTAGAAAAAGATCTTTTAATATTATATATATATTTCATTCAATGAATGAATTTCATGTAAATAATTATGTGTATATCCTAATTTAAATTTAGTGAGTTGGTAGCCTTTTTTTAGCCACAAAAAGCAAATTTTCAAAGATAAGTGAATGCATATGAATCATAAATTATTCGTGCTATAAAAAGATGCTGAATAAATATTAATATTCAATATACACACACAAAAGGTTTAGAAAACTTGTATGGATAACGTAATCAATATTTAGTTAATGAAAATATCTAAGATCCACCTTGAATAATAATTATTTAAAATTAAATTTAAAAACGGATAAAATAGTAGAGCATCAGAATTTAAACAGTAAATTAAAAGGCTGATTTCAAACGTTATTATCTATAAAATAATTTAAAATGAAGCTGTTTGCGCAAATACACTCGTTCCAAAACAAATTCTACCCCCTTTTACATATCATATCTTCAGCAGATTCGATCGGGTATTTCCCAGACCACACTGAACCTTATCGACACTTTGTTCTAGAAAAGTTGTTCGCTCTCAGAGTCGACGCCATTTCTTCTAGGATAAAAGAAGCTTGCTCCGCATATTATCTAAATAGTCACGTTCAGACGCGACAGTCGAATCGGTTAGACGATTGCGTATGAACTCTAGGCCGAGGGTTATCGAGTGCCTTCGCTCCGGCGATCTCATTTTCTAACAGCTGCCGCGCAATTAAGCCGCCGCATAAATCCCTCAAAATTATTCACGTCCTTCGCGTAGGTGCCGCGATGAAAAAAGTCGCCGCTGATTTTAATGACTCCATTATTTATCTCGCAGTTTGCGCTTATTCGAGCAAGTTCACGGGTAGTTTTATTTCGTAAGTGCTATGATTTTCTTGTGATATATAGGCTTGAGATATGCTTTAAGGCAAGCAGCTCCAAAACACGAGAACCAATAAAACTGAACGTTTACTCGGCCTTCGGCCGAAAACGTGTCATCGCCGTGCTATCAGAACACCAACAAGTGATATAGGTATTACAGTAGAGGAGGGTCCGACTTTTAATGGGAGGGCAAATAAGCTCGATAAATTGACCAGAAGGAAATGGTTTACGACGACGTGCAAAAGGCCGCACGTAGTGGGAACCTTCGCCCTAATTTCGCCAAGCCATTTAACTTCTCCGCCTGAACGAGCCGATGTACGTGGTATAGTTGGCGATGCGCTGGCGACTTTATCCAGAAACGGCTCTGATCTCATCTCGCGGCGGCACGTGAGCCGGGCCCAAATGTTACGCCGGCAATTACCTTGTTGCGCGAATTGCCGATTTGTCAAGCCTAAACTGAAAAACACCGCGGTTCATAAGCGGCCCATGACTTTACGTTCGTTGTTGGTCTAATGTATCTTTTGTGCGAGACGTTTAACAGAGACTAAACTCTTAATATCGCTTCTTGGAAATTCAATTTACATACGTTTTATGCTGTGTGTATAATACATCTTCCGTGTTCATTCCAAGATCAAGGAAAATTTTAAATGTTTTGATGCTAAGCATTATTTTACTGAAAAATAATTATTAGTGCAATCTTTGTATAAATAAAAGTTGTTTTTAATTTTACTTATTTGTTACTCTGTATATCTGTAATTGACTTCTTTCATGTTTACTTTTTAATTTAAAATATTGTTATCAAAATTTAAGCCCACATCAATTTGGAATTCCCAACTAAAAAGGAAGAGGAGTTTAATGACTTTTGGCACTTGAACAAACCTGATGTAATAGAGAATTTTATTGTCAGATTAGGATTCATTATTTTTAAATTGATGAAACAAATCGTATTTTATTTAGGTGCTAAAAATAGTTAAAGTTTTTTGAACGTCTATTCAATTCTGGATTAAGTAAAGCGTTTGAATTTTCAAATGAGCTTTTACGCTTACTGACACAGTAAGGAATAATAACATTTTTTAAACTACTTAATTTTTATGATGACGAGGTTTTTTAAACTGCTTTTGACGTTCTTAAAGTTAGTTTCAAAATTAAACTACAAAGCATGTTTTAAATTGATATACACTTGGATAAAAATGTTTTCACTTCAAGTTCAACTTGTAAAGAAAAAAATTTTAATCTTTCTAATGTATTCGTATGAACAAGGCCATGGTGTATTGAATTCTTTGCGATTCAGGGTCCGTCACGTTAAATTTATTTATGTCAATCGAAAAATGCATCATGCATGAACCTGTTATTTTTATTTACCACCCTCTGGATATTTAAAAAAAATATTTATACCGAACAACCTTTTTTGAAAGTTTCGATTTGTGTTCGTTTGTATTATAAATTTTTTTAATGGATCGATACAAAGTGTAATTTACATAAAGTATACAGTAGTTAAAAGGAACCAATTCTTTTTCAATGTTATGAATAAAAATTATTTAACTTGTAATTTGATGAGTGTATTTGTATATCTGTGACGTAAACATTGATTAATCGGCGATTAAGAAATATTCGAGAAATTCTTCTTTTCATTTTAATTGCTAACGTTTGCATATTATCTCTGTAAGAAACAAAATAATTCATGAAAAGTAAAAAAAAAAATTTATAAAAATTCAACAAGTTATATCATAGAAAACTAAATTTTTATTAAACTGCATTCATTCGTTGAATTTAATTACGCCAAAAACAAAGATTAAGTTACAAAGAAGTATGTGCATGCTATCTTAAAAGAGAAGAAGCGTCTAGAAAATTTCCATGCTGTGAAATATACTAAGAGCACAATTAAGATGCAATCCTTCTTTTTGTTATTATCGACTTATTATTTTAGCATTGAAACTACATTTATCTAAATAATTGACTACATTTCAAAGTCTTGCGTCTATAATACATTGATTTAACAAATTATATTCATTATTCAACCATAATTTTTTTAAAATATAAAAATTTCTTTACAGAAGGAAGGAAAAAACAATATATTCAATGACGCATCTCTTAAAGCGATTGTTATATGTGTATATACAACTTGTAATTTATTTTTAAAAATTATTTAAAAGGCGGAAAGTATCTTATAAACAAGCAGTGTGCTGCGCATTCAAAACTTTTACCGAGAAGTCTGAATTAAAATTTTTCCTGTAGTTGAATAAAATCTATAATACCGCCGTACGTAAAGAAAAACAAATTTTTTTCGGAAAACATTATTATTTAATTAAAAATAATACATATAAAAAATTGTTTTTTGTGTTCAAAATATATATAGTTAGCTTGGGGAAATCGATATGCGGTTAAAGATTTATTAAGCTAATGGACGATGATTTTTTGTGCCCACACATATCATCGTCCTTGCTCAAAAGTCTCCGGTTTCACACCGGTTCTTTTTCCATTAAATGCCAAGGCATATAAGTGTTTACACTGAGACGCTAACGAATAAGTCGCCGTACATAACAGCTAGAAAGTGATTTCAACACTCACAATTTTGAAAATACTTAAATCAGTATTATTCTTGAGCATTAAAACAACTTGTTAGATTTACTACAAAAAATTTTTGAAAGAGAATAAGCACTTGGCGCGAAGATAAAAATCTGCTCACAATAACATACTGCTGCCCGTTCGTAATTGTTTTGCTGCTCTGTTTTGTATTGTCTTTTGGATATCGTAACAATTATCTAGAATTCTATAAGTCGCGAGATTATTTCCTTGTTTTGTTAGATCTAAAATAGCCTCTGTCGTGCACGGAAACGTATAAAGTTCATAACAGAGCCAGTAAGCAGCACTGACTCGACATTCGTTTTTGTCACTCGAGACGTAATATAAGTTTCAAAAACCTGGCGAATTCTTGCCGATTTTGCTGAAGAAAAGCGAGGAAGAAAGAAAAACGGAGAGCAAAAGCAGCGAAAGAAGAAACCGAGAGCCGCGCGCTGACGTAACGCTCGGAGAGCCCCCGACACCCCACTCGCGTCGAAACGGCGGATGATACACGTATCAAAGTGCCGGACTTGGAGATCGCCGGTTCAGACAGTCCGACACTTTCGCTTGAGAAGGTAAGTTCGCTTCGGCTCCCACCAACGGCTCTTTGTTAATCGGTATCTTCTTGCTGAGTATCGCTGGTATAAATAGTTATTGAACATTCAAATCGTTATTAAAGAATAAATTATAATAAATTGTCTTTTAACGTTTTGCTGAACGAGGTGATTGTAAGAAAAAGTTTTATGTCACGGATTTTCCTGCACGAGTAATCGAAATGTTTTTCGTCGCAAATTTCATTTAAATCTTCTTAGTTGTTCTCTTAATTATATATTAATATTATTTTTATATTTTCAATCATTCGTAACATATATTTTTTTATTGCAGACTGTTAGGATGAAGTTGTTAATTTCAACGACGGTAGCCGTCGTGCTACTCGTCTGCGTAAACTCTGCATTTAGCGTTGATCCTCATGAACACAGCAAAGTTGTTTGCTACTGGAATTCAACGTCCTTTGAACGTCAAGGTATGTAATTGATCAAATTCACATTCTGCATATTTATTTAAAAGGGAATTCTCTAGTCTCAGTGGTCATTATCGAATATTAACCACTGCGTTCTTAAAAACGTATTATCGAGACCAGAGCAAAACATGTTTACAGTTTATTTTAATACTTCGACTAACTGTTTTCTCGATGAATATTTTTGTTACAATAATGTAACAAGTTCTTTTAGTATAAAGTGTTGATTTATTATTTTACATAACAATAAAGATACAGACCAGTCACTCTTGTAAGAATCAATATTTCATTGCTTTGCGACTATTCATTTTAAAATTTAGACATTTACAAGCTCAAAAACATGTTTTCCTCAAAGTTCGTTTTATCCTTCACTTCCAAATTGATCGCGATACGAAAAAGATTAATCAAACAAATTAATTGCGAACGAACTTTATTCAGGGCCTGGAAAATTCCAAGTAGAGGACCTTCGACCAGCTCTGTCACTTTGCACCCACTTAATCTACGGTTTTGCTGGTATCAACGCTGCAAATTTCGAGGTGATACCTCTGAACCCGAACCTCGATACCGGCGCGGGATACGGTTTCTACCGCCTCGTTACTCAGCTCAAACGTCAATTCCCTGAGCTCAAAGTTTACCTTAGCATTGGTGGCAACGCCGATCCGTACGAAGAAACTCACAAATACCTCACAGTCGTAAGTATAAACATTTTTTATCAAATCTTTTGAATATTTTTATGATGGAAAACAAATATTTCAACGTAGAAAATATTTTTTTTTAAAATTACGAAGAAGTTTAATTATAAACTATATTAATAGATTAATAGAAATATATATTGAATTTAAAAAATGTCATTTTTCTTGAATAACTCAGTTGATTATAACAAATTATAATTTTACCTAGTTATTATTAAAGCGTTTACAATTAATCGCAAGTAAAATTTTTTATTTAGCTGTTATTACGAAATTTTTTTGTTATCGATTGGGCAACAGCGCGAATCTATCCCGATTGTTTACGTGGTTAACTTTAATTTTCCTCTTCATGTTTACAAGTGAATTCTGTATTTTCTAATTATTTCCTGGGCATAAAAAAATAATAAATTTAATAAAATGATTATGCAACCAAAAATATCCAAGTATTTTTCACGGTTTTACTACAGTCACTATTAGCATAAACTACTACTCGTTACATAACTATAATTGATAATAATGACAGCATCTAAATGTCAAAGATTAGTTTATTATTATGATTTAAAAATACTTATCGCTTACTTTTTTTATTTTATCTGACTATGCAGAGGCAGTCACTTGGGTCAAATCGAAATAAAGTTTCTTGTTTATGTCAACGTTAAAGTGATAATGAAATAAATCTTAGAGTTATTTTATAAAAAAAAATATATTAAAAGTATACTATTATCTACATTTAAATTTCATAGGTTCAGTAAACATCTATGATATTAGTGTCTCTAAATGGACGTGATAATCGCGGGTTTCTAAATAATATTCTTCATTTTCCTACAAACGAATAATAATATCATCAAGAGATATTGCAAGAGTCTAAAAAATTTCTAAAAACATCGTTATATGCGTTCTGCATTTCAGACTGAAACATCAGAGGCGAGGAACAAGTTTGTTACCTCGGTGGTCCGCCTGCTGAACGATTACGATTTCGACGGCATTGATCTCGCTTGGCAATTCCCGCCCACCAAGGTAAAGAAGAACCGCGGTACCTTCAGTTCCATCTGGCACGGAATCAAGAAGACATTCGGCTACGGCAAGTTCACGGACGAGAAGGAGCAGGAACACCGCGACGGCTTCACCATCTTGGCTCGCGATCTCAAGACTCAACTTCGGTCCAAGAACAAGGCGCTCACCCTCAGCGTTCTGCCGCACATCAACTCGAGCGGTAAGCGATATGCCTGCTTCTTCATAATTCAATATCCTATGACCAATTATGTTAGAAAAAGGAAATGATAAATTATCGTTGCCTTTCAGTTTATTACGATGCGAGATTGCTGGTTCCAAATCTAGAGGCCGTTCACGTCCTCGCTTTTGACCAAAGCACTCCTTTCCGCACTCCGAAAATCGCCGACTACCCGGCACCCCTTTACGAAAGCTACGGACGCGTTGCCGATGACAATGTCGACTCTCAAACCAGGTAACACTTTTAATACATTGCCGAGGCTCAATGAATCTCTTCAGCGATCAATCCCACAATTTAACGGCCTTTAAATTCTCTGCAGATACTGGCTGGAGAACGGCACACCCGGCGGCAAGATCGTCGTGGGCATTCCGTCGTTCGCCCGCACCTGGAAGCTGACCTCCGAAAGCGAGGCCGCCGGAGTTCCGCCGGTGACGGCCGACGGTCCCGGAGCCGAGGGCCCGCACACCGGAATCCCCGGCCTGCTCTCCTACGCCGAGGTCTGCTCCAGGCTGACGGAGCACGCCGTCGGCCGTCTGAGACGGGTGAACGACCCCTCGAAGAAGTACGGCGCCTACGCCTACCAGCCGTACAACAGCAACAGCGGCGCCGACGGCATCTGGGTCGGCTTCGAGGACCCCGACACCGCCGGCAACAAAGCCCTTTACTCCAAAGCCAAGGGACTCGGCGGAGTCGCCATCTTCGATCTTTCCCTCGACGACTTCCGCGGCGTTTGCAACGGCGACAAGTTCCCGATCGTCAAGGGAGCCAAGTTCAAGTTGTAAATTAATCGAACGGCGCAGCGAGGATGCTCGGGGCAGCCGTGATCTGAGATTCCGTCTGGCCCACTTTTCTCTTGCATCATTTTTAAGTTACGACCTTTCTAAGCTCTTAATGTATACACTTAATTATTGTTTTTGTAAACAGCAAGTTCTCTGAGCCCAGAGTACAGTTATATTGTAAATAAAGAATTATTTGATACAAGTATGTAGTTACATTTTGCTTCCTCCTAGAGGAAGCTTTGTGACAGTAATTTTTGAAGTTGTTCGAAACACCCCCGAGTGGAAAGCGCTCGACGAAAGTCGGCGCAACAATGTCGCATTAGAAGAATAAACATCATTAATCGAGGAGAACGCTGCAGCTCTCGTCTCTTCTTCGAGAGACAAGCGAGGGAGAGACGAGGGAGCGCGAGATGCGCGTGGAACGAGTATTCGGGGATTGGGGCTGCCTCTCCTTGATAGGTGCAAATGCGGAATGCGCATACTCGTTGTCGAGAGAGCGTTACTATCTGGTTTTGGGATATGATTTTGTTAGAGGCGCTGGCCTTGCTATAGCTGCGATATTGCGCAAAAATCAAGAGGCGAGCAGTAATTTATTGTTTCACAGCTACGCGGAGATGAGCGCTTTAGGAACAATTACTGTACAGACAAATATTTCTAGTAACAATTTTGAAAATGATAGTAAACTCAGGGCATAGTTCTCGTAATTGAATTTTTAATCGGCGATTTTAGAATTTTTAATTGTTCGTTACATCAAATTTTATTAAATTTTTGTATCTAATTTTTTCATGCTACCGTCGTAAAATCTTATTCTATTCAAAATTCTTAAGATTTTAAGGAAAAAATAGACTGTATGATTTTTACTGTGCGGAGTATTAATTTTCATCCTGAAAAATGACCTCAATTCAATTCAATTTTCTATACAATAAAAACATGTTAACACACAATTTACTAATAAATTGAAAATTATTAAATATAATTTATTTATTATATTTTATTATCACTAAATTTGATAATTTACTGTATTGATTTGAATTTGAATAAATAATACGATTTTGCCACTGCTGTAGCATCAAACAGAGCAATTTTTACCGTACTGTCATGTTAAAATTTAACTTCGTTTCAAATAATTTTTACAAGGGAATTCTGCCCCCATGATTATCGTGGTGCAACGGCAGCGACTAAATCAATTAGGCGAGCAATCGCACAGCGGGAGAATGTCTGCACGAGCAGAAAGAAAGCGGAATGAAAAGTAGAGAGTAGAGAGCGAGCGAGAATGATATGCACGGAAAATTAGAGTAGGGGACAAAGGCGAACAAGATTCATTTGCATGAAGGATTCGACGATGACGACGACGGCGACGAGTTCACTAAAAAGCCAATTTGTTATTCTCGTTTATCCAAATTTCCCGTGCTTTAAAAAAAACTCCCTCTTCATCCGCACGCGTTTACATGCGCGAGTCTTGCCTGCGTTTTATGGATTCGCTCCGCGGAAGAGCGAGCTTTTCTACTTTTTTCCGCGCGTCGCCTTGAATATTTTAGCTCTCTCGGTGTGTAGGGAGCTTTGTTACTTGCGATTGTATTTATTTTTTTTGCGAGGCTCCGAGTTGCGTGCGGCGTTTTGTGCTGCGAACTGCCATCGTATACAGCGTCTACCGGGTTTTCAGGAATTAAGAAAGCTCCTGAAGCTGATTTACAAGTTACCTTATTTACTTGCTCTTATAAAAATTTACGTAATTTCAAGCTTGATGCTAATCAAAAAATATACTGTGTGAGTTGAGAGATTTTTTTTCTTTTTGGGATTATTTCTTTTTTAACAATACGTTATGTGACCCTTAATTTATAGTATTTTTAAATTATTTTTTTTTTGACGCAACCTAATTTTCTTAAATGAATCGTATGTAGAATAATCATGCACGAGTATAAAGTTACGTATTTTTTTAATGTGACATTTTTAACTTAACAACCTTTTAAAAAAAACTTATACTTTTCTTAAAATACCTTATAAAACCAGGGTCTGTTTTCTTTCTAAAGCTTCGGAAAGATAAGCCGATCAAATTCCACTAGTTGAAGCCTGTGTCGTTTGATTTGCTGGCACGAAAGGTGTAGCATCACACTTTAATTTAATTTTTTTCATTCAACATGGGGAACTCGATTGCCAATTTTCTCTTCCGTGTTCCTCGCGTAGCACTTTTTTCGCCTTCTCATTCAGATTCTTTGTATTAACTTATTGTTAATCTTTATTCGAACTTCATTGAGAAACTTGGGTATTATCTCTATTTCGTCTTCCAGGGACAGATATATCGTTCAGTCTGTGATCCACCGTCAAGAATGCCGAATTGTGAACTATGATACTTTTAGATTCATCTCTGTACTGCAGGTTGTTGTGGCTCTGCACGTCGTCGTCGATTCATTCGCCTTCCAATACAATGCCGTCCAGTTTCGTGGAAATGGTGTCAACCGACGTCGAGTATTTGAATATAGTTTTATTTGTATGAATAATGATCTAAATCTAAACTGTTTGCAGGAGAATAATTTCTACATGTCTAAATTAACTCAATTCAAATAAAAGTTTTAATTTTAAACGCGTATGGAGGCTTGCCGCGGTGAAGGCGCAGATCGGGTAGACGTTACAATGATGAAGGACTAATTACTCAATTAAGAAATTTCATAACAAATTTACTGCTATTAAAAAATTTATGTGCAACTTAAGAATAAGTACTTTTTATCAGTACAGAATTAAATACATCGTTTACATAATATGCCGGGTTTTCTTCAATTTCAAGCAAATACTTTTTTATAATTTAGTATACACTTTGTTTTATTTTAAATCTCATACAATTAGTTCAGCAAATTTTAATTTGATAGCCGATTTATTTTGAAATAATTAAAAGCATATTCGCGGTTCTCCACTTTGTCCATTTCTTATTCTAATAATTGTAAGTTGCATATTAGAAAGTAAACAATAAAAGAATAAACATAACCTTTTTTGTATTTAACCTTTTGTATTTTCAACCAACATTTTGTAAATTTATTTTTAAGTGAAACAATGTTTGGCTTATCGATAAAACTGTACGAAGAATGTCAAAAGCCAATTCATCCAAATTTTCAGTGGCGCTGTGAAGATCCTCGAAAGCATTGGATATTCTCAAAACACTGTTGCGATATTTTATTTCCGAAGGCATTGGCCAATCCTCCATTATTAACAGACCAGGTCCGTTTTGAATTGTAATTTATAAATTATAACGGGTTTTAAGATAATGCTTACTTTCATTTTATTTACAGATTAAACTTTATTGGCATCTATATTCAGCAAAAGGAAATTACGATCTGCTGTTCGAAAAGGAATTGAGATTCTTTATTGGATCGTCACTTTTAAAGTAGAACTATTTTTCTAACTTCTTATGACAAAAAATCCATGAATTTTTTTTTGTAACAGAGCCGCCACGAAAAAAAATCTATGTCTACGATACGTTATATTATCAGAACAACTAATCAAGTTTGACAAGTATGACTACACAAATAGAAAATATTTTCTTCAGAGGACAATAGAGATCATTAGGTACGTATTAAAGAATGATGTTTTCTTCTTCGAACCTACATTTCGATATTTACGAATTGGTACTGTTTTTTTTTCTATAATGAATAATTCAGAATTTTTGTTCTCATTTTCAGCTCTCAATCAGCCTTAGAGATAGTTTGTATTGAAGGTTTAAAGTTAACAAGAGCCGAAGGATATAAAATATTATCGTCTCTAATCAAGTCCTGCAAATCTGTGAAATATCTTTATTTATGGCGAGCTTTTAAAAGGAACGAATATGCACTACCTAAGGCAAATGAAGATCATCAAAATAACCCATATTTAGACAATTTCATTTATCAGCATCATTGGCTTAATGCCATCTTATATTTAAGATTTATAGAAACCGTAGGAGTAAATTATGCATACATAGCTTCCGAATCTGGACATGCTATTTTATTTTTAGCCAGGTATTATATCTTATTAATATGTAATTTTTAAATATCTTTTTTCGTTTCTACGAAACCTACAGAAATTGTTCATTATAGTATTTTTTGTACTTAATTTAGACATTTAAAAAAACACTGGAAATGCCTTCAACTTCTTTGTTTAGAAGAAGAGCTTCCAGGAACTTTAAATGAAAAAGGCGAAAAAAATTCTGTTGCAATACCGGACCACATTTGGATAGAAGCACGAAAATATTCACCTTTTTTAAAAGTCCACCTTGTTTTGAGTTAGTAATACATGAATAAATTTTATATTTGCAGATGATAATATTTATCCGAAATTTTTTAGATAAAGAAATTTCTTTTCTATTTGTAAAAAAATTAAACTGCAATTCATAATAATTAGGATTTGTAAAATTAAAAAATATCAAATTTTCAATATTCTTTAAAAAAAATCTATCTAAAATTTTAATACACTACTATTATATATTTAGTTGGAGTACCCCAGTATGATCGGCACAAGAAATTTCTCTCGCCAAACATTCCTATAGAAGCTTTTGTTCTGTCGACAGACGTGAAATTATTGTTTCAAAAACCTTGCATGATAGACTGCACATTGAAAACTATATACCTTTGGTACCACACATACTTAAGTAAGTCAAGGTTTTTTTTAGCAAAACAAAACTAAATTTTCAAGTATTTTAATACTTGATTATAGTAATTAAAATGAAATGTTACAGCAAGTATGCATCTCAATTTATACCACCACCGAGAATTTCTCGATAATCATTTGAGAAAAATCTTAGCGTGTTTACCGAAATTAAAATTTTTCGAATTTCTCGGTGAAGTACGAGATTTAGTCACAATTGCTACCATGTGTTGTCAAATAAAAATCGGGACTTGCAGTAAGTACTCTACGCGAAGCTCAATATTTTAAAACAGTTTATTTAATTTCAATTTTTTTTTATTTTACAGTTCCTAATAGTGTTCATTTACAAATTCAAAAACCGCTGAACATGACTACTAGATTCGACGATTGGTTGAATAAAGCACATTGTATTTTATCTGTTTTCGAAAGCGATTTCAAAAAACTGAATGTCAAATTTGAAGTAGAAGGTTATCTTACTTAGGTTTTATACACGGTTTTATAAATTCATATATTTTATATTCACATTCTTTTAAAATGATTATTACAAAATTGTAATGGCAGATTTTAAATATTTTTTAAACTACATATTTATAAATTTTGTAAAGAATAAATTATATTTAGAAAATATGCGTATTAAAAAAATTAGCAATCACACTTGATTTTTGTAAGAAGATATAATTGTTGACACTTTATTATTTCAAATAACACAAATTATAACTAATCTAATTCAATTATCAACTTAATAATCAATTAAGTTCTTTATTAACATCAGAGATCTAATCACTCTTTTTTCGAAGATATATATATGTGTATGATTTCTTATTACCGATAACGTTAAAAGTTTGTAGTCAGCAGAACTTGTCACATAGTGTTTACAAATTTTGTTCAGTAATAAAATCACAGAATTAAGTAACTTATCCCGACAGCCATGAAAGAAGAACGGCTCAAGAGGTAAGATAATGCAATTTTTAATTAAATCGCATTGCTGCATATACGAGATTGATGCATTTCTGCAATAATTAATTAGCCAAGTGTCTTTAATAAATGATTGGTCAGATTTTGATGTAACAAATCAGCCGAGCGTCTGGAGTTATTTAAAAAATATGCGAACGTATGTGCTGCTGCCATCAACGATAAGTTTCGCAATTTATTTCTTCTTTTTATTTTGTATTTCACCTCGCAATGGCGTTCATTCCGTGGGTCTCACAGGTAAACAGATCATAAGAATTTCAGTGTTTATGCCAGAAACCGCGATGGACTGTCATTCATCATATATTTACATCGTGTCATTTTTTCAACAGGACATCGGGCAAGTTGTAGTGGTAGTGACGAAGCACTCAGTGTGGACGATATACCCAAAATGAAATGTTTTAATTGTACCTGTCAGGTAAATGTATATTATTTTATTTTATTGTATATTGGTATTTAAAATTTGATAAGCACAAGCCAATTTTTTTATAGCAGCTTTTAACACGAATTATTAAAGTGTTAAAATTTATTCTTTAGAACGGGTTGATAGAATGCAAAAAAAAGAAATGCCCGCCTGTTGAAGGCTGTTATTTATTGGAAGAACCAAAAGAGGACGTGTGTTGTCAGAAATGTAAAGGTACTGTAGATATAATATCTTCGACTTGAATGAAAATTTTTTGATGATCATTAAATCATGTGAAATGTTTTAGGCTGCACCGAAGATGGCGTTTACCACGAATCGGGAACTGAATGGACAGATCCAAATGCTCCATGCAAGTTATTTACGTGCAATGCTGGCGTTACTACAGAATCAGATGTTTACTGTTACGCACCCTGTGATACGCCAACTCCCCCGGCACTTGGGAAATGTTGTCCTACTTGCACTGGTATTTATTCAGATTCAGTTAAATCTTTTAATTACACTATTTATAACTTGTGATTAGCAAATCTTTTAAAATTGGAAAATTTAAACATTTTAAATGCTTCTTAAATGGGTATAAAAGAGCCAAATACGTACTATACGTAAGAAAGATAGTATTTTTTAAAATGCCTAATTCGAATATAAAAAAAAATGTTTGTAAGTTATAAATCAACGGAATGTACAGAGAAAAAAAGATAGTAGAAATAAATCGTGCGAACTAACTTTTTAGGTTGCAAGGTCAAGGGTAAAATTATAAGGCAAGACACTCAGATAATGCCTAAAGAAGATCCATGCGTGGTGTGCAACTATTCAGCTGGAATAGTTACTTGTGTCAAAAAAATTTGTCCAGTTCTTAATTGTCCGAAATCGAAGATTGTACATGGATTCGAAGAATGCTGTCCGCAATGTTTAGGTATTTTTAAAATATTCGTCGTAAAAGATACAAATTAACTTTCTGAGTACACTTAATACAATAACTCGGATTTTAATCGTAGCTGTTTTAGTATTTTGCATTAACATTAAAATTAAATAAGTTATTTATATCAGTGCATAATTAGACGATCAAACGAACTTACCTGTAATATTTTTGAGAGAAACCTTCGGGTGGGATTTTGATTCTATTGTAATCACGAATCGTGGGTGGGATTTAATCCCTTCGAACGAGTACTCATAATTACGATCGAACTTCACTTACAGGTAAGTTCGTTTGATCGTCTAATTATACTACATACTCGTTCTCCGCGATTAAAAGGGTAGATGTTTAGAGGATTACAAAACATTTATTGAAATTAAATCTTTATTAAACATTTTATAAACTGAACAAGAATAGCTAATTATCTTAAAACTGTGCTCGCTAAATTTCCTTTGGTATTTTCTATAGGTTGATTATAAAATTTTGCAAACATTCTAGATTGCCCTGAGCATCCAGCGGCACTTTTAATTATGTTTAAATTTAAATCCGTTTTGTAGGCAGCCGACGTCGATGCGTGACGTGTGTTGTGCGCAGTAAAGGATCGATCTCGCATTGTTCTAAAACTGATTTTATCCATCTACGAATGGATTAAATATTTGCACCTTTATAGGCATTCTTATAAGTTAAAAATAGTGATTTTTCCTTATGTCTTAAGGAACGCGTTACATCTAGATATCGTAATAAGGTCGATGCTATACAAAGCTTGAGGTTGTCCTTAAAAAATGGAATAGACGCAAATAGTTTTTAAGCTCCCGATCTCGAAGTTTTTATGATGTCTCTAACACTTATATCGACCGTCATAGGTGTAACTGCAATCTGTTCTATCTTAATCACAGATAGGGTCTGTGCCCTAAAGCCTGTGCCGAGAGCTAACAAAATCACGAGTTTCTCCGTAAGTTTCCTTAGATTTAGTTCATTTAAAGGGTACCAAGACTCTATTTTATCTAGAACCACGTTGACATTCTAAGTCTTGGAATATTTCGGTGCTGTAGGGCGCAATCGAAAAACGCCTCTAAAAAACCGGTGCAACGTTGAGTCGTTTTGTAGGTCAACCTTTGAAATTAAGGAAATTGCTGATCGCATCGAATTCAATGTGCTATAAGATGATCCTTCATTGAATCTTTCTGTGAGAAATTCGATGACTGTATTGATATTTGCCTCATATGGATTGCATTTGATCTTACGGCAGAAAAACCACCAACTCTTGAGTGCGGAATCGTATTGTTTCTTAGTTGAATCGGCCAATGATGCTGTAATGATCTGTAGTGCTGATTCCGAGAGTTTCCCTGCTGCGAAGGTGTGCCGCATAGCATTGTCACAATCAATGAAAGCTGATGGGCCAACGGGTGTCTTAGATTCCTGCAAGGAGATACCAGAAGATAATTTGATGGTTGGAATATGATTGGATGTCCTGCGGACATTTTTTCGAATTCAGCTTGTCCCGTCCAAAAAGGGGCTACACCGATCACGGATGTCTTAAATTCGCGAATTTTTTTTAAGACTCGGCATTAATGAGAAAGGTGGAAACGCATAGCACAATCTGTTGCCCCAAAAACAGGTGAACGCATTTATAGTTCGAGCATCTGGGTCGTATTCCCAAGAGTAATAATCTTGACATTTTTTGTTTGCTCTAGCAGCAAACAAATCTGTTATGGGTCGTCCGAACGTTTTCACTATTCTCTCAAAGACCGTGCTTGATACCTCCCATTCCATATCTATATTGGATATACGGGATTCCGCGTTCGCTTCGGAATTTTCTTTAGAAACGATGTATTCAGCGAAAGCCCATATACCTCTAGCCTCGCACCATTGCCAAAGATCCTTTGTTAATTTATTTAAAGTTCGCTATCGATTCGATAGCTCTTTGAGTATCCTTTGTACAAGCCGTTGTTGTTCTAGATATGATAAGCATATCATCAAGGTAAATAATAATGGTTATTCCGCATTCTCTTAATCTATGAATAACTGGTTTCATAATTTTTGTGAACGCAAAAGGACACGAGCATAAACCAAACGGTAAGCATGTGAATTGATATAGTTTATTTTTTAACAAAACGCAGGTACTTCCTGTGCTTACGGCAAATAGGAACCAAGAAAAACGCGTCTTTCAAGTCAAGTTTACACATAAAATCGAAGGGGTGCAATAATTGAGCTACTAATTTTATATTTTCTAATTTAAAATGATCTACTGCACAAAAATCGTTAAATTTCTTTAAATTTAATATAAATCTGTAAGTTCCGTCCGATTTTGGAACCAAAAAGTACGATGAAATGAATCAGCTATAGCTTTCTCTAGTTCGCGAGTTTCTAAAGAACTAAACACCGGAATATCAGGTAGCCTATCCTGACATACGTCTTTGATTATTGGCAGCTCATAACCTCGAATAGCCTACCATTTGTCGAGGACAAACCTTAGTCTGCGTGTATGTACGTGTTGGCCGATGGGAGCCCTTGTCCTTCTTCGAGGCGTTGTAATTGTGGTAATAGCTCTTCTTGCGGCCGATCGTGTTCGCCTCTTGCCTCGATGGCCGCTTCCAGTTTATCGAATTGGAGGGCTTGAATGAAGTCTTTTTTAATGCCTTCATTTCTGTCTCGGTCTTTCCAATCGCTTGCCAGTCCTTAAAACGGTCACCCAGCTTCTCTCTGAACAATAGTTTTCCACTCTCTGCCTTTTCAAGGACTTCTTTTAATTTTTTGTCATAACCTGGCGTTATCTCTTTGATTCGAGGAATTAGATCCTCGTGGATTTCCAACTTTTGCTGCTTTTTTTTTTTGGGGTCTTCTCCGAAAAATAGGCTCACCTCGTTTCTGGGTGTATCAGTTTCACCCTCGAAATCGGGATTCTTATTCTGAGAGTTCGATGACGAGTCCCCGCTTAGATCACTGTCCGATGTTGAATCTGTAAGGAGATACTCACATTGTACAAATGTCGACCGAAGTCAAAAATTGGAATTATGCGGTGTCTTAACTAGAGCTAAGCTCAACCGACTAATTTGTAAACAACCGTTTCAACTAGACTGAACTCAGTCGATCAGCTTTACGGCGTCACAGCTAAAACTGTGCTCACCGGTATACTTGGTTATTCCTTAAATCTTTATCAACCTACCCGATCGACGTTGTTTCTTTGGAGGACGAGGCTCTTCCTTGAGTTTAGTGAATTCCTCTAGGACGAGCTTCAAATTCTCCTGCAATCCCTTGACCTGTTCTCGCAGGTTTTGCATTTCTACCTCTCTCTTCTTCTTACATGCCTTCTTTTCCTTTTTGTTATCCATGATAACCCTCGTCCTATTGCGCGTGATGAGACGTGCTGCGACGTTGACGCCAAAAAACGTTATGAGGATGGAGCGCGCGCGCGGCAGAGCAGATATTTGCTTTGCTTTAAAAAGGCGACATCTGACGCTAGAAAGCGATAGTACCCTTTTAATCACGGAGAACGAGAATGTAGTTATGTACAGGGTTGCGTTGCGATTGTGCAAACTGCTCCAAGTTGCAAACTTCAGAGTGAAATAAGCGTAGGAAGTATATCTATATATAGTATATCTATATATATCTATATATAGATATATTTCCTATGCTTCCTATGCTCTGAAGTTAGCAACTTGGAGCAGTTTTGCACAATCGCACCGCAACCCTGGTTATGTAGTATAATTAAATTAAAGCTGAAATCTGAAATACTCTAGCAAAAACTTTTAAAAGCATACGAATTTAAACATTTAAATAAAATACTCAATGCATTAACTAAATATAAAAATCGAATGCACGTTACATTTTCTATAATTTAAAATCATTACCCAGCTTTAATTTAATTTACATATTTTAAAACTATAATGTACGGGTAAAGCAATTAATTATTTAAATATCTATCAGGATTCAACACGCACATCAGTCCACCTAATGGTGCTTGCTTATTGGGGACAATGATTCATCAAACTGGGACACAGTTCGTTTTAGACGAATGTACTAATTGCGCATGTAATAATTCAACGTTACATTGCCAAAAAAATAGCTGTCCTATCTTACAATGTAAGAAGGAGTATCAAAAATCGTTACCAGGTGAATGCTGCGCGCAGTGTGAAAAAATTGAAGACAAAATCGAGGTTCCAATAAATGAAGATGACGAGGAACAGGTTGAGAACGAAGTTGAAAAACTTAGATCGCACAATTTTTCTTCTTTAAACAATTGCCAGTACAATGGTAAAACATATAAAGTTAGTTTATTTACGTTTTACAATTCTATTAAAAAATATAATTTGTTAATTAATAATTATGTCACTGATTTATTAAAAATCAAAAATATAACATCAGATTAAAATTTTTTGTCCAAGAGCGGCGAAAGTTGGAATGCAACGGCCTGTGAAACTTGTAGATGTGACGAGGGTAACATTGAATGTGCAGCTATATTATGCCCGGCAGTAAGCTGCCCACCCAATTCGATGGTAACTGTGCCCGAGGGACAATGTTGCCCTATTTGTGTTGAAGGTAAGTCCATAAATGAAAAAAATTTTTCTTTAATTTGAATCCCAACGAGATCTCGTAGAAACAATCATTCTTAATCAGTTCTGGTCGTAAGCTGATACATTTCTGACGAGAAACTGACGAAAATCTAGCCAAATTTTCTGCAAACTTTTCTTATTTTTAAAAGTAAAAATATCTTTAAATTGCTTGATTTAAAAATACAAGTAAAACGTTAAACCGTAAAACATAATCTCTATTATTGTTTAGGGCAAGGAGTTTGTACAGTTTTTGGTGGATCGCATGTTCGCACCTTCGATGGAAAATTGTATGCATTTATAGGCTCTTGCAAATATCAGTTAGTTAATGATTGTGATAGTGGAAATTTTAATATTCGCATAAAAAATTCAGTAACAGGAAACGACGCATCCATAAAAAGAGTGTCATTAAAATTTGGTAGCACAAAGGTGGACCTTCAACAAAATAAAAACACTAAAGTTAACGATGAAATCATTGATTTACCGTACAGCTTACCAAATAAAGTGGATATTGTTGAAATAAATGAAAATATTGTAATATCTTCAACACTTGGAATCAAAGTACAATGGAATTATATAGGCTTTCTTGAAATAGTAGTTCCAAAAAGTTATCGAAGAAAGCTTTGTGGCCTCTGTGGCAATTTTAACTCGATGCCCAGTGATGATTTGACTACTCGCGAAGGTATTCTAGTCGATGATCCAGCAATTTTCGCGCAATCTTGGACCTCAGGAGACGAAGTTTGTTTAGAAACCAGGAAATATGGAATTCGAGGATGTGATCCGAGTAAAGATAAAAGGTAAAGTCGCAAATTCTGATTCAACTTTAGTGCACGATTGTTATTGTATTGTTATTTTAATTACGTTCATTTGATTTTAAAATAAAAATTGTTTTCGCATTAATAATTTTAAAGATGAAATTGAAAGCCTTTTTCTATTATGTAATTTTTAATATTATACACAATGCAGAGCGAAACCAACGCAATACCATTATTTTTATACGAAATTAAATTAACTGAACGACTTTTATCATTTTTTTGTAGATTATGCAGTTACATGAAAGGATCAGTTTTTGAAAAATGCCTGAAAAAAATTAATGTGACGTCATATTACGAAATATGCCTAAAAGATATGTGTGAATGTTCCCCGGATGATATGCAATGCCATTGTGAGTCTTTCGCTAATTACGTCCGTGATTGTCGAAGGCTTGGAATTCTCATACCGCGATGGCGCAAAGCAGTCGGATGTTGACTTTTGAAGAGATTTTCTAATTAATTTTATGGAAAGTTGCATATTTTTAAGTTAATTTATTGTAAATATTAATAATAACAACTTCAACAATGTCTTATTTAGTATTGACAAGTAAGAAGCAAAATAAATAAAATGTTCAATATTAAAATATATTATTTTTTATTATTTCAAAAATCAGTTTCTTACTTTTATATTTTTTACTTACTTCTTTTCAGTTGTTTAATTTAATATAATATTGATTATTTATTTAAAAAATTATTTATTTAAAACGCAAAGATTTCTGATTTTCATTGCAAAGTTTGTTGAAAAATCATTTAAAAGCAGAATCTACAGTCCAATTATTGTTTTATTTCCTTCATAGGTAAGTGTATAAAGTAAATCATTACGTTTCTATTATTATAAATTATATTTACAGAAGTAAAGCAAACGGTTCAGTGAGCAAAAAATTACTAATAATAATTAATATATAAACTTAGCAGATATATTGACTTTTTTACTAGCGCAAAATGAATTCATAAGATTTTTTTCTTTTTATGAATCTTAATCAGATAAAGTTATTTATCAGATAATTTGTTTGTTTATAATTTGCTAATAACCATTTTCACTTGTATACTTTAATACGCAAAATACAACATTTATTTAAATGACTGTATCAGTAACATTTTTTAAATAATTTGATCCAGTTTAAATGGAACAAGATGCGACTAAAGCGCCCAATGGAGAAAAAGAGCAAAAATACGGGACTGGTCATATTCTACACAAATTTATTGTGCACGATCGTAATATCGTAAGTAAATATTTATTTACTATCCGATAGTACGATCGTGTACAATAAATTTGTGTAGAATATGACCAGTCCCAAAAAAACCGGTGCCAAATCATTGGCACTTAGCTTCCTCCTAACTAATTTACTGTTCCAATATTATCTCTGAGATTTATTAAAAACAATCGATTTCAACAACATAATTTCAAACTATTCTATATTTAATTAATTATTTATTTTTTTATTATTTTATTTTTATATGCCCATTTTAGAATTGGATGAACAACAAACAAAATTTAAATCAAAATTTTGTTATCCGAATATTTAAAGTCTTAAAAAACAGAATTTTTGAAACTCCGGGCACAAAGCTTGATTTCACGCAAGTTTGAATAAAAGTGCATGTGCTAAATGAAGCTTTGTACAAGTCTTATAAAAAAATAATGTTCAATTACAAGAGCAAAAAGGTGATTTTCATCTGGTGTTATCTTTTCACACTATCTTCCTTTTGAAGAAAATTAAATCAATGTTTCAAGTAAATTGAATTTTCTCTAGTAATTATTAGTCAAACAAAAGTAATTTTTTGTATTTGATTTGAACTAAATTGCTGAAACTAATGTAAACAATCATAATAAAATAATAATAATAATAAAAATATGACTGTACTATACATATAAGTACATATAAGAATAAAATATGTACGAACAAATGTCATCCAGATTTAGCTATGTATTAAAATTTATCACTTTCGTTATTTTTATAATTACTTTCGTTTTCATCTTGGTTAACTGAATCTAAAGTATTAAGATGTCCAAAAACTTAACTTTATTTTAATTCTATAGTTATTCATGAGTTTATACTGTTCGTATTTTACTTCTATCACTAATTGACTGTCCTGTTTATCAAGACTTTTTTACACTCGCATGACGACGAGTCTCTCCTCTTTTATTCGCGGAAAATCATCTTGCGCGTAATAACACAGCGGGCTCGTTACGCTTATCAAGTTATTCCCGAAAATTTACGCGCGCCTCAACAATTCCCTCGTTCCCAGAAGCGCAAAATTCAAATTCTGACTCGCTGGCTCTTTTTGCCATTGCAAATCAGTGCGCCTCGGCAAAAGAAGCATAAAACGCTTGATTACTCGTCGCGCAACGCGAGCGCGCACCGAGCTTTTTTCTCCCCCTCGCGCGCCGAGAAGACGAGGACGAGAGGAAGAGGGAGGTGGCTTTCGTTTGCGAGGAGGTTAATTAGCGGGCCATCTCGGCTGTCTTATTTGTAATTTATATGCCCCGATAGCTTGCGCGCCACACACACACGCACGCACGCACACACTCGAGGAGGGGAGAGAGAGAGAGAGAGAGAGCGGAGAGCCGCGCCGCAGGAAGCTTGTCGTACGTCTGCTTAATTTTGCGTTCGTTCTTTTTTAATGCGCGCTGAAGGATACTTTTGGTAATAATTACGCTGATGAAAAGCCGAGGGGATCGAGCGCCGTTCCTTGAAAATTTCTTTTCGATGCTGTTTACTTGCACTCGAGCCTTTCGAGCTGTACGCATGCAGTTAATTTAAACAAATGAAAAATAACTGATAAGTATTTCTGTTGAAATAGAAGCTCGTTTTTTCAAACATTTATCTTGTATGATAATTTCGAGGTATGGATATTATATAACTGCATTAGTACATAACGAGATTACACTAATTAAATTAAAAAATGAAAAAATATGTTTGCAAAATATTGACAAGTAACTGTATATACTTTCCACTCTACATGAATAATAAATCACTGTATATAAGTAGTACTCGATTATAATTTAGTATTGTAACTGGTTCAATGCGATTAGCCTTACCTTGATGGTTTCCCTCAATATGTAAGCAATGTGTTCTTCCCTCATTCTTTTGTCGGTCACCTGTAAGCCTCTGACAAGATCGATAACAGGGCCTCCTTCGCATAACTGAAAGCAGAAACGAGACAGGAAAATAATTTTGGCCCGAAAAATATAAACGATTCGCGCATATATACCGCTTCTTCCGGTAAGCTGCAAATCAATTGACAAGATTTATTTGACTCTCATTTAGCAGTAAAATAAAAGGGCTATTCCCCGGCGCGTATAAATGACAGTTTAATCGAAGAAAATGCAAATATCCCCAGCTAGGCGGCAGCTTCAAAATTACGACTGTCGTCGCGGCTCTCTCTACGGCCGCATACATATAATTATAGCGCACGCGGAAGTAATCTGTGTCAAGCGATGAGATTAGAATTGAATCGCGGCGGCCGCGCGGCCGGCGGATCCTCCTGCGCGCGAGATTGCCCCACGTGACCAATTTTGCACTTCATCTCGCGATTTTCAATTGCCGCCGTCGCCAAGTGCAATTTTGAGAGAGCCGCGGGGAATTAATTGCGCCGCTCGGCCGGCTGAATATATATCCAGCGGCTGAACTCTCCGCGAAGCGAAGGTCGATCGCCGGTTCCTTCGGGTCTCGAAAGTCTCGCGCGCTAATAAATTAAGAAATCTGGGTTGACAGCTGGTTTGACAGTGCTGTATTTCACGAAAAACTCATTTCACTCGACGGCGGATATTTTTTATCTTGGAAAATCTTATTAACTTTTAATTGAAGCCCGGCGAATTTTTCGCCGGGCGACTTATTGAATTACGATTAAAACATTCGTTTCCTCGCCAAAGGCTCTTGAAAATTGACAATGAAATATTAATGAACTCCTTGAACTTCTTTTTTTATCTTTGAAAAAGCAAATTACAACTATAATTTACTGCGCCCGTAAGCAAATATGCCATTAACCGCGGAGAAAAATTAGCGCGCACCGCGAGCTCTCTTTGTTTACCGTTCTGAAAAAAAGAAAAAAAAAACGAGTAAACTCCAGTAGTTAAAGTCTTGTCGGGACAACTCGGTGGTCCATTGCAATACGTTATTGCAGGCCTCGCGCGCCTGAAAACTTGTCTCGCGAGCTTGTCTATAGTAGGCGCGCGACGCATGAAAGGTATACGGACGGAGAACGAGAGGGAAAGAGATAACTCCGCGAGTCCGATCGACTCGCGGAGCGATAAATTAGTTTTGGAAATCAGGAGCAATTACAGGTGCTGATAGTGAAAGTAGTTTACACGTCGATGTAAGGTAAAGCGTTGATTGCCGCTCCAGATGTGCCGCGCAAAAAAACGGCCCTGGTAATAAAATTTTCTCTAATGTAAGTACTCGGAGTTGAATTAGCGCGCCGATTTATCAGAGCGGAGATTAAGTCTTTGAATGCGGAACCGGCGGCGGAATTGTTTCGGTCCTACTGGGGTTTTATCAAATAATTAAATAATTTCATCTTATTACTGTTATCTCCCTTCCTCGTGACTTTTTAATTAAGAAGTAATAAATTGTAAGAGCTGCGTTGCAACATTCGCGGATATTAACAACGTACTGGACCACTTTGGTAATACGTCATCATCAAAACAGGCTTTATCGAGATATTATATCGAAAAGGAATTTTCGTCGATATAGAAAAAAAAAAAAAAAAAAATAAGAGAAGCCTCGGATGAAGAATCGAATGAATAAACGAGTGCACAGCAATCGGTTTAGCACTTTGTCGGCGGTGCAGGAAGGAAGAGAGGCCATGCAGGCTCGCGGAGGCAGGCGGTAGCCGTGGTGCTTGCATATAATGGCGCATTTTGTAAGTCAATCGAGCGCGCTTAGGCGTTACGACAATGCGCCGGAGATTTATCGCCGGCGATATTTCATATCAAGCGTTTACACGGGGGCCCTTTGTCAGGGCCGCTGCTCGACGCGCGCCGCCGCCGCGGCGATGAGACTCGAGAGCACCGCTCGTTAATCTTAATAGGGACGATGCTGAGAAATTTTCCGAGCTACGGCGATGTATGCGCTGCCGGTAATCGATCCCCTGGCGTCTTCGATGAGTGTACGAGCTTACGAGGAGAGTGCACGGATTTCGTGCAAACTTTGAACGAGGGTTTCTTATGTGACAAAGTATGAAGAAAGCCAAAATATTAGGGTCTAACGCTCAAAGTTTTCGACACTAGAGGTAAACAACGTTTGTATTTCGTTATTTGACGATAACTCGCCTCCTATTAAACCTATAGAAATTCCACCAAAATGCAAGGAAAAGTAGAGGAAAAGACCGATAATTTGAGGTTGTACGTTAAAAAATTTCTAATGCTTCAAAATTCATGGATAATCAAAGTGTAGTATCAAAAACTATATAAAAACGAATATAACAAAGATAATACCCATTATCAAGAGCTCATATTTAATTATCGCGCTGAAACTTTGAACCCGCGTACATACTCTCCTAATTAGAGGAGGGCTTGCCTCGACATATCTGTGCAGCCGATTCCTCTGTTCGCAGATTCGATCGGGCTATCAGGTCTTAGGTTGCAGGCACGTCAAAGACATTCTGCGTCAAAGCCCACGTAGCGGGGCCCCTCGGGCGATTGATAGAGTCCGCGCGGCGTAATTAATAATCGCGCTCTCGTCTCGGTCGGTCCGGCCGGGGCAATAATATTTAGGCGCAGAGAGAGCGGCGGAGGTCCGCCCGTAAATTAGGCCGGCCGACGTGGCGGGTTTCACCTGCTCGGGCTCGCAACGAGTTTAATGATTGTTTAATGGGCGCGCGTGTCATAAATTATCCGCGCGTTCGAGCGTCTCAAGTGCCTGGAATTGCCTCCGGTGGGTGTGCGCATACATACACATATATATGTATAACCGCGTACACACGCGAGCCGCGCGCGGTGAGTTACGACGTTGTGACTGCAAGTGCGTTTACGGGCATTTGCCGCGGAGAGCGAGGCGTTTTGTCGCTGCCGTTAACGGCCGCCGCCACTCTTTATTCCGGACAATATGCACGCGGACAGCTTGCCGGCGCGGAGTAGAATATCGGCCCGGAGCGACGTGTGTTTCGCTCCGTGTTCCTCTAACCGATCGATAAATCAAGTAATAACTCACCTCCATGACGAACCAAATCTGATCGTATTCCGTCTTCTTGCCGGAGCGCCTCCTGTACACCCCGTAGAACTCCGGCAGATTCGGGTGGCTCGAGAAGTCCCTCAGCACTCGGTACTCCTCCACGATCAGCGGCTGCGTCTCCGGGGTCAATTTTTGAATCTTTATGGCAACCTTCCTGCCTGGAACGAATCGTCGGTGAGAGCTCTTTCAGCGAAAGATAATATAGGAAAAATTTGAAAAAAAAACTGAAACTTACTGGCTTCCTCGTCGTAGGCCTCGTAGACGTCCCCGCAGACGCCGCTGCCGATGCAGTCTTTGAGCGCGTATTTCTTGCCCGGATCTTGGATGCTGTCGAGCCGCTGGAGTTTCTGGCCCCCGCCGCCACCGCCGCCGCCGCCGCCGCCTCGGTCGCGGTCGCCACCACCCCTGCCGCGGCTCCGCTCGCGCTGCTCGTACTCGTCCTCCTCCTCCTCGTCGTGGCCGCGCCTGCCCCGCCGGCCGTACTCGCTCATCGCGCCGGTCAGACACCGGCCGACTATCTGGAACTGAAGGATTTTTGTTTAGGCACTGCTTAAGCTCGTTCGCTCTCGGTGTACAAGTTCTTTATTAATTGAATTGAGCTTGGTAATTTAAATACTGATGTGTTTTTTGCTGTTTTTAGAAATTACGTGGATCTTGATGCAAAGCGTATTCGATATAATGTTCTATTAATGCAATAACGAAAGAAGGATGCCCATGTATTACTGGATATATAGATATATTCTCCACGTTCGTTCCTTAAAAAATTGATGGGTTAGAAAGTAAAGTCAGTTTATTCGTGATGTGATTGACTGATCAGTTTATTCGTGATCTGATTGGCGGAAAAAAAGAAAATAGTACGCGCGCAGCACTTTGGATTTCACTAGAATTTAAAAAAAATTCAAAACCGTATAATTCTTTTTCCCTGGATTTTTCCACATAAGTTTTTTGTTGAAAATAAAGATCTTTAAGGGCCCTAAATGACTGATAATGTTTTGTACGTTTTGTAGCGTTTTAACAGCATTTTGTCAGCGGTGACATCCTTCTTTAAAGACTACTTGTAAGAACAATTGTAATATTAACAATTGTTTATTACAATTACAGCGTATTTTGAAGATTTTTTTCTCGGTTTTAAAAATACGAATAAATAAATGAATAATAAATTTAATGATGAAAAAATCCGAATCCCAAAAGCACTGGAACTGATTGAGATAATGGTACTTAAAATGGTTTTGTTATGAGGTTCGATGGAACGAAATAATTAGATCTCTAGATGCACATGAAAGTTTGCGTTTGAGGTCGAGAGTTTCCTTCTTTTACGAAAGATGAAGATGTGGGAAGTACTTCTGGCTCGATAACTCAAAGCCGAGTGCTAATTAGCTTTTGCATTAATAGCTAATTAGGTACATCAAATGAGAGGCTCAAAGTGGCTCGAGTGGCGAGCATGACTACGTCGATCATGAATTATAGATGCCCCATCTGCTCTAGTGTTTCTTTGCCTACTTGCGTGCTTAATACGAGAGAAATCTGCCGAGATTATCATACTCCTATGTAGATTTTACCCAAGAGCGCCTGCACCTGACAATTACGAAAATTCTTACTTTATATTAGTATAGAATTTTAAATTTTGTGATTCGTGCCTTAATTATTGATAATTTAAAATTGTTCGAATTTCACTTCGCGACTGATTAAAAATAATCTTCGGTTATTGTGTTTAATTTTTATCTGAACCGCGTAATTTCAAGTTTAAACAGTGTAATTATTTTTAATTTTTCTAATAATACATGCTCTTAGGAGATAAATAACTAAAATTTCTTAATTATACGTTTAATTAAGGGTGATAACGATATCGCAAAAAACAGAAATGTCGTGAAAAACATAAGTTTTTATGGCAATAATTTCTCATAGTTATTATCATGTTTTATTCTTTCGTACACCTAATACAAAAATATTTTTGCCAAACTTAAATATTACTTTATACACGGAGAAAAATGTTCTATAATAAAAATTACTATACTATATAGTACAATTTAATAGAATTGTAGTAAAGTTCTATTAAATTTTAACAAGTTTGTCCCAGCATTACAAAAAGGTATAGTAATTTTTACTGAACATTTTTCCGAGTGTAAAAACAAAAATGCGTATAACAAAAAATACAAGCAGAATTAAAGGCAAAAGCGAAAAGGCCCTTGAAGATATTGTCAAAGGGTCGCGCAATAAAAGAGCTTTTTCCAGGCTAAAGTGCAGCGCGTCCACCGCAGGGAGCGAGAGAGAGAGAGAAAGAGAGAGACTCGTGACAACTTGTAGGGCTGCGTACCGGGTATACCGAGGCTCGCTCGCGGCCGCGGCGGCTAATGTACACATGTACATATCCCGTTTATCGGATTTCCGGAATTGCGTAAGGCGTATTTTGCGATGCGCGAATATCTCCGCCGGGCGTCCCGAGGCTATACGCTATTCGCGAGGCCGAACTCGCCCGTCGCGTAATACGTAATCTCGAGGCTCCATCGATCACCCCCCGATTGAGGGACAGATTTGCTGGGGTATGATTTTTTTTTTAAGCTTCGTCTCTCTCTCTCTCTCTCTCTCTCTCTCTCTCTGTTTGTCGACCAAAGTCAAGCTGGATTCTGAGTGTTTTCCAGTGTTACGTAAGGGAATTGTACGCTTTTATTTTTAATTTTCGTCGAATAAGAGGATTGCGGAAATTTCCAAGTTGATTATGCTCGGGACAAAGGGGGACGATTAACTTTCTTATCTCCCCGGGAGCAGAAGCGATTTTGTCATGCCTCGTTGCGACGACGGAGATTCTAGTCGACGGAGTGGAAGCAATTGATTTCCGGAAGTCGTGTGCTGGGCTTAGTCGGCTAATTGAAATGCGAGTTTCTTAATTCGAACGAACTTTGATTGGCTGCATGAAGCGATAATTAGAGCTTTCCTGCGTGAAATAATCGATAATAATCCCCGCGGAGCTGCCGATGATTTTCTAATTTTAAAATCAACCCACGAAGCTGGTAAACAAACGAAAGCGACGCACCGTCCGAGCGCGAGAAGAGGACGGCTCGTGGTAATCTCGTTTCTCGAGCATCAGCTTTCATTAAAGTAAAAGTGCAGCTAACTTCCCTCCTCCATCAGTTCTCATTAGCCTCGAATCCCTCAAAAACTGCCTCCCCGCCTGAGAAGAAGCTTCTCCCTTGAAACTCGCGCATATTGCGTAACCGACGCCAATGTGCACCGCGAGCGCGCGACTATCGATACATAAAGTCCGCGAGTTTTCGAACGAGTCTTTTCCCGCAGGCGGCTCGTCGCGCGCGCATAAATTAGATCAATTCGAAGGTCCGCGCGCGGATCCGGTCTCACGCGGGGGGTGTCGGGGAAGTTCATCGATCCTTACGGCCGCTCGGAATATCGATGGGCTTTTTGCCGGCGTTCCGAGAAATCTCCGCACTTTCGAGAGGGAGTCGGCAAGAAGCCGATGTTATACGTGTCGTCGAGGCGTCGCGAGAGATGGAGGAGAGAGATCGCCTCCTTTTTTTTCATTCTCTCTCGGACGAGTAGGTGCCGATGCGAAGCTCCTGATGAAGGAGCTTTTTTGTCGCGGGCTGGAGACGCGCATTGAATTAGCCGGAGCCGTGTTCGACGCCAGCTGTGATTTATAAAATTGGACGCTTTACTTTCATCGCCGGGTGTCGTTTTTTGCGAGCTTATATAGAACTTGCTCGCGATAAAACTCGAGCCAACTACAGTTATTTCTTATCATAGGTTGGGAGATGATGTGAATGAGTACACCGAGAATTTTAATTCCACGTACAACGTTTCGGTAGCTAGTT
>JAWWML010000001.1:20486913-20508745 GCA_035047165.1 Ormyrus rosae | reverse complement strand
AATTGTGAATTTAAGTATACTTCAGTGTACGAAAATCCCATTTACTTTTCATAGATTAATGAAAACATTTTTAATTATCGACAAATTATCATCTAAAAATGAAATCTTAGTCCAAAATTCAAAGCAAAGAGAATCAAAAACAATTTCCATCAATCCATCAGAAGCAGATACAGTTAATCGAGAAAAAACGATCGGCGAAACTATCGAATAACCCGAAAAATCGACGAAAATATTCCCTGTAGAATAGAACAGTCAAGAACCTGTCCCGAGGTGTAAAATCGCGCATGTCAACTATATAGATTATACGAACGGTGCACGCGTTACATGACGGAGCAACGGGTGACGTTGTATCTGTTGTCTTGGTCCACATTGTTGATGCTGAGCACCTTGAGCAGCCGCTCGGTGTCCTTGAACGCGCTTTGCTGCCTGATGCCGCCGGCCTCGAGCATCGACTTCATCGTCTTCTCGCGCATCGTCGCGATCATCATGCGGTGGCGTCGGCGCCGCTTGCGGCTACGGCACTTGGGCAGCGAGAGCTCGAAGAATTCGCCGAGTCGCAGCCGGATCGGCCAGGTGGTCATCTCCTCGTCCACGCGGATTTCCACGAGGTCGTCGATCGCCGGCTCCGGCTGCTGCTTTTTTCGCTTCTCCTCCTTGCTCCGAAGCTTCTTCTTAACCTGTAGAGGGGAGGAGAGTTTGCTTTGTAATGCTATGCTGGCTGTATGTTGGACAGTCGACATTCCGCGTGTCACATCGATGGGATACATTGAATATCGAGTAAACGATTTCGGGAGCACTTCGGACACCTGAACGTGCCGAGAATGTGGGAAGGATTCGCTGTGGAGGGATTTGTGCAATATAGTCATTTTGAATTTAAGACATTTTTAGTTTATACGATGTTGATTTATTTTATCCTACTACACGAGTAAAAATTTAGCTAAAACAGTCATTGCAATTGAAGAAAATACTTATATTTATGTTTATAACAAGTGCATAAAACATATAGACAAAGGTGATAATTGTTTGTACTATGAAATAGATAGAATTAAATGTTACTGTTAAAAGTAAATGGAACCGCTTTATCGTTAAAAAAATTCAAAGTTAATTCCCAATAAGATTATACGATTGTTCAAGCAAAAAAGCACTTTTATCATCGTCAAATAATTATTTAGCGGTTCCACTTCAACTATACGAATTTATTCGTTTGTATATAGAAATATGGGCTGATAAAGATCTATAATGAAACAGTAATAACGTATCAAAAAAGAAGGATCTTTGAGATGCAATATGAAATGTACCCTTATTATTGGTTGATACCAGAAGTGGTCTCAAATCCCATCGATATTCGGGTTCCGTAGGCTTCGACCGCTCCTTATTAGTTAAAATTTCGTTGTAATATCCAGGAAATCTCGATTTTAAAAATCGCTCAAACCCCCACCGTACTGAACTAACCTTATCCCCGAAGTATCTGGGCCGCTGCTGCTGGTATACCTGATGCTGGTGTATCTGTTGGGCGTCCTGCTCGTTGCCCCAGTCGAGTACTACCGGTCCGTTGTCCTGGGGGAAACTGTCGTGCACCCTGACCGGCCTGGCGAGCGACGACCGTTTTCGAGCGGGAGTCGGGGGCTTCTTCTGGTGCTTGTTAAGCGATTGCTGGCTCCTGGCCTCGTTGAAGCTGCTGCCGCTGCTGTTGCAGTTCTTGGACAACCAGCGGCGAATTGACGGGTCCTTGACGCTCATCAGGTAATTCTCCAAGCCCTTGCTGTTGCCGCTACCGCTGGCGGCAAAGCTTTTGCTGCTGGCGGCTGCTTGGAGGTTGTTGATCTTCTGAACCTTGGGCTTATTGCTGGCACTGTTCTTCTGGTTCTTGTTGTTGTTCTGATTATTGTTGTTGTTATTGTTATTGTTATTGTTGTTGTTCTTGCCGGCGAGCTTTGAGCGGCTGGCTACGTTCGTCCTGTTGTTCTTGCCGACGGCGGTTTTGCTGCCGGCTGCGCAGTGGTTATTGATGTTGTTCTTGTTCTTGAGGAGGAGGTCGTGTCGGCACTGCTCGGCGCACTGCAAACAGTCGTAGTACTTTTCCGAGGCGCTTTTCGGCCCAGGGCCGCGCGGACGAGTGCGGTAACGTCGGCGGTCGGACCCTTCTTGGGCCTGAGAGGGTTGCCGTCACACCTCCTGGAGGTATTTGAGCGGACAGAGGGTCTCCTTGTACTGAATCTCGCCGTCCTTGCTGGTCTGAACGGATGTCAGCACGTCCGAGGCGCAACGGACCATTGCCACCCCCTCGACCTCGTCGCCGATTTGAACGACGATCTGGGCAGGATAAATCAGCTGAGTTTATGCTGCATAAAATTTGCGACTATTTCTTGTTGATTAATTTATTACGGAATGTGAAAAAGTTTTTTACAAGTGTAAAAAACTTGTTTGATAATTTCGAATAATGAAATATTTTATTCAGAATTGCTTCAATTTGCAGGGTTGAAACTTAGAATACATTAAAATTTAGAATTATTTAAGTATTTCTTACTTGATCTCGTAAAAGTGTTATCTGATCGGATAACTGAAGATTTCGGGTAACTTGAAGAGTTTTTTGACCAGATTCCACTCTCATAACGTACGTACTAGGAAAGTAGCCTATTCTTGCGCCAAAATATTTTCCTTTCCACCAGTCCCTGTCGGTTTTATCGATAACGGTAACTTTGTCGCCCGCTCTGAAATTGCAAATCAAGTTTCTTTAGAAAATTACTATTTAAATAGGTGTACTTAAGAGAATAGAGCCATTTAAACGTAATACGTTAATGCATAATTGAAACGTTTCGTAAAGGCCATTTAATCTTCCTAAGTATTTGCGTCGCTGTAAAGGAATATTTAATGCCTGTGATTTAGGTAAGTAAGGTCTTATTCAGTTCACATTGTTCTTAGTTCTTGTAAAGTGAAACGTACGTTCCACGTGACGCGTAAGATTTAACTCCTAACTAGCTTGTATAAGTTTCGACAAAGTTCCTCAACAACAATGCAACTGTAAACTTCTAAAACACTTCATTATCAGCCTATTTGAGACAAAATGTTACCTAATCCTTGAATGAAATACGAACGGAAAAACCGCATCGTTAGAATATTTATCAGGTGAAATTAAGTATGAACAGCGGTGCATTAATTAGGCATTTCATGTAAATTACCGTTTAAGACATTGTTGTAATTTAAAAATACTACAGATTCAAACTATTATCATTGTAAATAAAATAAAACGAATTTTCAAAATCGTTTCTTTAGTTATTATTCAATAATATATGCTTACTTGAGGTCGATCTCGTCGCGATGTCTGGCTTCGAAGTTGTAAAGGACGACGTACAAATTGTTGGCGGGCAGTATGCGTTTGCCCGGCGGGTTCAGGTGATTCTGATTGTTCATGTGAGGCGACGGACAAGGAGAGGTGCTCGCCGACGAGTAAGACTTCTCGTTTTCGTCCGGCAACTCGACGCTCGACATCCTGATGGTATTGCGGAGGTGCTGCTTGTGTATGCCGTGGATGCTCTGGCCTGGACTGCAAGGGGCGGCTGTAATGCGAAAAGAAATTAGAAGCCATTCCAACTTATTGGAAGGGAAAAGTGGGGTACTTATTTTTATTTAATAAAAATTGTACTATCGGTATTAATTGTTTGTACAATCATTAATAATTAATATAATGTAAAAAAAAAACTACCTTACAATATCCACGGGATGAAAAAGGATATTTTGAAATTCCTCTATCACGAAGGAGTATCAAAGTTATTCCTCGATTCGCGCGTTAAAGTCCATTAGCCGAAAATACGACTTCGACAGTACATCCGAACAAGTAGGTCAAGCGATCCACAGGCACGAATCATCGCAGTGGATTAATCTTTCAATGCTGTCGCTGGTTACAATCCGTTTCAACAAATAACCGAGACGCGAGAGGTGAGACTTGAGTTTTCACAACTGCTCAATTGGAAACAGACGCCTGACTCAGGATCTTTTATATGGGTACAAGGTTGTTTCGCGCAGATTTAGCTTTTCGAAACTTTGCTCGGTCTCGCGGAAATTCAATTTTCGTTCTTATTTTTATTAAAATTTTATTTTTCCTTTTAATTGAATAATGGAGATGACTATTAAATCTGTTAAATCGAGGATTATCGTAAACGTTATTCCAATTTTAAATATATTAGGCTAGAATAGAAAATGTCGAAATTAAAGTCGTAAAAACTCGATATTTCCACGCCCGACAAAGTACGATTTCGCAAAAACAATAACCCGAAGCTAACTAACGCCCATTAAAACGACAATTTACAAAAGATCCCCCCAACCCTCCAACCCCCCAACAAAAGGGTGTACAGGAATCAGCCTCTAAGGAAAAAAACAATTCCACGCGGGGGCCAAGAGATAATAATTACGCTTACATAATCTATTGATGCTGCCGCTGTCCGATCGTCGGGGCGGCGTCGACTCCCTCTGGCCCGAGCTGTGATAATCTCGGGGTCTGTGCCGCACGTGGGCCGATCCCTCCGGCGAGTCGAGGCTCAGGCTCTTCATGCGCAGATTCAGCCTCTCCCTGCGGCGCTGCGGACTGTGCGGTGCTTCTCGTTGCGGGGGGAAAATTTTTCAAAATTATCAACGGCGACATATTGTTGCGGGGCTGGTTTCTTATTTTTTTTTGTTTCTGGCGGAAGGTTTTCTATCCGCCGGGCCCGGGATTCCAGCGGCAATCTTATTTTTTACTGTTTTTTTTTTTTTTTTTTTTGAAAAAAGGTTTTCGAAAACGGTAAGAACCGGAGAGTATGCTGTCGAGTAGTTGTCTTCATAATGCACGAATGCGCTGTTTTTAAGTTTTTTTTTCTAAATTTATTCACTTCATCGTTTGATACTTTAAGTTCACGAGGCAATAAACGTATTAATGAAAAATTACTTTAATTATTGTACATTTTCTGAATAATGTGGCCCTTTTTAACGTCAGAAAGGCAGATTTTAGTAGAAATGTATTTAAAATTCTTTTTTCGAACTATTATATATAAATGAACTTCCAATATTCAATCAAATTTTAAATTGCTGCATTTTATCCGGAATATATCGACCATTTTACCGGAATCATTTTACATTCAGATTGACCTATTTGAGGTGTTCGTACAAAAGTTATAAAAAATGTAAGAACCCGACTCGCCACACTCGAAATCCATACACCAGGAGCTTTTCCGCATAAATGTTTCAAAATTCAATTGCACTGTTTTATCCGAAGCTCCCTAACCCATCGTTCAATTGAAAACAAGCCGTAAGTTCTCCGCGCGAATCGCTTTTGTCAAAAAGCCAGCTTTCTCCCGGCCGAAAGCAGCCTCCGCGGCGCGAGGACTGTCGACGACAAAGGTGTGTACAAAAAAGCTCGCAATAAACAAGTTACTTGCCGCTGGAACTCGACCCCCGGCGTTTTTACATGCGCTTTTGCCTACGAGAACACGAACGCACACACCACACACACACACACACAGAGGCATGCCACAATAGACGCGGAGAGGTGTTGGCGCGCAGATATTCTCGGCGCTGAAAAGAAGTGTGAGAGAGAGAGAGAGAGAGAGAAAGAGAGAGCTCTCCACGGGGACACGAGTCGCGCGGCGGCTTCGGCCTCCGAGTCGCACCTTTAATATACCTACCTCGTGCACCGCACCATCCCCCGAGGAGCTGCCGGCTTATTTGTGGCATTTGCGTTTTATATCGCGTGTGTGCCGCGCTCTCTGTTTCTCGGGCGCGCTTTTTCCTCGCCGCCGCCTCGTTCCGCCTGCTTTTTGCATTCCGCGCTTTTGCCCCGCGTAACTTACCTCGGCTGCTCTTGTCCCCGTTAAAACGTGCCTGGGAACGTCGGCTCTCTTGTTCGGCAAACTCGAGCTTTTTTATATTATTATTTACTCGTTCGCCATTGTTGCTTAAATGGCTGCTTCGTTCTCGATTACAATAGCGTGGATTGTGCGGTGTATATACAATATTTTGCGGTTTTTCGTTGTACGTCTAATAATGATGATCAGAACAATGAGAAGCGATGAGAAACATATATTTTTGATCCTTAAAATAATCATGACAATTTTAGTGATTTATTTCCATATATTGTAATGCTGAAGACTTTCGCGATCAAACCCTGATATTTCTACACTTGCTATGTACGTTTTCTTAATTTATATTCTTGTTTTACTTATTGTATAATTTTACAATTACACGCTTAACGTTTAACAATCCAAAAATCCAGAATTCGCGATAAAAAGTATAAAAGATGCCAAATTACCGAAAGACTAAAAACCCCTAGGAAATTCCTTACTTCGACAAAGCTCAACGCCCTCATTAAATATTTCAAACTCTTAATTTATACGAGCAACGAAATACACCTCTTCCAGGAATCGTTCGAGAATATTTATGAACACAAACCGCGCCCACAAACGCTTCCCACCACTAAGCCCGTATCAAAATGCTTCATGCATTTTAAGCAACGCAACATCGCCGGCGAAGCTCGCTCACCTTTCCCTCCATAAAATTTTATCCGCCGCTCGGATAAGGAAAGCGCGATCGCCCGGCTAAATGATCTTCCCCCCCCCCTCCCGCCGCTACGATAAATAAAAAAATCTCCGTAAGCCGAGCGTTATTACGCGCACTCCGTTCACGTCGCGCGATGTATAATACGCGATTCGAGCGTATTATGACTGGCGCGTTTTACAAGCGCCTCGTAAATCAACGTCGTCCCCTTCTCCCGAGCCCTTTGAGCTCTCCTCAGCTTGGTAATATCGATGCGCGCTAAACGATTAGACGAACTTCGCGTCAACTGCGAGGCCATTAATCCTCGGCTGGTGTTAATGAGTATAAAAGGCGACGGAGCTCCGGGAGGTGTCAAAGAATGGGGTAAAAGGGAGCTGCTTCGGCGAAGTTTCGAAATTAATTTCGAATCGGGGAACGGAGGGTTGAGGAGCTGCGAATCGTTTTGAGTGTTGGAGGCGGATGAGTATTACACGATGCGGATTTGATTCGGATGTTGAAAACGATTTATTAGGGGTATAATTGAAGTGGAATAGAAAAAAAAATATTTTGTTCCTGACGATTCATTTAATCCTTAACTTACTGCTTTAAGATATTGTATTTTTACTTTTTAATAATGCGTTAAAATCGATTTAGAATTTATAAAAGAGGTTCCCGTATATTTTATCTTTGCTATGCTTATTTTCAATAGACGAGCATCAAGTTTTATGATTGATTGCTCTTAATCGTTATTTTTGAAAAGCTTCCGCCGATGTGAATTTAAGCATGACTGGAATTTCCTCACTTTTTAATTTATTCAGGAACGTTAAAAATTTACGCTGTCATGTACACTTGTTTCTTACTTGCTTTATACCTTCTTGCTGAATGCACTTAGTTTTTTCTCGGTCATAATTTTAATTTATGCTAAAGCGACATTAATTATGGAGGAGCGAAATGCTTAATTAAGCTCCACTAAACGTATTCAAACCTGTACAAGCTAATCCAAATAATAATAAAAATAATTAGATTAGAATTTGCTCGAATAGTAATTGCAGTGATTATATAATTGAAGTATAAATGTATGTCATGACTCTAAACGTCGATTTATTTACATATAGCTTAATTTATCAATTAATGAAATTCATTGACTATAATTTTCCTCCTAAAATTAATTAACCATCATCATCATTTACTATTATAGTCAAGATTATAAATTAATAAAGAAAACTACTACATCATTAACCATCAAATATTAACAATGAAGCAGTCAGATATGATTGCAAACGTCAGAAAGAAAATTAAGAGATCTTCTTTCAAAAGTACAAATGAAATATTAATTCTTCTATCTCGATTATGATCGAAATTATTAATTTGTACATTTACGGAAATCCCATAAATTGTACCTACAGAAGAACATAACTATGTATAATGCAATCCGTATCAATGTCGATTAATTTCCTTTCTTGAATCCACATTCTATAAATAATTTGATCCTGTGAGTAAACCTCTAGCAATAACATGGATATCTGCCCACGTTTAACAAAGAATCGTCTGAAATTAATGAGTTTCCGAACCACAACACCGAACTCAAATAAAACTTTGACGAAAACCCCCATCAAGAAGTTGGGAAAAGCTCGGCGAACAAAATAAGAAGGCTTCCGAGGAGCGCGGGTCAGCGAGGACTTGGCAATTTCGTTATAAATCCTTGAGCGGCCTCCTCGGCAGCGCCGGAGAACTTCGAGTCTGACGCTTCAATTACTTGACGAGCTTATAATAAAGTGCATTCCCGCGGGTCGCGGCCCGCGCTGCAGAAATTCATTTATCCCACGACAAAGGGTTTACATATATACACATCGAGAGACGTTCCGTCTGAAAGCAAGACGAATTGCTCTTTCGTCCATCGGCAGACCTCTCTCCCTCCTCTTCCCCCCCTGCTTCCTCCTTGCAAAATTCAGGAGCGAGCGCGAATGCAAGCTCCACTTTGGCCGAATGAAAAATTAAGTCAACGGTTCTGCTCGCCCGTTAAGAGAGGGGCTCCGCTGCTTTATTCAGGACTGCGCGAGCGCGGTTATTTCGTTGCATGTAATATTCCGTTTCCTGGTCAGATATATATATACGCATTCGGCGGATAAATCATACATTGCGTTTTCTTTTTGCAGGAGATATTAATAATTGAATCTTGGAAGGGGTGCGTTTCTAATGCTTCGAAGAATAAAAGGTTTTTACTGGCGCGTTTATATTTATTTAATGTATAATAAAGAGAAAGGGCTTTTCTTTATCCTACGATAAAATGTTTCATAACAGTGTAAAAGTTTGAATTTTGAAAAACTGGAAGTTTTGAATCCGAGACCTCGGCGCGTATCCGAGTTTATAAAAGCTGAATTTTAAATTTTCTTTAATAAAAACTTTAAAGCTCCCCCTTTCGCACAGACACACATCAAGCAGATAAAAAAAAAGCCCGGCAGGATCAACAACATAAAGAAGTAAAACTGCCTTACAGGTGAATGCATAGCTATAAAATACCTAGTTTTCGCGTTAATTTTTCGCTTGACTAACTCGCTACGTGAAAGAGAGAGAGAGAGAGAGGAGAGAGAAAGTCAGGAGAGGTCAAGAGAGGGCGCGAACTCTTTCCCTCCTTTCTCCCCGGGTGGCGTACTCGAAACTGTTTATTAGGTCGAGTGTATACGCCTGCATGGAAATTTCCCGGCTAACTATCCGATGAGGAAAAGCGGCGAAAAAAGGGGATAGAAAAGTAATCGCATCGCGGATCAAAGAAATGAATGAGTATAAAGCACGTGGGAGGGATGTTGGGATAAACGAGCGGGCAAAATGGGTACGAAGTAACCGAACGCTGTATGAGTTTATTGCTATTTCCCATTAGTGCAATGCATTCGAAAATACTTTAGTTTAATTTAAAAACAAAAATTTAAATTTAATCAAGAATATTCTTTTATTTATGCGTCTTTTTCGTTGCTTGAAACACAACTGTTGCCAAATCTCTACACTGTCGAATTCGAAATTTGAACTGCAAAAACTAATTTTCGTCGTGCTTGTACAGTCTGGTGTGTATTAATCATAAGTTTCTATCTGCAGCGCAAATTGCAGATGAAAATTGTCTGTTAAACACGAAATGAAGGATTTCATGCTTGTGGATATACCGTCGAAGCTCGAGAGACTTCCGAAGTAATGATTTTCGGACGATACAGCTACAGATGGATAGTGTATCCAATAGCGAACTCATAAAACCAGAATGCGATTCCGTGCTCGGCGGCTATATAACTTTTTTCCTTAATGAGTGATTGTACCGATATTATTTATTGCTCGAGTAATAAGATTGATTAGGGTTTCAAAATGTTATAAATTGTGAGCTTTTTTCCAATTTTTCTTTCAGTTGTATGTATGATTCGGCAAACCTTCATCCTCAAAGCTGTAAATAATACAGAATCAAATCTTTTTTGCTATATTGTAATATACTTAAAAAAAATTAAGTACACAAGCAAGAAACAGTTTCGATCAAACGAGAATTCAAAATAAAGTGATCAACGAACACTGACGGTATACATATAGAAATCGTTGCAATACGATGGCATTGGCAACTAAAAATAAACACTTCCATTAATGTTTCTACAAAACCACGTCATAAATAGAGACAAGTTTCTGTCAAATTCAATCCAATTGAAACAGAGTAGCACTAAAGCTATATTCCTCTCTCTCTCTCTCTCTCTCTCTAAACAGACGTAGGATTGGTATAGCCTCGGCCGCCTCCCGAAGGAAGATACAAGTCCATCCGGTGCGATTGCGCCCGGCTTACACTCGGAATAAAGCGATATCGACGCCAATGCCGAGGCCGCCAAACGCGAAATTACACTTTCCTCCCAATCCCTTAGCCGGCTTTTATTTTCACCTTTCTTCTCCCCGGCGCGCAAAAAACACGCGCCTTTTCTTGCCGCCTCCCCGTGTATTCCTGTATCGCGGTCAGACACAATGGCCCCGACGAATTTGGCTGCTCGCGGAGGGTAAAAAAACAGACGGACTGTATACACGCTCCGGCGGAGGTGGTGACCTGGAACTTGGTGGCTCGGCGTATACGAAGCGCCCTTTCGGGACTGCTGGATGCCTGGCTTTTCTCGTTTGCGTGTGCTTTTCTTTTACGGGCTTCGGGGAGCCGGAGACTTCGCGGCGAACGGGTGATTTTATTTTTATGGGAGTGGAAGGAGCCTTGGAATCTATTGCTTCGGAAAAAGTGAAGCTTCGAAGACTGCCGGCAATGAGATGAATTACGAAATTTGGGGAATATTATCAATTTGATAAGGGAGGAAGGGGGTTTAAGCGATTTTTATTACGGAAGATATAAGTCGATTAAAAGAAAAAGTACACGTTTATATATTTCTGTAATAGTACACATAGATCAGACATATATTCAGCTTCAGTTATTAATCTATAAATTTTCTTAATTCATTTTAATGATAGATTCTTATATATCTATCAACAAAAACAGCAATGCCCAAACGTAATTGTCAATTCGGTAAAAATTTACAAGAAGCCTTAATTTTAAACACAAAATTTTAACCAACATTTTTAAGTAATATGTTTCCTTAATTTATTTTCTTAATTTATCCTTAATAATAGATCTTAAAATTCATGACTTACTTATTTCAACAATTCAGTGCAGTTCACTACTTTTAGAATTACAATTTCGAACGAGGTGAAGTATTGAGTTATTCGATTTTAACCTTTAAAACACTAGGCCGAACACTATATATGCATTGCCAAGGCGAACGGAAACAAAAAAATCTAATTCCGCAAATATCAATATCAAAACCCAATCAGCGAGCGAAACCGCGCCAGTACACGGAGTCGTGAACACTTGTGGAATCGTCCGTGGCAATTCGCGTGAAATATATCACGTGCTCGCGAGCCGCGTAACCCAATTACGCAACACGAAAGAGTTCTCCACACCGAGAACGAGTCTAGTGGGTCAAAGTCCCGGCGGCGGCTCGAGTCTTAAAAGAACAAAAAAAAAATAAAACGGAGCTGAATAAAAATTGAGATCAAAGCCGCGACGGGAGCGAAGAAGAAGAAGAAGAAGAGAGTCGGTCACGGTCCGAGTCGTTCGTTGGGCGGAAATTCGGTCATCGGCGGCGACTGGCGCTGCGCTTCCGGGCGCGCGTCGACGAGCGGGGCGAGGACGAGCGCTGCGGGGAAACGCTGCGGGTCGGCGAACTCGGGATCTTCGGCTGCTGGAGCTGCTGCTGCTGCTGCTGCGTCGGCGAGCCGTCGCCGAGGAAGAGGGGCTGGCCGAACGGCCGGGTTCCGAAACGTGAGTCGCCGCTACCTCGTCCTGCATCCGGATTGAGCTATTTTTAGTTTTGGGGCTGCCTGATTTTTCGGGCTCGATGTATTTAGGGGGCGCGCGGGCTTGGAGTTTGGGAAGTTTAAAATATAGCTCCCGGCCGAAAGCGGTAGACTCGATTTGGGGGGTACGGTTTGAAAATTTGAATATTTTAAATTTCGTTTAACTCCAAACTGTTTGCGTGTAATTCTGATGTTTCTTTGTTTTTGAGTTTCAGAGTGCGCGTTGCTTTTTTAATTCAGGTGGAATTTCTGCATTCTTGTTTAAACTTTAATCATTTAATTTATCACTGAAAATCAGAATTGCACATTGAGATGCAAATGTGGGTAAAACTTGACAAAGGTAGCACGAAGCTCTAGTTTTGCATAAATAATTTAATTAGACTGTGAATAAAATGTTGATCTTTTGGTTTGTTTATTTAAAATTAGCCTTATTTGGGCGTTAATAATATTATTATACATCAAACAAAAGTGTTTGAATTAACGAACGTATATTTCATCGAATACGTAAAAGTGACTCTTTTCTGAAATTTTAATTTTTAAGGTGCTCTTATACCTAAAATTTGGTTCACAGAAAATAACTTGAAAAAAAAAGTAGTAAATAAATAGTAAATATTATTAAGTAATAATAATATTAGTAAGATATAAAAAAATGTGTAGGTAAAATATATAAAACGAGCTTTTTATAAAATGAGCTTAGTCAGAGGTCTGTAAGTAAATTTAACTATGTTTTGGGCAGTAGGTACATGTAAATTACAAACAATTTAAAGTTTGTTTGCTATGAATACATCCAACGGTTTGTGGCAAGGCTCACAACAAAGCTAAAATATTAAAAAGAAACTTCTACCTCTGGTCAAAATGAGCTTTGTAAAAAATGTTATTTTATTTTACCTGCATATTTTTTATAATATTAGTTATATTTATTATTTTTTTTTGTGAACCAAATTTTAGGTATAAGATTGCCTTAAGCAACTATTTATAACAAACATTTATAATGAATATTTCCGATTTAAAAGATGTCGTATAAAAATAAACTGTTCATATTTTCAAATTAAAGATTTCTTCTACAGATAATGCAAGTAAGTTTTCATACTTACTTGAATATAATTTAAATCCTTCGAACTTTCTCATTGGAATGCTACATTTCTCCTCGCAGGATGAATATTGATTGAATAATCCATATTGAATATAAAAGTTTCTTCATGATTAAAATTAATGCCATAACTAAATGAATATTGAAATCACATTCGCATTTTCATTATTAAAGTATAATTTGTGTCCAGCTTTAAATGTAAATCAATTTTGATATTAATAAAGATAAGAATTCAATAACTTTTAGTATATTACATTATTTTAATCTGAACTGACTTATATTTTCATTACGGATTATTAATACTTTTTGGATCCTATGAAGGAAAAAAAAGCAGAGTTCAAAGATTTCATTTGTTAATTTTAATAATTATCATGTGCAATTATAATGTATACTATAAAATTTAAAATATTTGAATTAAATTATTCATTCCTTGCAAAAACATTGATCGGTATAAACGTCCTAATATAACAATATAAAAAGTTCACGTATCTAATTTCTAAACTCTAAGATTATAAGCGTCAAGTTTTACTGCAATGCATCTCATTAAAATATAAAAATAATTTTTGGTGTAAAACATTGAACTTCAATATTACGTTCATGCTATAAATAATGCACTTAAAATGCATGGAATGAAAAGCTAAATATTTTTTAAAATTTACACCAAAAAATTTATTGGTAAATCTTTAAAAGTATATATATATATATTGTTTGTTATTTTAGCTTAATGGAAATGGAGCAATTTTACTTACTTTTTTATATTTTAGCTTGATGAAATGGTGCAAATGTACTTACTGTTTCAATGATATTTTCTAGAATTTATATCTAGAACAAGTTGTGTTTTATTGGTGGATGAGTTATGTGAATGAACTTGAAAAATGTAATTTCATTCCACTTGTAAGTTTTAAAAATAATGCTCACGATGGCAATTATTGTTATCACTTCAAAATTAAAACTGCAGCTTCTGACAGGCTTTATTTTCAACTCGTTAATTAGTTTCAACAAATTTTCAATGCAATTTCACTGTACATGATACTTTTTTATTTGAAACTAATTTGCTGTACAATGAAATTTTATCTAACAGCCAAATTGTTTTTTATATCTTTCATCGAAAAATGTTTGTAAGAAATTGCATTGATGGTAATAAATAAACTGATGATATTTTTTAATAAAGTAACCACTCAAATCAACCATAAAGCTTGCATTTAAACACTTCATCCTTTCTGCACCATTCGCTCATTGGAAGCAAATTGTCATGTTCAATATGAAAACGCTGTTATATTTTTACTTTGTAGAAAAGCACTGTAGTTTTGTTCGGTCGTATCGATTCAGTATGGTGGGAGTAAGAGATGCTCTTTAGACTTTTAATGAGAGATGGAAAAATGAACTGATAAGTTCGTTAATAATTATCGCTGCTCAATGAAGGAAAATTTTGAGAAGCAAGTGATGAATAGATTATATGAATACTGGAAAATGGTAACAAAGAAATGAAATTCAGTTAAAAAAGCTGGCAGATTGTCGACGATGCCAAGACGAATTATTTTGAAAAATTGATGATTAAATTCTATTTGATTTTAATATCTGGATGTTCGAGAAGAGGAAATGACAGAAACAGCCATCACTTTTCGCATTCTCAACAATACTAGGAAAATTTGTACAGAATCAGTTTTCATCCTCCTACAAACGAAAAGAGCAAATCCCTCTTATTGCAGAAATTACGGTGCCAAGCCAAAGCGATACTTGGTCGGAAGGCCCACCCTCGTTTCCTTCCCACATTTCACTTATCCAGCTCGGTATCGGAAAATGTCACCGCTCCTCCCGATATCCGATTACTCGTTTTCGACCCGGCTCGACTCCTCGGCCGCGCGATCCTTCAAGTTTAACCTCGAGGCAGCACGTGACAATTAAAGCGATCCAATTAAGACGCCTCCGTACTCCGCGTCGAAGCGTCGCGGTTTAACGACTCGGAAGCGTCGCGTGCAGTTGTTGTTGTTCCCTCCCCCCTCCGGCCTTTTGGGCTTCTTGCAGCTCGCAGGGACGCTGATTAATCGAGGAGAAAACGGATTGCGCCCTGGTTGCATTATGCGCCGATGCATCATTAGTAGGCGGACTCTCTCTCTCGAATCCCAGTGGCGGCAGCAGTGGTAGCAGCAGCAGCCGCAGCGGCGCACTCTGTTATTCCGAGGCTCTCTCTCTCGGCTCACGGCTGTGCGAGCCCTCGAGCAGAAGCTTTTTCAATTATAGCCCGGTATCTCGGGATGATATCGCGAATGGCCTGGCCTTTTCGAGAGATGAGAGTTATCGGTGTCTGTTCCCGGAATCCCTTTGAGGATTCCGAGGGTTAGGCCGATCGATAATGCGGCTAATATTGTCCATTGAGATGTGCGAGCAATTTACAAAGTTGCTCGGAGGTAGCGGTGAATTTGGACTTTGTGTCTTTCAATTTAGATTTCGGGCAATTAAATAATGTTTTCACTTTCTGAAATTATCTTTTTAGCGTTGAAGTTCGCAAAAAAAAAAACATTCAATTCATTCTATACTTTATACATATTGTGTAATTTAATTATCTTATTCATCGTAATATTTTAAATTAAATTATATGCAATAATTTTCAATGCCCAAAATTAAATTACGCATTTCAATCAGCCCTCTTTCATTATCTGAAGTACTTTCTGCTTTCAAGCATGTTAATAAATGGTTTATGGAATGAATATCTGATTAATTTTATTCTTATGTAAATCCCTCTTGGTTAAGCCTCATCTACATTTGAATAATGAATAAATTTTTAAAAATAAATTTTTGTTTCCACGCTGTAACTAACCAGTAAAGAATATAAAATTTAAACAATGACGTCAGATTGACTAGATAATTAATCTTAAAGTCTTAGCAGCAACCTGTGACTTTAATACAACGAACTCTGAATTCGAAATTAAAAAATAATAAAAAATTGTTGACTCTCAAGTGTAAATCAAATGTTAATCTACTTGTTTTCTAATAAAAAATCTTACTTTTCCGGACTTGGCACTTGTACGCGTTGGATATCTCCTAAATTCAGTTATTTGGAAAGCCATTCAATAACTATTTTGACGCAAGCAAGCTGCGTCTTAAGCAAAGTCTATATACTTTAAACCGTAGATAAGCTAAACTCGATAAGTCAAGTCTTATGTAAGGTTGAACTTTGAAAACAATTCAATTATGCTGTGTAGAATACAAATAAAAGCTGCGTTAATAGACTGTAATGTAACTCAATATACAGCGTTTAAGCTGTTTGAAACACCTTCTATTAGATTTGTTCTGATCATTTACATTTTTAATATTAGAATAATTTTTACGTTTGCACTGTTATCATGTATCAATTTTTATAATAAACGATATGTATTCGAAATATATCTTCCAGAAAAAATTAATTTATGTAGTAAATAAATCTACAGACTTGTAATGATTATCATAAGTACGTTGCAAAGTATTTTGTTCAGCAGAAATGTTAAACTCATATTTACAATGTATTTACCTGTAATGAGATTCATGAAACAGTATATCTACATAACGGTATACAATATTGAATAATACATTAATTCATGATCGTATTTACACGTGTCATAAAATAAATCCTTTACCTGCATGAAAGTAAGTACGATGTACAAACATATTTTTACCGTCACAATGAATTAACATTACACTGATGGAATTTTTTTCAAAGACACAGACAGCGAATTGTATACATTTAACGTGAATCCCAGAATTCAAATGAATGCAGCGGGTGAACGACTCGTGTCCCCTGTATGAAGAGCTGAATGCGATTTTTTATTAAAGCATAATGTGCAGATCGTAAAATTTGAAGTTCATGCACTGTGTAAGCCACTTAGTTTTTTTTTTTTCATTCTTTGAGAATTACATGTTTGGTATACTTTTGAAATGTATATAAGAAAGTGCGCAGATTAGAATACGTTCAATTTGTAAACGAACTTTGTAAGATTCAATTCTACGTATAAAAAATAAGATGCATTAGAGAATTTTTGGAATTAAATAATTGTTACAGACGGATTGCAGAATATGCGGGTAATTAAAAAAGGAAACGTGAAATGTGGAAATTAATATTTCTGAATTGAATAACTAACTTGTAGAATATGGTGAAATTTTCGCTTATACCGTACCCTACCGTGCAATTGCTTAAAAAATAAAGCAGTTTACGTGGTAAACGCGAAAAAGCATTCTCCGCGTCGCGAAAAAGATAACGAGCGACGTCGTATACGTGTATAACGTTTCCACCGCCATTGCCTAGTGGTCGCTTCTCGGGATCGCTTGGCTGTAAAATTCCTAAGCTCGCATGATCAGCGATTGCGTATGAAAAAGCCCTTTGCGGGGATCATCCCGGCAAGCCTGTGGTTGGGCAGCCCGGAGGGTCTAAGGGTATATAAAAAGCTGGCTGCTTTTGTTGTTCGGATTTATTGAGTAGAGAAGAGCGTGCGGTTGGAATGAATAACGGTTCGCTGCAAAAAAAAAAAGAAAAAAAACAAGTACCGCGGAACCGATGGAGGACGTATGTAAATTTTTTTAGATAAAAGATTTGACGCGGGATGGTTTATCTATTTGAAATGTAATTTACATGCAAATTTAAAAATAGCCTCGAACGGCGAAGGTATCGTAAATCATGGCTGACTCGCGTCATTCAATTAATTAATAAGTAATGTAAATCGAAAAAGCTGGCCATTTTAGACTTCTAAAGTAATTTGATTTAATGGCAAAGCGAGCTGCGTCTTTGTAACGCGATTTTAATGATGCTCTAAAAAAGAGAACAAAAGAGAGGCGGGTCGAGTTCCAGATGGCTAAAAGAGCAGACGGGAACGAAAAAGGGGCCCGAGATAAGCGTGTAATTGAAAATCAGTAATTCTCGAGGATTAAATTGATCTTCGGGTTGATTAGGATCGTTAGGAATTTTCTTGTTAATTGCAGGAAGTTTCCGAGGATCGAACTTTCGATTGCTCGTGAAGAGAATAAGAAGGAAGTGACTGCTTAAAAATCCGATAATTCAAAAACAGCACCGCCTGTGGTTGTATTGTGGGTCAAAGATTATATCGGTATTGAAAACATTTTCGTTTTTGCCCAATAAGACAATCAGATTTTAGTAAATGTCTTCACCATATTCTACGTGTGTTTTTATCAATGTGTAAAAGTCATTTTTTATGGTTCTCTAATGAATCTTTAATCTTTTATAATCTATAAGATTCAAGCATTTAATATATATAACAAATGTGTTTATCATTTCAAAAGGTCAATTAAAATAAAAAATATTTTCGTACAATAGAAGGGCTATTAAAAAGTAGTAAATATAGTAAAAGTAGAAAAGTAGTAAAAGTGACAAAAATCACAAAGAAGTGATCGAGTAACTGTGTATATTAAGATAAGCTTACTGAATCGGGCTCAGAATCAATGTACGAAAATAAAAGAAGAAGAGCAAATGACATCCACCGCCACAACATCAATTTTTACGATCCCCACTGTACATACGACACAGAAAAAGCGGTAAAAGGTCGATAATCGCTATTACGCCATGCGCGCCAAAAAGTAAAAAAAAAAAAAGAAAAAATTGGAGGATAAAAAAAGCACACCAATAAAAAGAGTGATCTGGAAGCAACGACTTAAACCTAATAGTGGAGATATTTTAAGTATACGGCGTATTTTCGAACAGTGAAATTTCTCTTTTTTTTCCGCAGGTGGAAAGTAGCCTGATAGGCATAAAATCGTGATGTCAAGCCATTGCAAAAAAATAAAAGGTGAGTGAAGGGCAAAATTGTTTTTTCCCTTTGCGTTGTTTTGCTGGCTTTCTGAATTAGATTACATTTTTTATAGTAAAAAAAATACGGAATTTAGTTTCAAAAGCGTCCTGCTTTGAACTTTATGTAAATTGTTTTCTGAAATTAAACGTAAAACTTCCAATTTTGAAATGATAATACTTTATACATGATGCTTCATGCTTTATGATTAAAAAGAAATTTCACTTTCAAATTAATCTACAGATATCTCTTTTATAACGAAAAATGTTTATCTATTAATTACGGAAATATTTACCAATATGCAACAGATTATGTTTAACCCTTTCATGAATATTTAAATGTAACATTTATTATTAATTCTTATTAACTATATTACTCGTCGTTATTTAATAATCTTCTAAAAAACACTATTATTTTCTTAAATCTAAAATCACGTTTATTTAAACTCAGAAATGAAAGGGTTAAAATAAAGAAAAATGGAAAAACTTACATGCTCGAGAACGAAACACATCTAACATATTATACAAAAAAAAACTGTTTATAAAAAGAGCTTAACGGACCCCCTTTAATTACATACTTCAGAAGCACACAGTGCTAATAATGAAATTCACTCGGGTCGATTAACCGGTCTGATAAATAATATTTTTAACCCCAGCCGCATTCTATTCCCGCGCCTCTATTAATTAATCGAACTCCCGCGAAGTACGTAAAAAGAAGTCGATCCGTTTTCCTCGAATTAAACAGGCAATCGCGAGAGTACAACACATCGACGGCAACCCAACAATAGCATCGCGGTTGGCGCATGGCGTAAAAGCAGACATAAGAGTGAGAGAGAGAGAGAAAGATATATATAAAGAGTAGAGACGAAGAAGATAAGGAAGAGGCGGCGCAACGGTCTTACCAGAGGTGGACGAGGAACAGGGTTGGGAGGAGGTGGTCGTCCTCGCTGACGAAGAAGAAGGTGCTGCGCCGGAAGGAGGATGATCTGCTGTGGGAGGCGTAGGTGGTGAATTTGTCGAGTTTCCACGTATCTCGCCAGCCTGCTTCAGCACCTGGTATATGGCGTCCACATCTGCCGGACCGGTCAGTTTTTTTTTTTGCTTTTTTTCACGAATACTCGAAGCTCGTTTTTTTTTTTTTTTTTTTTTCAATCGTCATTGCCAATTTTGTCAACGTTTCTTTCTGTTTTTTTTTTGCTCCTTTTTCCTTTCTCATCATATGTAAATGACGGTGAAGTATCACATCGAGAAGCGACGTGCCACATTAGACTATTGCTATATGGTTGGAAATGCTGGACACTCAACGGGTACGTACAACTTTCATGCATGATTCTTAGTGATATCATTATACTTCACGGAAAACTGGGGACTATTACGAGTGTTGAAGGTTAGTATTCTAAGTTTGTCATCTGACTCGGAATTATTGAAATTCCTTTGATTCTTGGTATTCTACTTGTAAAAAATAAAACCTGTAAACTATACAACGATGTGCTCTGTGGATTGCGATGAATTTTATTGGCGTCATACACGTCTAACGACATAACGGTTAGATTTATTCAGTTTTAAATAGCCTTAAAACTTAAGTCTTGAAACAGCCATATTGAAATTGAACGATAACCATTTAGAACAACTGTTTGTTAGTAGTCTAATACAGCACGTCGCTCTTCGACGCCTTAAAAGCCAAAAAAATGAAAGGGGATACGAGGGGGGGATATACAATGCTAAAATCTGTATGAGTGCAATAATGGTCATTACAAGACATCGTCAAAAAGATGTATAATACTATCTATTTTTAGTCGCCTCAAGACACAGCGAGCCTCAATTACTTAAGCAATCGAGCGTAAAACTGCCTAAGATCTAGGACTCTAAAGGCAGAGGCACGCATTGCAAGACCAGTTTTATATTCTGCTAAAAAAAAAACGTGACAAAAGGGTATATATATATAATAAGTGCTATGGGCAGTTTCACGAGAAAAAGGGGGGAGCTAAGAAACATCGCATTAGCGGCGCTGCGCTCCGGATGGCCCTCAATTTTAATGTTACTGCTGCACTAAAAACTTTAGTATTATCGTGTTAAAGCGTCGGCTCGGGGCGACTCGATGTGGGACAAATCGACTATTTTCCATCGGATACGTCAAACAGCGCCGAGTACAGTAAAATCTCTTTAAGCGTACCCTTCCTTCCACTATATATGCAATGATTATATTTACACTGCTCCTCTATCCGTGGTGCTCTCAAACCTGTGCCATTAAGTAAGAGTAATTAACAATCGAAAAGAAAAGAAAAGAAACGGATTGCAGATAATACTGGTAATAATAATCGAGGAATGCTCTAAAAGCGCTACCCGGAGAGAGTGTACCCTTAAAACCGAGAGCCTCCACTGTACCACCTCGTCCCAGATCGAGTCGTCCCCGCAAAAGTAAGCGCCTCGGCGATCATCCGGAGCGCGGCGCCGACTCCGGGTTATACAATAACCGCGGAACAGGAGAGCCTACGGGTACATCCTGGGGTCTCGCACTCGGCTACTCACTCTGCTCGGCGGTGGGCGTCTCGTCGACGGGCGGGGCGCTCGTCTTCTGACGGCGCAGCAGCGGTATGCCGGCGGTGCGCTTCGGCAGCAGGCTGGGACAGTTGGCGGGCTGGACCGCGCTCACGCAGTCCGCGTGGGCGTTCGCCTTGCAGTTGCGGCAGCGGAAGCCCTGGCGCGCGTGCCCGCGCAGCACCTGCCCGCAGGCGTCGCACGGGGTGATCTTGCGGTAGGTGTACTCGCGCCACTGGTGACCGCCCGACGATTCCTCCAGGGTTTTTCTGAAAGGTTTTTTTTTTTATGGAGGTTGATTTGTAGCGTTGATGTTGATAAAGGCTTGCGTTGTTTGGTTCTTTGAGGCAGGGATCGAAAGGAGTAATAATTGATATGAGCGTGGCTTGATAATATAATCTGGATTTAAAACTGGAGTAAGCTGAATTATTTAATTTTCTTATATATAAATGAAACAAAGACTGTTAAATTAAAACACTCACACTGAGAAAAATGTTATTACAATATTTACTATAACCGTATTAAAAATTACTATTTTTTGTGATAAAACGAGTGCATGCTCAAATTATGACAAATTT
>JAWWML010000001.1:20448958-20486813 GCA_035047165.1 Ormyrus rosae | reverse complement strand
TGGCGGCTTTACTAGACAGTATGGTAATTTTTACAAGATTATTTGTAATTTTTACTATACTTTTTCTCTCAGTGTAGCCTTTTAATTACGCCTTCGCCGATTCAGCAATTATTAAAAACTAAAGCAATAAAAAGTAATACTTCCAGAATCAGAAAAAAAAAAATTATCATCGCACACCTCCGCACTTTATCTAATAAAAAAAAAGCGCTTCGATTCCAGCTTGAAAAACCGCGCACGCAGCGCCGTCCCTCCATATTCGCTCGGCGGCCGTCAGCGCATTATTAAATCCCTTTTTTCAAAGGCGCTCGCGTCGCCCGAATCATAATAAACGGAATGTCATCGAGAGGCCGTCGCGCTCGGCGAACAAGTTCCATTGGCACACGTGCACGCACACACACACGTACACGCGCCACTCGTGCACAGACGTATATATGAAAGAGCACGAGCGCACACTCGTCGAACGGGGGGGGGGGTGTACTCACCGATCTGCACGAGCTTGACGGCGTTGCCATTGTGCTGCTTGAGCGGCTCGTTGAGATTCGCGTGCGTCAGGTCCTTCAGGGGGTTCGCGCCCTCGTCCAGCAGGCTACGATTGTTTTGCATAATAGCTCGTTTCGCGCTGCCCGAGCCGCGCTTCTGCTGCTGCTGCTGCTGCTGCTGCTGCTGTTGCTGCTGTTGCTCGGAGCCGACGATCGGCGTGCTCGAGTTATTTTCCTGGGTCGAGCACCGATGCTGTTGCTTCTGCTGGAAGGTAAACTTGCGTTGATTGCGGAATTCGGGAGACGAGGTCGATCGAAGTTTTTTGTATTTGCATCGCTTTGCGCTTTGGGAATGAATTTTTTTAGAAGTCAAATTGTAATGAAGGCATCTGGGAATGTGATTCTAAATCGCAGTAAAATTTATGAGTAACTATTGCAAATTGACGTTTACGTAATAAATTGGGGAGATATGATCATATCCCAACGTATTAACTTTATATTAGATTCAGAATTAAGATGAATGATTATAAGGGCATTATTGCATGTCATCTAAACGTCTATATATGTATAGTTACTGCGACGAAAATGTTCGCTCGCTTGAAAGCAGATTGTCGACTAAAACTTTGTCACCACGACTCACCGTATAAACGTTAGCCGCCTTCCTCTCGCTGCTCCAAGTGAGCTGCTCCCAGGCCTTCCTGGCGGCCTCGATCGGCGAGACGCTCTGCCTGTTGGACCTCTCGGCCCTCGACTTGGCGACCTTGGCTACGGTGGCGCCGGCGAAGCTCAGCAGGCCGTTTCCCCGTCTCGCGCGCGCCGGACAGTCGTAGAAATCAAGCAGCTCCTCGGCCGGGTAAATGACGTACAACATGCCAGCAGCGATCCTCGTTCAGTACCGCGAGCTCTTCCGGCCGGCGCAAAGTCATCGCTGATGCAGCTTTTACGAGGGCGCGACGGTGACGATCGATCGGCCGCGGACAACGGCATGGTTTTCTCCGTGGGTGGCAGAGAGCGCGGACTTGTGATGGAGTTTCGGGAAAGAGACACGGCGACGCAACGCGCCGCAGAGTCTAATGGACTGCCGATGTCGGAGCGGTCGGCGGAACTGGCGGAGCTGAAACATTCACAAAGAAAGATTAGTTTACTGCCGCTGCTTTTGTGGATCGTTAGTTAGACTAGTTGTGTGAAAACTTGTGATTTTTCATGCTAGATTATTATACTAATATTTTGCCTCCCCCTCTCCGCCACTATTCAAGCAGAAAACGGACGACGGCCCGCGTAATCGACCTTTTGCATATTGCCGCGTGCCCGTCGTCCGGGGCTCTTAATGGAGTCACGATACAGCTCAGCGCACTCGGTTTCCAATCTTCCGGCGCAAATATATAGTGTTCGTGACGTCGAATTCAATACCGGGACCAGACAAAACGAAACTCGAGAGGGAAAAAAAAACAGGAGAGCCGGCCGTCCACTATTTTTGCAAAACGTTCTTTGCATCGAGGGCTACCACCGTATGACAGGATATCGAAAGCACGCAAAACCTGCGGCTTAGATTTCCTCTCAACGGAGCTTAGAACGGACAATGGGTTGGAGGGGAAGCCGCGACGCACACACCGGGGATTCATAATGTCTTATCTATTTGTTGCAGGAAAAATGGGACGGCCGCCTTTTTTCGCGACACGACGAATATATTTGCTTGAATGTATCGTTGAATTGTATCGTCTGAAAGCTTTAAGAATTTTAAGAACCGAACAAAACATTCTTTCAGAAATCTCCGTTACTTTGAACAAAAATTACCAAAAATCAACCAGCTTGCAGGGATACCCGAAAAGTCGAGCAGCAGAAAAATGAAATAATAAGCTGCCCACACCGGAGTCGCAGAAGCATAAACGCACGCGTGCCGATCCACGCGCGTTCGGCGTCGTCAATTTTTTATTCGGATGACCGCGTTACACGGAAACGAACTCTCCGCCTGCCTCTAATCCCCGTCGACTATTCAGAGCGGCGGCGGTGAGGCCGGTATCTGGCTTTTTTTGCTCCTGCACGCGCGAGCCGTTTCGACGACCGGGGAGGGGGAACGAGAGACGTAGGACCGCCAACGAGCAGGCCGACGTCGCGCGCGAAAGGAAGTCGGGAAGAAAAATTAATTCCTGGCCCCATCAATCGACTCGACGTCCCGGCTCCCTCCTCGACTTTCGGCTGTGTCTGCTTTTTTTTAGCGTCCTCCGAGCTTATAACTATTTATCTGCCGGAGGCACCGGTGAATTCGTGAACTTTGAAATCTCGTACGTCGACGAGGCGGACAGAATTGTTACAATTAACGTATTCGATATTTAATTGGAGGTTGAAGCTTTGATTTTTTGTAATATTTGTTATAGCGAAGTTATTTTTTGTAGGTCGAAGATATCAGTAAAAATTTTTAATTAGCGTAATAATTATAACTTTAAATAATAAAATTTGGCCAAGGTCATTATTTGTAAGAAGATCAATTTTGAAAAGTAAATTTGATTATCATTTCTGTAGAATATTCTAATAATAATTAGACAAGCTCTTATAGATTTTTGTTTGTCAAATAATCTCATAAGAAGTTTGGAGGAAGCCGTAAAGCGCACCTATATATGTATATAAACACGTGACTTCGCGTGAAACCTATAAACAGCCACCGAATTATTAAGCTACGCGAAACCTCCCTCGTATAAAATAAAAAACGTTTTCTCGACGTTTTCTACAATCAAAACAGCCAGATACATCGCAGCCAATTAATACAATTTTGTCGGCCTTATATACGATCCCCTCGTGTTTTTCGGCCAGGAAATTCGCAGGCTGTCGGGCAAAAAGGGGAGAAGCTCGCAAAACACCTCCAATTTAGTCCGGCAGCACCAATTTCTCCCGCTCTCAGCTATCTATCTCTCCTCCGTATTTTCTGTCTGTCAGTTCTCCGGAGTCGGAGCCGGAGAATCGGGTACAGTCTTCCTCCCCCCCGATGGCGTTGGCGGCCGTCTCCGCGGGAATGCGATCTCGCCCCTGAGAAAATTACTGTCAGGCCGGAGTACCGCAAAAAGCAGGAGAGACGAGCAGTCTTTCTTTCTTCCGCGTGGCGTTACAGGGTCGTGAATAAATTGGCCCGGCGGCCTTTTGCCGGGGGGGTATTTTTAATTCAGATTTTACCGATATTGCTGGCTCGGCTTCGTTTTAATAGATAATTTTGCATTTTAAAAGATTGAAACTGACGGTCCGTTATCGGTTTCGTGTACATCAACGGTGATATTCGAGGGGAATTTAGCAAACTGGCTGTAAATTAGCTGAAGTGTTAATAGATATTACTTTAAATCATGTTAAAGAGTTCGTTATAATAATTAATAATTATAATTTTATTATTTTTATAGTGGGTAAATGTTACGTACTATTTTAAATATTATATAAATCTCCATTAACCTTTAACAGTGAAATCTAGAACACGTTGAATAAAAATTCTGAAAGTCATCGTTTCTGACATGAAATCGTTATTTCATTAAAGTTTTTCTTGTGGATTTTATTTTTTTTTTACGTGTATAAACTTTATTATTATCTCATACTACGATCAAAACGCTTTTTAGAAAGGTAGCTATTAAAATAAATTAAAAGAAAAAATTGTAAAGCAATCTGATTTTGCTTCCTCCTAGAGGAAGTACATTGGTCGCTCGTCCTTGAACAATTTATAGAGAGTAACTGCCATAAAATACTTTCGGCGCATGGCTAGTGGCAGCCAATTTAAACGATTGTAATGAGTGCTCAAAGCGGCATCGCGGCGTAGCTTAAATATAAAGCGCACTAAGATATTTTGCAATCGCTGCAGTTTAGTATCCAAGTAACCTGTCAGATCGCATTAGACGAGGCACGCATAATCGAAATGCGGTAGAATAAGAGCAGTGACAAGCTGCTTTTTTAAGTTGTGACTCAGAAAATTGGCACGAAATCGCAGTCGCTTTAGGACGCCATGGATGTGGCTACAAATTTGCAAAACATGGGTATTCCAGCTAAGATCATCAGGCATGAAGACTCCAAGGTTTTTTACAGATTTAACTAGCGGAATGGGCGATCCACATAGCAAAATAGTAGGTATGAAAGAGGGATCGATCCTCATCAAATTTTGATTTGACCCAAACAGAATAGCTTTAGTTTTCACATGGTTGAGCTGGAGGTTATTTTCTGCGGCCCAATCAGCAACATGCTGGACATCGACATTAATCATTTCTATATAATGAGGCAGATCAATCCTCTTGCATTGCAGGTAAATCTGTAAATCATCTGCGAAAAGCCGCCAAAGACACCGTCGCCAGTGAGGATGCCGCCGCCAACAACACCGTCGCCACCAAGGAAGAATAAATCCTCAATTCGGGTGATCAAAACCTTAGGAGGAAGCTAAGTGCCAATGAATTGGCAGCGGTTTTTATTTATTTATGAAATAATTTGATTATACTAATTCTTAACTATACGTTGTGTGACTAATAAACTAAAGTTTATTTATAATGTACTACTAAAATTTATTTTAAAATTACTTTGTTAGAATTTGCGGAACAATTAAAAGTTTTATTTAATTACACACTTGTATTAAATGTAAAATAAAAAATTGGTTTTTACGTTATAATAGTGTACATTATAGTAGTAAATTAGGAGTTTATCACAATGTCAAAGTTATTGAATTTTCTGTAACAAAGTTTTCTATTAAATGAGCTATTAGTATTAAATTGCTTCTTGGCATCCAAAGTTCGAAATTGTTTGATATATACTTTATACTTTAATGCTTTAAACTTCAATATTAAATTCATTATAATAAAAATACTAAATTATATGTATTTATATATTGACTCGTCTTTATTTTTTCAGTCCATTCTTCCTATAAAGTCTTAAATTAAAAAGTTTAAAGAAAACAAGTAAATACTCTTTAGAAACTGTTTGATTACATTATTTATAATTTAGAAGAGTTTCTTAATTTTAAAAACCAAGCGTCAATCTGGATGTTCAATAATTTTAAAAATATTTGATACTATTCGTTTAAATTTATGTTTATTAAATTGAACAGGAATTCCATATAGTAGTGTAACGTTGTTATTGCTTCGTGCATTCATAAGTCATAATTCAAAATTGGAGTTAGATTTTGTACTGATTCAACTGTAAGCCGAAACAGATTAACATAGTTACAGTTGAATGGCTGCATAAATAATATTTTAAACTCGATTTCAAAATTCAATTATAATTTATGAAATTCATCATAAATAAGTCATCATCTTTATTAAAATATTGTTACAAAGCAAGAAGTTGTATAATTTTATCAATGACAAAAATTTATTTGCTAATCCTAGAAAAATAAAACCCAAAAATACATAATAAAACGACTTCTCAAAAAGAATATTTTAATTTTCAAGGAATTTCTAATGTATTTAAAAGCTTTCACTCGAGAGTGCTATTATTGCTCTCCTGCGTTTTTGCCATCAAACGAGGACTACGTTTTTTAATGCTACGAAGATGCTTCTCTATACTTTTGCATTTAAAAGCATCAAACAATAAGCGGAGAATCTAAGCAAACTGCAGCACAAGTTATTCTTTACCCAGAAAGAAGCTCTAAATAAACTTGCTTTTCTCGGGAAAAGGAAAACTCGGCCGTAACATCTTTTACGGTCTTTTAACGAAATATTTTTAGTGCCCGCATATGAAAGTAACTTTGACTTTAATATTTAATCTTTCTCTTTCTTATTAATTAGTGGCATCTTCGCAATTTAATTTATTTCAGTTTCCAGTTTTCATATAAAACAGAGCGGTCTTCCAAGATATACTATTTGTATAACTCAAGCAATGCATTTATCTTAAAAAAAATAATCTACAAGCAGAGATAAATTTAATTCAAATTTAAAATATGAACAGGTTTTTGCAAGATTAGATTTTAAATAAGCTTTTTGCGCAGGTATTAAATTTTGTATGTAAGATATTTTCTTTCAGCAATTGCGCGAAACATTTTAAGTACGTATTTTACTAAGTCACGTTATTCTTGAATGAAAACAAATATATTTCCAACGAATTATCAACAAAAAGTCGCAGGCCTTAAGTTTACAGTTGAGTTCTCAGAAAGTTTGAACTTCCAAATCTTAAAAACGTTACTTAACTTTGCTAATCTTTTAAGTCAGTAATTTAGATCTCTGACAACAAATTGTTATAATAGTACTTAAGACCAAAAATAATAATTGCATACGTGACATTTTGATAATTAAAGCAAGATTCAGAACTTCATATATGCAAATAAGCAGAAGTGCTACTTCTTAAATCTAAGTCATAAATCACTTCAAATATATTTTCGATTAAGTAATGAATATCTTAAAATTTCATTCCCCTACTAAAGATTTAAATAAAGTGGTTAACTACTGCTTTTAGCTTAGTATTCGAGCTTACACAGCTGAATTTAATATTCAAATTAAGAATTTCCATTTCGCAAGTTCATTTTTCCAAGGTACCAACTCACTAACACTCCTCGAAAATACCGTCAATAAAACGATAACTTAATAACGCTTTCGGAGAAAGCATTCTAATCCGGTTTGCCGCTTTCCTCTCCCTTTAAAAGCGCCGCTCTTCTTTCATCTCCCTCCTCTCTCTCTCTCGACGCGACCTGGAAGTAATTAATGCAAAGTACGGACTTGTGTAGTGGACGAAAGAGCAGAATCAAGAGAGCGACAGCGAATATGTATAGACATAGAGGAACGCGCGGCGCCTCTTTAGCGGCGTATCTTCGCGATCGGGTGCATCTGCGAAATTGGAGGCGGGCCAGTATGTGCGTGCACACGCCGCCAAGCTGCCCGCTGCCACAACACCGGCTAGATAAATAGATTATGCGGTCATACGGAAACGCGGGGAGATGAAAAATACGGCGACGAGCTGTTTTGGTAAATGGTGTTTTGTTTCTTCTTGTTTACGGATGGAAATTCGGGGTTTTGCAATTGCTGGGGGGACAGAGTTTTGAAAAATACTGCAATTGTTCGTTTGACAGGTTGACAAGTAAAGGTATATTTATTCAGTTAAATGGAGAAAGGTACAATTCTTATATAAAATAATGGCTACTATATATTTTCTCTTTGTATCTTAAACTATTTATTTTAATTTTAATTTTTTAAATTCTTTTATCATTTAAAAAAAGAATGTATGAATACAGCTGTGTTAATGCAATCATAATCAAAATATTGATAAAAGTGATTGTAAATGTAGAAAAATATATTTGTGTCAATACAGAATTTGTCATTTTATTTAAAACGCGTAATATAAAAGCTTTACGTGATCGTAATTCTATTTTTACTTGTATACAGTTGCGGTACAGCTCTGTTGTGCGATTTCTTGAAAGCATTCGGTACCGAACATATTTTCTTTTTTTATTGATTGCTCCTTTTTGTATTTTCAAGCCTTTGATTTGTAACTTTTATTTTTATTTTTCTACAAACATCTTAGTTTTAAAGGACATTTTATTGGCTCAAAAATCATTCGTTTTCAAAGAAAACTTATTTTAAATACAACTTTTTTATTTTAAAAGTTTTTTTGAAATGAAAGTGCTAGAGATATTTATTTGTAAGTTCAATTAGGTGTCATTAATGTAATATCGCAAAAAAAAAGGAATTTGTACAAAGCAAGTTTTTTCAACTTTCTTTCGTGAGCTTTAAACTATCGGTTTTTTTCTTGTTATTTTTTCGTCACTTTTCTTCCATTTCCAAGTATTTATCGAATTTGCGTCTTTATTGTCCTTTATCCGTTCTCTTTCACAATGAAAAGACTGATAGATTTATTATAGCCGTTATAAATCAGAACCAATATAACTCTATTATTGACATTAATTTTATATCGACTTATAAGAGCAGTTGCTTCACTTGTAGTACAATGAGATTTAATTAATTTCTCAATTTATTTTCGGATTTTCCTCTGATAATGACGTGTTTCATTATTTTCAATAAGTCTTTGTAACGAGACGATATTCTGTTGAGAAATTCAATAAAGTCTTAGCTGCAAGCAAGTAAAAGTAATTATTTCTTTAGTGTTAAATAAGTAAATTACTTTTATGGATTAATTAATGTATGGAAAAACATTGGTTTAAAATTCAACCACAGATTTCTTCAATGAAACTTGCTATTGTATTTTAATATTAATATAAAATATACTTCATTGTATATAATTCTATTGGCAATATCGAGAGACGAGTTCCGATTCTTTTGACCCAGATATTTCAATTCCCTCGAACCCATTAAAATTCATCTCGCTTTAAATTTATCCTGCTGTTTACGAACTGGCAAAATTTGAAAACTCAGCAAACGCGCACTTATAATCCGCGATTTCGCCGTTCTTTGTGCTCGGTTCATTAATTCTCGGCGTCCGCGAGTATTTTATATTTGTCAGGCCACACTTCTCGTATCCAAGCGAACGACAAATACGCGAGCAAAATGCGCGAATAATTGCGCGGCTAATTAACTCCTCGCCCCTCCGTCCTTTCGTACTTTTCGCGCGGAGCTCTCCGATAATTCGCGCTGATATTAATTGCTCGGATGAAAATCTGATTAAGCGCAGCGTCACCCAAAGTGTCCGAGGAATCCCGCGAGGTACGAAGCGAGCGTCGCTCGATATTTTGCCCCGTTTTCTTTCCCGGGTGCAATCGTCGATTCTTCTTTCCTCGGCTTCGCGGCTGAGACAATTATAAGTGTGTCTGCACGCTGTTAATGCTGCTACTGCTGCCAACGCAGTCGGACTATTGTCGTAAGTCTCTTTTATGAGATTTCTCTTGGCCTTTACTTCTTTAATTTTCTCTCTTTTCCCGCTTTCTCTCAATAATTTATACCATTTATTTCCGCGGACTCGGAAAATTTCAGTCATTTATTAGTTTACTTGCGAGCTGATTTTTCTCGTTTATTATTCTGGATTTGCTTGTCGTGAAAAGCTTTTTGGGGAGGCTTTGAATGCACGAAATCTTGCCTACTGCGGGAGCCTAAATAATGTCGTAAATATTCAAGATTCAAATCATTCTTACGATTTTTTACCCACTTTTTTTTACTTATTCATAAGTCTGATTTCGTTAATAAAAATTACAGAAGATATTGCAACGATACTAAAAAAACGACAAAGTGTAAAAATCAATAAATTTCAATCACAAATTGATTCGTATGTGCGCTCTGGCACTTTAATCCCTTTATAAAGATTGAAGGGATTTTGCTCAGTAATCCGTTAAAGCTTCGATCAAACAATTCGTAATTGAATATTTTCTCGCTCGGAAAATAAAATAAGAACGTTGCGTCGTCGCTATTGCAATCGTTAAATTTACTTGTATGTTTTTTTCGAGATTTATATAAAGCTTGCATCATTTGAAAGTTCTTCAAGACAGAGAGAGAGATTTAGAGAAGAATCATTCTTTTGATTTGCTTGCGCGTTAAAAATATCAACAACCCTTCCGAATATGAACGAAATTTTACAGGTCTATATATACATTTATAAATATTTATAACTATATTTGAATAGTTTTCAATTGCTAATAAAAATTTTCTAAATATTCTATGAATATAAAGATAAACAGAAATCCATGAATTGCAACGCCTCCGATTTATCAATCAACTTGCATGTATATACATTATTTTTACAACGCGGAAAACCATAAAAGTCGCGCGTAATTCAGTTAGCGCACTTTTTGGAAGGCACTCAACTCAAATGTATATTTTACGGATTGACAAGTTAGCAGGGACGAAAATTTGGAAGGAGCCCAAAATTCGAGAGCTCCGTAAAACACACATTTTCCCGCGGTGGCACTCGCAGAGCTTCGTAACATTCATTTTCCATTCATCGTCCAATTTATTCGACGAGTTTCCGCCGCTTTATGAGCGGGTCGCGTCTTTGTCCCCGCCGCTGAGCCCTCCTTTAGTTCGAGAATACATATAAGCAAAGCAGCCCCCCCTTTGTTGCGCGCGCGGGGGATCAAACGAAATTGAAACGGGCCATCTTCCGCGCGGCAATATCACCGGGGCTAAAGTGCGACGAACCCGTCAATTTTCGACGTTTCGCCGACTGGTCTTGCGTCGAGGATCACTTATTTCAATTAAATTTGCAACGCTTTCATTTCCCAGTTGTTGGAGTCTCGCAGTGGCTGCCGGATCCCCGGGGAGATATTAAAATGTAGGGTGAACGAAATTAAAGCGTTCTTTTAGAGGTATATATATTGGAACTTTAAAGCTCTCTTTTGGAGGAATTATGGCTTTGAATTGTTTTTTTTTTCCCACTCGGAGTATAAGCTGCTTTTACGGATGATTTTGCGAGAACTTCGATTGTAATATTTTTTCATTACATAAAAGGTGGAGCAAGAGAAAGATATCGTATTTGATTAGCCAGTTTTCCGCCTGCAAAATTTGAATTCAAGAACGGAAGAAGATACGATCTTTTAATCTTCTTCGCTTTTCAATCATACTTCGTCTTTATTATTTTTTCCCACAGATTCCCCGCATCAGATATTTTGACGATAAGTGCTTTAACTTTTTTCATTAACAAGTATAACGTAGACTAGAATCAAATATTTACGTTACTCGGGCGACTTTTCTTTATCACCTTCAAACGTTTTCCGTCGGACCTATAAACAAAATATTAATGGAAGTATTCGAATATTGAAATCCAATATCTGTAATCGCATTTAGCGAAATAACCCAATTTCTTTATGCATCGAACTCTCAGAATTTGAACCTTCTACCGTTTCGTTTACCTTTGCTTATCGACCTTTACTCATCACTTGCCTTTATCTCCAGACTTTTTTGCTTTCTTTTTTTCTTATTATCAAGCTTTCACGCTTCATCGGTTTACTTTTCAATCTCTGGTTGTCTGGCACGTCTATCTCCTACGTTTTTGCCCCCTTCCGTGAGATTTGTCCCTGTTATCGATACATTTCTCTCCCCCGCACATTTCCGCTCGCGATGTTTTCTCTTTTAGGTTTTCCTTCGCCTCTTTCGCGGGCTGGCTTCAATTTTCGATCTATTTTCGTACATTTCCATCTTTGCGGCGTATTGATTCTGGAATTTTTTCTACCGCGAAGACACTTGTCGCCGTAAGTTTTTTTATTTAATTTTGAATTAAATTCGCGTTTGCTTCTGTGAATGAAAAAGTTTAAGAAAGTCAACTGCCAGTTACAAATTTCAGTGCCATTAAAAAGGAAATCCTTTGTGCAAAAATCTCGTCGCAATTTTTATAAAATACTTTAAATTTTTGCGACAATATTTCTGAATTTCCGAAAAACATTTTGTTACATAAATATTCCAAGCGAATAATTCGCTGGATTTGATGTTCGGTTATTCGCGTCGTTTCGCAAACTTTCGACGCGAAAGGAAGCAGCGCCAATTTTAGTGTCAACCTTCCTGCTTCCTTTCCACATCACTCACTCAAAGTCAATTTTTTTCCTCTCTATTTTATTTTCTTAACAAATCGAATGCAGCACGTCGCGCGTTAATCGTCACGTGTAAAGAGAGGGTCGTGAACTCTTCAACGGTCATCACGGACACGAGATTTAGAACGTTCCAAAACAGTCGCCCATTCTTTTTGTCCGTTTTACCGCTGTTTTCGTTTAAACTAACGAATAGTGCAATCAGAATAAAAATAAAAGTTGCTTATAACTTTTAGTTTTGGGAAAGCAGAAAATTCAAAGTTTTAACTAACATTTCTGAACATTTGAGTATGTTGGACTAGAAAAAGGTAACATTTGAAAAATAAAAAAATAACGGGTTTTCATTGATGACGAAGTGTCGGATCAGAAATATAAATTCATACAGGCTCTACAAGTTAAACAAAAAACGTGTAATTGACTTGTTACTTTTAATATTTGTTCTCGATAAATTGAAAGCTTTCGAAAGTCGGCTGTATTGAATATTTTCATCTGCAGCAATTGCATGTTTTACCATACGAAACGGATGTTGCCTGAAATATAAATTTTACGCGTGAAAAATGTTGTTCCCTCAATTTATTTTACGTCGCTTCTGACAGAAATGTAATGCAAAAGGTCAAAACTTTTTCTCCCCGCCTTAAAAAATATACGAGTCGAATAGTTTATAAAACTCACGCATTTTAATCCGCTTAATTATATCGAGTCAATAAATAGCGCATCTCCCCCCCATTTACGAAATATTTCGCTTGAACGTTTGCTGCCCTAAAACCCGGACTTTTGCTGCTTCTTTCCCCGCAAGATCCTCGAGGAAGAAGCGGTCGCAAATCCAGCCGAGAAAACTCGAGATCAGAGCTCCGCGCGTAGAAAAGAGGAGCCCGCCGAGCAGAAACTCGAAACTGTCGCAAAGACCACTGCCGTGCAGGCAGTTAGCTCTGCGTGTGCGGTTTTCTTTGCCGCGCGCGCTCTCTCGTCCAACGGAATTCTGCGCTCATCCGAAATACACTCGGTCGGAAGCTCGGCGCGCGACCCAGAGAGCAAGTACGGAGCTTTTCTTAGCTCCCGCGGCCCGAACGCCGCGCGAGGAGGGTTATACACCTTGCTCCCGGCGCGGCGTCTACGCGGCCTCTCGCCGGCTGCTCGGCTTTGTTTACGTTGCCGGGCCACTCGAAAAATTATTAACGAGATTACAGTTTTATTTTCCCGTTCGCTGCGGGGGTTCGTTTGCGCATTGGTTTGGTCGGGCGAATTTTTTTTTTTTTTTTTTGCGGCCGCCTCTTTGCACGCGAGAGAGGCGGAGCGAAAAGGGCACACGAATTCCAGCTTTTTCATCGCGAGCGAAACGCGAAAAGTTATTTTAGATGGACTTTTGGTTCGTTTGGGCAGGGTCGAGTGAAAGCTTGTGTTGTGCAGGTATGCGGCGAGAGGAAATGATTTAATATTTAGAGAGAATAGTGGAATTGGTTAATTGAGTTTAAAATAAACTATCTCGAAACGGGAAGTTGTAATGTGTGTTAAAGATAGTAAGAACGTTTTGTTATTATAAATATTTAGTTTTACTAAAAAAAGAAAGAACTTTTCTTGGAAAATTGATAAAAAAGGTAGTAATAATTAAGGAATTGGCTCATTTTAAGTAATTAACATTTTCAACGTCTCCCTACTTTCTACCTAATTATAAGAATCTACGCAAACAGACCGTTCGCGCAAACCTTCTTGAAAAAGCTACGATTTTATTGCACGGAACTTCATCAGTCACCGAAGGAAAGCGTCCTCAAACAAAAGTACCATCGAGATTTTATTTTCCTCCCCGCTATCTATATTAATTACTTCGATCGGATACGATTGAAAATGCCTGGCTTCTGTTATTGACGAATAACTCTTTTGAATCACTTTGAAAGCAAAATCGAATAACGGTACACAATATCCTCCTCCTCCTCCTCCTCCGCGTCCGGTGATATCGGCTCTGCGAACGCTCAATAAGAATTTTCATTTCGACGCGCGGCCGCGGCAGGCTTTTATCGTCCGCGCGCTTTTTCGAATCGATGTGGAAAAAAAAAGAGCGAGCGAGACGACGGGCAGAGGCTTTTCCCTCTGGTTTAAAACGCGACCCTTTGCGGGGTAGATCGAAGCTACAAGAATGCGATTGAACTCGCGCGGGAATGTCGGATACGATCCCCACCGCGTGACACGTAAGTTGACAAGTGCTTTTGCGCTGATCCTCCTGTTTTTCTGTGAATGTCGACAGAATAAGCTCGGTGAAATAAGTATTTTATTAATGTTCGAAAATCAATATTTCCTGGACTTTTTATTCGATTTCTGGTTGATCGAGAAGAACGTTACAGTTAGTGTACGCTTTTGCTCGTGAAAACACTTTAAAATAATATCGATTCATAATAACAATTTAAACGTGTTTTTTTTTATTATTTACATTCAAAATGCTCTATTCCTGACAAGTTTGTATTTGAATTTCAATGGTGCTTGATGCAGATTTATGCACACTTGAGAAACGATAAATAACTCGCAACAATACTTTCCAACGGGCAAAGGTGACGGGGAAAGTATGATCTAACGAAACTGTCTATTGTTGGTAGGTGCGCGCATAAAATATCTCCGCTTCCATAAATTATACCAAGGTCCCAAAGAGCCAATTTGACGCACTTAACCTGCGCCCGTGATAAAAGAGAAGAAGAGAAAAACGTTGATGAAAATAGAATAAGGGGAGTAGCGGAGCGAGTTAATAAGTAAAAATGCATATAGGGGAGGAGGAGGAATACAAAGAGAAAATAAAAGCGGCGGAGAATAGTTTGAAGGCGGAAAGATGCGAGAAAATTTCATAACATTAAATGTAGGTCAGAATGAAGTTAAAATGGAGAGGAAGGGCGAAGATCTTTCTGGGCTGTAAAGAAATGGTACGGAATTGTTATATTTAATTAGTACTTGCAAAAATTGTGCGAAATGAAAATAAATATCTAAAAAGATTAGCAAAAAAGTTATTAAGTTTTTTGGTTCTTTAACCTGTTGCCTCTAATTAATTTCTTTACTTTATATTTTTTCGTAAGAGAAGTTTGAATTAACATGCTGAATTATAGAAGTAAGTAATTATCTACTGTAGACTTTTTTAATGTAAAAAATCGCGAATGTTAATTTTTTTTTTTATATTAAAACAAAGAAATTTTTTAACAATAGAATAAGTTAAATTTATAAAGGTTGAATTGGGCGTCATAAAAAAAAGGTTTTTACACCTTGAAGAGAAAGAGATTTACTTAGTTTTCTATTTAATCAGCTGCTTCATTTACGGGAGTAATTTACAATTTAATTAAATTAACTTAAAAAAGGGTTCCAAAAATCAAATTTAAAATAAAAGTCTGATTTAAATTCACTATTTATTCAATAATAATGTTTTTTTAACAAAATTTTAATTAACCTTCATTTTACAATGGATTTTATAGCTCTTAAAATAAATGAATTTATGCTGCACTTTGTGCTTAATTTAATACGTTTTTGTGAATTAAATTTTACTACCGAAACCCTGATTTCGATTCCAACATCAATGTCAAAGTTGAAAATAGGAAATGGTAAATCTAAAACAGGATTTACGATTGATCCAGCTGTGGTTTACTCCAAATCTGACTTGGATTAACGGTATAGTTCCCTTACTGCAACCGGAATTTGGGAAATAGATGTCGGAGTCAATTACGAATTTCTCGTAAACTGCAAATCTCAGATAACTGCGAGCTCGTTTTCCCAATAACTGTGGTTCACAAATTCTTGAATAATCACAAAAAACCAGCGAGCAACAAAAAGGAATACCCAAAAATTTTACTATTTTCCTTCATATTTTTAAGTTTTCTCCACCCATTCACGGCACTCGTCCTGCATACGTCATACGTGGATAAACGAAATCAAGCGCAATCAGATCCTCCAAGCCCCGCTGCCGCGGCACGTCACAAAGCTCGCGTGATAGCAAAGCGCGCGAGAGGATCTAGGCGGGGCTCGAAACAGCACGCGCCACTGGCGGCGGGGGTGGCGGCGCAGTAAAAGGTAACGACTGACACAGAGAGAATAGCGCACAATCGAGCATCGCTCTTCGGTCGGATGTAATGATTGTTTAAGCTCGGGGGGAGCTGCCAAGCGCGCCTCGACAGTCGTAAGTCGATTATCAGCACGTCGAGCAGAAGGGCTATTCTCTCGCTTCTTCGAGGGGGGGGGGGAGAAAAGATGGAAGTCGAACGTATATATACCGCCGGAGCTCGCGGAAGTCGCCGGCAGATTGCAGATTTCCCCCGTTCGGCCGCGGGAGTCGATTTCGCGTCTCGGCGACTGAATTTCCGCGAGTTAATTCCGCGCGAACTGACGCGAACGAGTCACTCACGATCGGGGGTTGAAATTGTCGTTGACGAGGCCAATTGTGTCCCCCGAAGCCGCTGTCTCCGGCTCCCTCCGCTCTCGAGACCGGCACACGTTACTCTGTGTGCGCTAATTTATCGAATCGATAGGGGCAGATGTCTGCCTACTTGAGCTTACGCCCATTTGAGGATTGACGTGTGTGCAAGTGGATATCGACGGCGATTTCGTGCGAAGCTGAGGCTCATTTATACCTGTAACGATCGGCAATCTACTTATTTCTAGTAATTTTCGTCGGCGCGGTTTTCGTCGATTAGCGTATTTTCGGCCTGTTTGCGTCTCGCTTCGATTATGGACGATGTTCTCCGACGAGGCGGGCAGGTCGTTAAGCAATAATTATCGCCGGCCGATTTGATTAATTGTGTTTTGCCAAATCGGAAGCGTAGGCATTTCTCGCTGTCGTTTAAACCTGTCAATATTTTCATCGTAATTTAATAGAATTTTTTGCTTTCTTTGATTCTAAACGATATTTTAGCTGGTGATGTAAATTTTTTTTAATGAATAATTCAGCTTCTGTATATATTCCTTTTAACTCGGTGCTATCTATTTTCGTTTTCCACTTTATTCGGCCCTTGTCAGTTTGCAGATATTTCCGGCTTTTCTTTTATCAAAATGAATGGATCTTTCCAATCATTTTCAGTCTGCCGAAAGATTTATTAAAATTTTACGTCCCTAAATGATTTGAAAAATATCATTTTCTTTAACCTCTTAATGAATTATTAAAAAATAATCAATATAATATTAATATCTAAATTATTATTTATTACGTTATCGAGTAATTTGAAAATCAAATATATATACAATACGCTCCAATTATTAGTGGAAGCAATTAAATTTAATATCTTAAAAATAATATTGCGCATTTCAATACTCCATTTTGTACATTAATTAATTATTATACCCCCCAAGATTTACGCAAATACATAAAATTCGTTACCTCGTTCTAATAATAATCTTCTTTGATTTACTTTGTATTTCGGTTTTTTATGCGAAGCACGGCTCAAATGAGTATACCCCAAAGAAAACATCTTGAGAGAAAATTCGAGTAAAGCGACATTCAAGCGTTATGTGCCAACCATCCGTGAAATTGCGAAAATCAAAGTTCATACGAAAGAGACAAGACCTAACTTGACATGTGATTCATTTATAATGTCCTCTGTGGAATAATATGCTAAAAACAGTTAAGTGCAATTTTCGCCAGGAAAACTTGTTTTTATATCATTCATACGTCATTTAAATATAAATATTTTCAGGCTTCTCTTTGAATTTTATTAGCATTTACATTTTCAGTTTGTAAAACAGGCCGGCCGTCTTCCTGAAACTAAAAAGAATAATAGAAATTGGAAGCCGTCCAAAAAAATAAATTACTATTTAAGTGTGCCGTAATAGCCGGTGACTATTTTGTCTACGACTGAATAATAAACTACGCTGCCACTAAATTTACGTGGACTATCAATCAACATTTCTTCTTTTTTTTCCATTCGCTCTGACCAATGCCGATCTTCTAAAAATATCCCTCGGCAATCAATAATTATGCAAAAGCTCGACAAATTACGTAAAACTCTCTAATCCCATAAACGCGCTTGTCGCGCTTAAAAAATATTTACATAAAAACTAATCTCCCAGTTACTTAACTCATCCAATTTCCTAACCGCCTTACAAAGGCCAAGTTTCTTCAAGTTACAAAGCGCTTAAAAAAAAGATACATAATCCCATTGTCAAGTAATCCGCCGGGCAACCGCAATTTCGTTGACGAGCGACAACGAAAGAAATTTCAGGCGCCCAGGGCGAATAATTCCCTTTTCCTACCCCGACTCGTCGGATCCGGAAGCGTACCGCGTTTAAAAGCGAAAACGTCGAGGGCGCAGCTCGAATCTGCCATGGCTAATGTTCGGGAAGGGCGGTCGCCGCCCGGCAAAAATTGCACCGCGGCTTTGATGCAATTACCGTTGCCGTGGCTGACCCGAGAGCAAAGAAACTTGCTTGAAATGAAAAAAAAAAGGAAGAGGAGAAAAAAATGAATAGACGAGAGGGGCTTCTTTAACTTCCAGGGGTAACGAGGTCGAGAGAGAGAGAGAGAGAGAGGAAGTGAAAGAGGCGGCCGCCGAGGCTGTAAGTAGAATAAGACGGACGAGTCAGACGGTTCTTCGGCTGGAGTGGAACTATGGTAGAGGTAATCGAATAATTACAGGAAAATATGTAAAAGAACAGTCGAAGCGTGATGCCACGCGCGAGTGGCTCATTTTTGGGCTCGCTTTTCTTTCTTTGTTGATCTTTGTTGCAGCTTTTTTTCGGTCTACGAGGATCCGCCTTATTTTTGTTACACTTGTTTACTTTGGCTAGATGTTTGTAAGGTCCTTTTGAAAGGGTTTACGTGACAACGACGCGAAATTTCAAACTAAAAATAAGCTAAGTGGTATAAAATTGACGCTTTTTAAGGTCGTTGCGTTGAAGTAAGAGTACTTGTGTGTAAAAATAATAGAAATGAGAGAGCTAAATGATTAATGGGCGAAGGTACTAAACCTTAACTGTGTCAAGTTGCCAAGTAAGTCTCTTCGTAGATTTGTTCGTTTGGGAAGCTGCATTGTGGCAGTTTACTTTTTGCTTAGTAATTCTTTCTTGTTTGACTAGTCTGAATATTTATATAAAAATTCTATTTATTTAAGAAAAAATTCTGGTTAACGAGTATATTCATGACATTTAATTAACCAAACAAAACAAAGCGTTTAAAGCAATAGTTGTGTACTTAAATATTCTATCCATTTTTTAATAAATATCAAATAAATCTTTCTCTCGCGGCCAATTTGAATCCGTCCCCGTTGATCCGTCCGTTGCTTTTGGACCAACCAAAAAGACGCGGCGGAAAGAGAAAAAAAATCGCGGCAGCATAAATCGCGCGGGTAAAAATTCGAAATAATAGACGGTGGGGAAAAGAAAAATATGAAAGACCGAAATGATAACGGGCGCATAAAGCAGTTCCAGATAAATTTAAAAGAATGAGAGGCGAAGGAACAATGATAGAGGGTATGATAAAAAGCGTGCCCGAGTGGAGTTTGAGCGCGCGAGCGGGCGGAAAAACGCGGGCGCGAGACCCGGAGAAAAAGAGCTCTCCCTCGCGAGGGAAAGAGAGAAAAGGTTGAGCGTGCCTAGGAGAGAGAGTAAGTAGAAAAAAATAGCGGAATAAGAGAAAAGGGAAAACAGAAGCCATGCCGGGGATATGAAAGAGGGAAGATAAAACGAGGGAGGCTGGCTTATACAGAGCGGCCGTCACTTTAACTGGACGGAGGAACAATGAGCCTGACGGTTTTATAGGAGTTTGATTGTTCTTTGCTTGGCGCGTATCAACATTTCTGGACGGGGGAGAGAATGAAAGGGCTTAGTTTTTTAAATTAGTCCTCGCCTTTGAGCCCGCCGACTTAAAATCCCCTCCTCTTCTTTTGTCGCTCTATAACGCGTTTCTATTAATTGAATGTCCCACTTGCCGGATTATCCTCAATGAGAAGCAGAAAAAGGGATATAGACCGAGGAATTTCCCCGAGCGGCTCGAGTCGGCGGAGATGGTAGCTGGTTTGTAATGCGAATGTAAATCTACAATGGAGATGCTAATTGCTCCCGTTACACGCGGAACTTGCGTTTTGCTCTGTGAGTATATTCCCTTCCTCTTCCCGCACATTTCGCATTCGAACTAATTCAATTAGCGATGTTTGAAGTTGTATTGTACTTCGATAACTTTTCATTGCGTGCTTTGTTTTTGACTTCTTGCCGAGGCAATTAAATTTGATTTACGTATTTTATGGTAACACAAAATTGCATTCTAGCACTTCAAACATCAATTACAAGCGTCAAACGAAATTTAAGTATATTACACTTACGTTTACTAACAGTTCAAAAAAAGCGATCCGCTGCGATTAAACTGAAACAGAAAACATTGATTTTTCAATAAATAGCACCCAAAAAGTTTTAAAAATATCAATGTGCACTTTTAAGTAAGCTAATGAATAAATGAATGTGAAAAAAACTTTTAATTTTGAAGACTCATAAAAAATGATGATATTTTAACGAAGTGCGTATAATTAAAATCCTATTATCCTTAATGCAAGATAGATGCATTTTAACGTTATAAGTTCTCATGAAATATTCTTATATTACGTAAAGTTTTATCCATAAAATATTCTTTTATTATGTATCTATACTATATCAAAAGTGCGTCTTTCAACATCTTTTAAAATTTTTTAAACAAAGCAAAATATATTTTTTTCTTTAAAATATAATATTTATAATAAACAAATTAATGGTCTTCATTTTATTTAAACTCTCGGTTAAGTTTTGATACAGTTTTATAAACAGCGTATAATAATGCTGACTTGAAAATCTAGAAAAATACATTTGCTGTGTTTCTCTTCTTTACAAGGAACTTGTCGGTATTTTCTACCGGGGCATTTTAAATTAGACTTTTAATTATTCTTTGAATAAAGCGAACCATTGTTCAACTCTCTTTAAACTTTTCATCTCACAGTTTAGTCAATGAAGTATGTAATAACATCAGCTAACGAACTTTTGGATAAAAGTTTTTAAATACAAACTTCAACGCCGAGAAAAGTTGGACCAAATGGAAATAGATGTGGGCCGGGAGACTTCTCTTGCGGTAACAAGCGATTAAAATTAAATGAAGAACGTCGTTAGGAAAATCCTCGCGGGAAAACAGAGACATGCACGAGGCTTTGAATAAGCAAGACAGAGAGATAGATGAAGAATATTATACAAAGGGGAGAGAAAAAAGTGAGCGGTGGATCGAGTTAAAGTAAATAAAGCAGAATTGAGAAAGCGAAACGTATTAAAGACGAGTAAAAAAAACTGAGATTAAGATGGTTCAACAAAACTAAAAAAAGACCGACTAGAAGAACTGCATGTAAGACCTAAATTTTTTCAATTGTAATATAGCTAGAATTTAATTTTAGTGTATACAGATTACAGATGTAGTTACTTTTTCATTATTTACGTATTTTCAATTATGGCTCGAAACTAACTTCAAACATAACTGCGGTTTAACCTCTTACTTCTTGCAAAGAGCATATTAGAATTGTTTAATTAAAATTAAACAGTGGGTAAATTGTGACAGTCGCTTTACTAGCAGTCATAGTCGTAGAATTCTGTAATAATTACAGAGGTAATCCTTTGGCGAGTAAGCTGAGCTCTCAAAAGCCACACGAAATTTCCAGTGTGCAACCAATCTCACCGCAAAGTGCTTTTTCTCAAAATAATTTTCACGTTTATTCGTTTTTTTTAGAAAACTGCATGTGATGAATTTCGCAGTCGATACTCTTCGTATTGACTAATTTGGCAGTTCAAATTGAAAATCGAAAAAAATAAAATTTCTGGAAGTATACGTATATCTAAACCACTTTTTGATTTTTTGAAGAACTTTTAAATAAAGGTTCATTTTTCGACTAAATTATATAGTTTCATTACAACATTTGAAGGTTTTCTTCGAAATAGCTAAAGCCATAAAAGATATAAGACTTTAAAGTCTTGAACAAAGTTACAGTATTATATTCGTTAAACAACGATATCATTTTAGAATGTTTAAATTTACTATTTCGCCGGAAACTCAGTTAACGGAAACCATAAATACATATAAGTACTTAATAACTCTGTCAGTCACATAACGAAAAGTCAATATTAATGTTTTACGCAATTATACTTCATTTTAATCTTCTGCCGCGCAACAGCCATAAATCCCTTAAAGCTCAAGGCTAAAAAAATCATCGTTACTCGAGCCATTAAAAAAGGGACATCCCGCAAACGATCGAGTTAAACATCTGCTTTTACTTCGCGTATATAAAACATCTGATTTCGAAAGCGAATTTCCAGCGGCTGCAGAAACGCGAAACGAAGAAAAAGCTTTAAAAAAAAAAACGAAAAAGTCGACAATCTCGGTCATACTGATTTCTTTAAATAATTCCTGGAGCCTGATTTCTCGAGTGTAGAGAATTTTTCACATCTACCGGCGTTCGCGCCAGAGTTAGTTAAACATAAATTCGAGCAAAAACTTTAATCTGGTCGTGCAAGTTTTTAAATTGACTTAGGCGAAGCGAAACTCGACGGCTTAGTTTCATCTGCTTCAAGCTCGTAAAGTTCAAGGCAGAAACCATTTAAAAACTCATATTCGCGGTCAGTATTTAACGATGTTTAAAGATTTGATTTTTATTTCCTTCTCTAAAACTGGTGATCTCTGTTTTCGATATAGTTAAGCTTTTATTTTTTCTTCGTAATCTTGCGATGCCGCCATTGAAAAAAGTGAGTTGCAAGTAGAAAACTTTGACGTCGTAATGCATTTTATTCAAAATAGAGTTTAGAATTATTTAAATACGTTTATCCTATCAGTGCTAAAGGGTTTAGCATTAATAACGTTTTATTCCATTTCAAATATACAGCGCAGTGCAAAGATAAATATGCATTATGTAATATGCATTATGCATGAAATATTGTTGTATGTTATTTAAAATTATGCAGCAATATAGCAAAGATCTTTCAAATCATTGCATTTTTACTTTTTCACGTAAATTAATGTATAATAATTTCTAGTAAGAATTGGACTTCTTAATAAATATTTTTTTATGTGATTTTCTTGAAGAAAGATTAAGTAATGTTCAGTCAAATATCTCAAGTAGCTCAAATCCTTTACATATTTTAAATTATGTAGATGTATGCATATTTTTTACTTATTTATTTTCTAGAATTTCTCAACAGTAAAATTTTAGTTTCAAAGTTTTTATACAGTTTTAATTTTTCAATTTCCAAGTTCATTTTACGCAAGTTTAATATTCTTTTGGAATTGCATAACAGTTTTTTGCGGTTTTAAAGCTTATAACAAAATCTTTTTTAGCAACGTTTTTGGTCATAATTTAGTATATATTTCTATAATGCTTTATATTACAAAACTTTCCTTATTTTTAATAATGTTTCAGGTTTTACTATATCGTTTTGTATTACATTAAACAATAACATTTAAACGAAGAGCAGGTATTTTTAATTAAAGCACTCTAAAACTACCTGAGAAAGTAAGTTAAAACAATCAATCGTATTATTTGTACTGTATCCGATCTACGATGTACTCGAAGGTAGGGAATAAACTTTCTTCCTCTGGTCTGTTAAGTGCTGCTATCAGTACGGCGATCTTTACTTTCGACCACAGAAATATTTCTTGCTGAAAATCCCCTTCGAATCGGGCTTCCCATCGCATTTCTTCGCCTTCTCCCCCCACATTAGTTCTGCAAACAAGCTTATGTCAAACCATCGAATATTTTATTCAACTTTTTCTTAAACTACATTACTTTATTTCAAAAGAATTTACGTTCGACTGGATATTTCATTCTCAGTTTCTGAGCTTTCCTAAAGAAAAAAAAAACATTAACAAAAAAAAACCCACGAATAAACCGGATTAACCCGACTGGTGGAAGTAAAAGATCGACAGGGACAAGGCAAAAGAAAGGGGAGGATAAAAGGGAGGGTATAAAGTGAGAACGCCAAGAGAGTTTAAGAAAATAGAAAGGAAAGTGAGCGGAGGGGAGAGATTTAATTTGTTGTGGGGCTGAGAAATCGATTTTTCTACTTTCGAAATACAGTTTCGAAGTTTGAAAATTTTTGGGTATTACGTACGTGGATTCTATAAAAGATGAAACTTTTTGAATTATTTTCAATGAATTTAAGTGCCAATTTATTTAATAAGATTTCTTTTCAACATTTTCGTATTTTTAATAAATTCCAGTCGATTTGGAAAATTGAAATAATATCAAAAACATTTTTATAAAATGTTCGACTGAGAAACTTTTGCAGCCCGTAAAAATTTTTGAAGTGTTTCACATTTCATAGTTTATTTTTTGACATAAAAGTTCTTTTCATACTGCTGCACTGAAAAATATAAGGTTTAAGTTTATTGCATTTAGAAAGTGATACATTTGCATCAGAAAATCAAATAAAGCATAGTGAATTCAGTTTTATGATTCTTTTTACTAATTATTCAAAACTGTGGTGCAGCATTATCTAATAGGACCATCAACCTACAAAATTGGCTGCTGGTTTTCTCTTAAAACTGTAAGTCATTGCAGGGACAATTATACATTCTGCACGCATTCATCTTGTCTTCAGAAATAACTTTTATGATTTCTACTTCTGCAATCAGTATCAAATAACAATAGATGGTAAAGCGCGGCATCAAAAGTATTCTTCATTCACATAACATTCTTCAAGAATAACTTCGAAAGTTATTTATGTCCCCAAACACGCATTAAACTTGAAAGTATTTTATAAAAATAAAACTTTTTACATAATTAAACAGCCGCGCCGCATTTTTATTAAACCAAACGGAGACAAAGATTTTATAGTGGACTTCCCCCAGAAGCCTCCGATAAATTGCTATTTTTGTTTTTATAGATCCTCCAACTTTTAACGCGTTTATGTCGCACACTTTTATTGTACTCGCACTCGCGCACTTGCACATATTTCTCTCACCACAAGCTCGTAATTCTTTTCTCCGCTTAATCGATGCACTTTCCCGCTAATTCGCTCTCTCTCTCCCCGAGATGACCTTGATTTTAATTTTTCCTCTCCCCCGCTAACGATCCTCTAATTATCCACCGGCGTTATGCTCCCTCTCCGCGATATTTATACCCGAGAGCCGCACGTCGTCGGGTCGACTGAACCGGCGAGTTATTTCCCCAGCCTTTTATAATTCGAACGCGCGCGGAGAGCAAACGACTCCGGGCTCGCGAGCACCTGGCGTCGCTAACCGGAGAGCGCGTCTTTACGGCGCTTCCGCGACCGATTTCTCCCTTGCTTCCCGCCGCGGCTGGATTAACCGCCGGTGGTGTAGCTTCATTTGATAAATTTCTCGAAATTTTTGGAAATAAATACAATATATTTTTGAGTTTTCGTGCCTCGTGTGATTTATTAAACATTGACGAAGACGAGAAAGACGGGGAACTTGTTGTTTGGTACGCACAGAAGCATTTTTACGCGTTTCGGTGATGCATTAAAAGCAATTTCACCGCCTGGATTCATAAATTCCTTATGGCTGGAAAAAGAACTGAAAGTCTGCAATGAAGTCGGCTATTAACGTCGTAATGTGTTGCACCATAAAAAAATGTAATGCACACACTCTCTGAAATGCTTTCCTCCGAAATGTACTTTTAACAAAACCTCGAAGCCTTCGCGGCTAATAACGTATAGAAATTGTAGCAACGATAATTTTAACTTATTGCGTATAGAATATAATTGTGTGGACATTACGATTAAACGTAATTATGCGCGGGAAAATTTTACGAAGTAAAATTGAAATAAATCCCCTCGCAGTGTGTATCTGCGCATCACATCTCATAAACTTGTCTTTAAAGCTTACGCATGTAAAAAGTAACATTATTCGCAGTCGCAATCTGCCTTTTTATTAACGACATAAACGTAAATCAGACTTTACAGCCAGGATTTTTTGTATATACATATATAATATTGATATCGACGCTCCTTACTAACTGATCTCACGACTTCCAACCTGTAGGTATACCAAAGCCGAACAAAGCTTTAATTAACAATAAACAGCTCAGATAAATCCGTCGATATTTATGATTAACCCGGAGCAGGCAAAATCCCCCGGCTTCCTCGCCGGTAAAAAATGCAGCGCATTACCGAAGAGGCGGTACGTCCGGGGGGTGCTTCATCACGATTAACCGAAGAAAAAGATAACAAATTGCCCACGAAACACGAATCGTTCTCTCTCCCTCACGATGCTCTCTCGCAAGCTTTCGCATCGACTCCCTTCGGAAGCTTTCCTCCTTCCTATCCCCCCTCTTTATTCGCCTTTTCCGCTTACGACTTATCTTTCTTCGCCTCGACGTCTTTCTCTTCCGACTCCCTCTGACTCGTTCTATCGCCTTCATTTGCGCCTTTGTCTTCGCCGAGGCTCTAAGTGTCTAAGGTTGAAAATACGTTGTTTACGTCCGCTATTACGCTTCTATAATTGAACGGAAGGAAGATCCATTACTGGAAGTCTTTTTTTCTCTCTCTCCTTTTTTGTGTTTGGCGAAAGTAGTATTTTCAATTTAAGCGAGATAAAATAGAATTTGCAGTTTCGGTGGATACGTAACTTATAATTAAACTAAATGTAAATTTACTAGACTTCTTTGTGAGCCCGAAAGAGAAAGACTTGCAATTACGTGGAATTTTTCCAGATAATAAACGAAAATAAAAATTGTCCTGCCAACTACACGTAAATTAGAAAAGTTCGCCGAACTTTCGGCCGAACAAAGGGATCGATTTAACGCGAATACAAAGCACGCCGAGTCAACCGAAAAAAGTTTCTAACCGTATAGCTATAACTATCCGAATTCCGCGAATAATTCCCCGACGGAAACGAGCAATTTGCATCTAAATTGTTACTTCGACAACTGCTCGTAAGCTTTTCAGCCGGGCTTCCTACACCCCCTAATTTTTTTCCCTCCCATACGTCTTCCTCTCGGCACTCCGAAAATTTCCGTTCTCCGCCTCCTTGGGTCGAGTGCCTTCGATCATAACGAGAAAACTTGAGTCGCGTCTGTGTCCACTTACGAGGACGAGGAAACTTGCGAGAGGTGTGTCGATGTATATATATATATATCTTAGCCGGTTCTCGTGCGACTGTCTCTTTCTCTCTCTTCTGGTTCCGTGCATTTGTGTGTAAATGCGAGCGATCCGGGCATGTTTTTATGCATTAGGGGTCAGGGGTCGCCGAAGGATATGTGTGTATCACGAGGCACATTTCTTCCTTCGCGCGGGAGAGAGAGAGAGAGAGAGAGGGAGAGTCGCACGCACGCCTTTACATTTCCATAGGTGTATTTTATTCGAGATTTATGTGGCAGCTTTCGACGTTGAATTAATTCGCGTTTCGAACGTCGTTATTGAGCGGCGTGTAATTTTTAAAATACACGAACCTTCAGCCGGAGAATGGCGTTGCGATTTGTCTCGAGTTATAAATTTAACAAAATCACCTTTTTTATTCGGATACGGAAAGATTTCTTTGGGAATCATGAAGACTTAAATCTGTAATCTATACCCTTAATATATCAAAAAAAATGCGTAAAAAGAAGGCAATTCATTTTTATGGTTTGAAATTAGGAATGAAATGTGTGCTTTGTTGGGCTCGAATACAGTAAGTAATTTGTATAAAAACTTTCGTATAGCAGTACTTTAATATAAAGAAAATTCAGCAAATTTTAAAATAGTTTCAATAAGTTTAAAGCATCAGTGTATGCAAAAATAATAATTTCTCTATTAACAGCATCGCAAAGTCGTTTATTTAAAGACTAGCATTTATATCGCGTTGAAAAACAGTCTAAAATTATGATTTTTCGGCCTTTAAAATAGCAATAACATTTCTAGGAATTTTCATACTTTTCTATTTTTAAAAATGTCGCTAATTTAAAATGTAATAAAAGTGACATACATTTTATTTTACAATAAACAATAAATTAACACTCTGGACTTCTTCCTGTTTCCTAGAATACACTTCCAACAAATTGTTAATTGTTAAAATTTTTTAATTTAATTTGAATTTAGACTATTATGGAAAGTGATTAAGGAGCGAAATGTTCTACATTAAATTGTATCTAACGGAGCTACATTTATTATCGGCACTAACATCAGCTTAGCAATATATGATGGGTCACTATTAGGTATAGTGCTCATGTGCGGAATGAGGAACATTAAGATGTAAGTTTATGTTTAAAATCTGGTTATGTGCACCTAAAGTCCAAATCACAATGTTCCAAAATAAACTAAATTGCAGTAATGCCTGCACGTTATACAAATGTAGGTAAAATTTTGTTATTAAAAAAAAAAAAAAAAAACAGTAGACTCAACGTGCTGCATTTTGCGTTATGGAATACACGGACATCGCAGTAATAAAAAGTCTAAAATATTATAGGCGTGTAAAATGGGAAAAAAATCCGCACCCGGCAAGCACACCAACAAAATCCGAACATTCATCCCCTACAATGGCCCATAAAATTGATCTTAAACCTGCCTTACAGCCCGTCAAAGCTAACCTAGCAGTTTTGCGTCTTAGGTGTACTTCAAAAACTCATACGATGGGTAAGTCTACATTAATGAGAAATATATGAGACACTCTTTACGTGAGAACGCTGAAACCTTCGTATTAGTAAAATTTCATGCACATCATTTTGAAATATTTTTTAATTCGATAAAAATATAATGTAACAATAACATTGGAGACTGAAGTAGAATAATAGAATACAATTTTGTAAATAATCTTCAAAAGTGTAAAATTAAAAAAAAAAAGAGCTTATACCTATCAATTTTAGGAATTACTTTTTTTTTTTTTTTGACCTTCGCGCAAAATTGAAGCGTTTCAACGGCAAAGTGAACTGAATTGGTTCAATGTAACATGGCCAAATTTTCCGGTTTCATTTTTTGAGACAGCGATACGAGTGTCATTAAATTTATGCGCTGCACTTACGCGATTGCTGCTGAATTGTAAATTTCGTGTATGCTTCAATGCTTTTAAAAAAAGTTTTACAATTTTTCCTTTTTATATTAATAGTACGTCTCTGCTGCGTGATTTTGCTTTTAATTAAATTTCAAAGTGGTCTTCAATAAAAGCGAATTGCCTATAGTTGTACGAAAAATTAATTATCAAGCTTTTCTATTTATGCCGGGGATGTAAAGAAAATTAATGGACAGGTTTGATTACTTTTTCATAATAAAGATGTAATGATCGATAAATGTTGTTTGCATGCGAACAAATTTATCTGCTTACTTGTAATGTATATTTTATTAAACAGTAGACTATTCCCGGCGTTCGATTAATTATCGTCAAAATGATATCCACAAAACGTTCGAAATAATTACTTCGATCCCGGAAACTGGCTATTAATTTTAACCTTGGTCTCCTTCGGGCCATTATTATTACTGAACGAAAAGACCCGAAAATTGTGTAACAAACAAATCCTATATTTCTCCATTGCTAAGAATTACTTTATGAATTTCGGCACGTTCAATATTGGCGATCTTATAAAGCTTATTTCTCGCTGGTCGTGATGCCGTCATTTTCTTTACCTTCATAATTCACACAAGATTAGAACGAATTGCGTACAAAATGTTTATGAACGACGTACATTTACGGGGATTAAATTAGTATTCGCATGTCTATTAGAATAAAAAATAAAAAGCCTTGCAAACGGTTTTCTTAAAAGGAATCGTAAATGGATTCCAAGTGCACTAAAATTAAGTAAAAGGGAAAATGTGCGTTTGCGCTATTGTTTGGTCTACTGCACAGTATTCTCGGCTAATTGAAAGGATTAACGCGGAAGATGGAGGGTCTAACCAAGTGGGTATATAACCTTCGAAGAAGATTATCGGTATCAATGAGATAATTATTGGCATTCTAACCAAATTTTTTAAAAGAATTTTTGTTTAAATTTAAAAAAAAAGGAAAACAAATCTTCTCACCATTGACGTAATTAATACAATAATTTGATCACTTCCATCGTCCTTTTTTCAAATAAAAGAAAGCAAATTAAATTAACGTAATGTAATAAGAGCTACACTATAAACGTCAAACTTCAAGAATTTTCTAGGTTTCTTTTAATTTTCAAACGTCATTAAGAGAATCTATGTAATCAAATTTTGTAATTAATATAGATAAATATAATTTTTTTATATTTCTCATTTTACCTTTATTGTTTTTAACTTTTGAGGAAAACCCATCATGTTGGGGAGGTTGTCCTTGTGGGGTTCTCCTTGTTAGTCTTTATTATCTTTCATTTTTTATAAATCAAAATTTTAATTTATAACTTATAATTTCGAGTTAGAATCGTTATAAAAGTCAGTTTAACGCTGAGAGTTCCAAGAATCATTTCTCAAATTTCAATTTAAAGCCTATACTATATTGATGGGTTCTTGAAAAAACCTTATTGATCTACTTGGATCAGCCAGCAAAATAAAGAAACCGAAACCATTATCATTTTTTTAAAATATCATGTACAAAATTTTTAAGGCACTTTGAAAAAGAAAGTACCTGATAACACAAAATTAAATGCCCCATGAAATTAATTTTCTGAGTTATAAAACATTTAAGTAAGAATAAATGTTTTGATATGTAACGAATTAGCATTTGGTTTTCGAGAATAGAAGTATGATTGAGTACCTATATGTTATCGTAAATAGAAAAAGTACTTATACAATTCAAATGTGCTTTACTTTTATTTACATAGCACCCCCAGAGACTCATCGAAATTCGAGGGTCGTAATTCCCTTCTTTCGAGTCAATATTTGCACGTAATTATATCTGTAAGGCAAAATCACATTCATTATTTGCTTCTTGATTTATCTCATTATAAATCAAATTTACTCGCCATTTATCGAGTAAATAAATTATCACCTTTTCCCTAATCCAATACTCGTCACTTAGCTCGCAATATATTGGCCCGCAAAGCTTTTACCCCCGATTCCCTTTAACCAGTCCAGATTCCACCAAAAAATCCCCGCTTAAAAACGAATCGTCCGCATAAAAGACTCGCGATCCAGCGCCCGAAATAAAGAGCAATCCCGTCCAGCTCGCTCGGACGCCCGGCCGATATAAACTTAGCCTAAGTGCGGGTTCGCGAAAACACCAGAAGCCACCGCGCCGCTCGAAGAACGTACACACGCGAGCGCCCGGGGCTCTCTCCCGCGTTCGAACAGCCGCGCAGGTATACACAGATGGCCGTGTCCGTCTCCGAGGAAAATCGCAATTTACGATCGACGTTTCCGGACCGGCCGCGAGTGCAATGTCCGAATAACTCGGCTGCTGCAAGGTGTATATATACGCCCGGGACGGGCGGCTCGCGCGTCTGCGTGCGTGCGAGCGAGCGAGCGCAAGCGAACGAACGCCGAGCGAGCCTCGAGAGCTGCCCGGAACATCTTTGGAATTTTCGTCGGCGCGATATTGGCATCCGAGGCGCGTCGGCGCTTCTACACCTATTATAATCGAAGCCTCTCTCGGTCGCGCGGGGCTTTCTTTGGCCGCGAGTGGCTCCGAGGTAAAAGGGGCGAAGCACCGGGAAATTCGCGTCGGCAGACGAGGCTGTGTGTGTCGTTGCTCTCTTCGCTTTTCGCGGGCTTTCTGCTTCGTCCGGCTGTCCTGCAATTGTGCAGGCCTCTTTTTGCTGTCTTCGTTTTCGCCGCGTTTCTTAGCTTAGTTTGAGAAGGAAATTCTGAACAGCGAGCGATTTATTGACTTGCTTTGTTATCCGAGGTTCATATTCATAACATTTAGATTTGCCCTTACAAAGTCTAATTGAGTTTTAGTAAATATTTACTTTATTTTAGTCGTTTTAAACATTAAAAAGCTTAACAGTTCCGAGAAGAACGAATTCAATTTGAACGAAAGATTTTATTCAAATTTTTTTGAGAAATATTTTTAAAACTCTTTTTTATACAAGCTGAATTTGCACTACGCATTTTGTAATGAAAATCGATTGTGCTACATAGAATTTCCACTGTACTATTTTGATGTTTGCTCGCGTGTGTATTAATATTAATGCAGCACAGTTACATCAACTAAGTAACCAAGGTAATTTTAAACTGACATCAATTTAATGCGTTTATAAATTATTTAAAAATTTAAAAAAAACAACTCTTGCCATACAATTTATAAGCGACTACAATAATTATACAGTTTACCGATATCAACATACTATTTCAGATACAAAGATACAACGTTTGAAGCTGCGAGCAAACAACGAACAGTTTCTAAGCCATTTTAACCCTGACGCAAAATTAACCGGAAATTAAATAATTCATGTTGTCGGAATTAATAAAAAAAAAAAAAAAAAAAAAAAATATACACACGCGTTGTTCGCGGTAAAAAGTTTTACGCTCGGCAAAATTTGTGCGCTTAACGGGAGGTAAAACTCGCTTGAACACAGCATGAATAATTGAGCACTTTTGCACCCGCGAGCCAAGCGCGACACAAGTGCGTTTACAAGTAATCGTTACTTTTACGAACGCTCGCTCTCCGTTAAATTAACAAGCCGCGCCGGGAGAAGCGCCGGTCAATTATTCACCCGAAAACCTTCGAAATTCCCGGCCTACACGGCGGATAAATTTTTCAAACGAAACTCGGCGCTAATGGCCCGCCCTTAAACGCGCCCGAGTCCGCGCGCCTAGACGAGCCGCGCTGGCAGCATCAAATATTCATTCGGGGATCGGCCAGAATTTATTTATATGACTCGCGCTCGCGGACACGCGCGTGTGCCCCGCGCGCGGCTTCGAGTCCGTCCGTGTAATTCGGCGCGAAACAGAAACCGTCGCGCGATGTTTTTCGAAACGCGGAAGGCCGCGATACGTCTTTTAGCGCGATATTATATTTTCTGGGACGCGTGACAAGTGACGTGGAGCTTGTAAGATTAATGCGTTGATTCGTTGCTGCGTGGGATTTATGTTTATTGGATTTTATCAAAATCTGAAAGCAATTTAACTTAACAAAAGTAGTGCAATAAAATTAACCCCTTGACGGAGGATTTTTTGATAAAAGGTGTAACTTTTTTTAACTAAAAAGCTGTAATTATGACAGTTGTGATAAATGTATATGTACCGAAAGTTGAAATATGACGGTTAAAAATTGATCGATGACACAGTCCGAGCAAGCTGCTTCGTAACTTTCTTAACTGTAAGGTGGCAAACGAAACTACAATGTCGCCATTATTGATGACGTGGACATTGAAGAAATTTGTCCGTATAATTTTTTAATACACGTCCAAAGTTCCACTTCGCGCGTTTAAAAATAAAAAAGTTTTCCGTCAGCTTATTCTCCGGGCGATCGATCATTTCACCCTTAACCAAAGCGACAAAAATTAATGTACAAAGTAAAAGAAAAAAAAAAAAAAATACTGAATTCCAACCGACCTCGCAGGATCAAGATTTCCATTTTAATGCAAATTCAAGTGTCCTGCATCTCCACACACGCCATTTACATCGCATACATTTCGGTCTGGGTGACCCGCGAGCAAAAAACCAACACAAACACACATTGGGCACAAATAAATTTTCACGGCCGCAGTCGAGGAACAAACTTTCCCCCACCTCCTCCTCCTCCACGGCGACCGAAATCTCGGCTTCGCGCATTGATTGAGAAAACGCGAAAAATTTCAGCTCCGGGTGAAAGTTCAAAGCTCGTCGGGAGCGGAAAAAGCTCGCGGGGTGGAGAAGGGGCGATGGCACGGAAACGACTTTCGGAATTCAAGTGGCAAGCTCGCGTAAACAGCTCTCTGCACGCGCGCCTGTGTATGTGTCTGGGTGTACGTTTGCGCTCGCTCGCAACGTCCCGAATTCGAAGATTACTCGGGCCTTTTTTCGTCGTTAAACACGCGGCGTTTTTTGCCTCTCGGCGCGCGCCAATTTTCAGGATTATAGGGAAAGTTGAGAAAGTTTCGGGGGCGGCCAAATATATTTCGAAGGAAATTGGATTTAAAATTAACGCCTGGCGAGGCTTTGATGTGCCTCGGCGCTGCTTAATACATGAAAATATTTCCGAGTACGCAGACGGTCGGGCGCGAAAGTTCATCCAGAGGAAAGATGGGATTTAATTAGGGTATCGGTGAGTCTCTCCAATTGTGTTGATAAAAATTGCGATGATTTATCTTCCGCGCTGCTCAATTAAATTTTATAAATGACACGTTATATATATATGCGACGCTTATAATTGCAATAAAATATTAAAAATTTGACAGTCGGGACAGGAGATATTAACCGCAAGGGGCGGTAAACGCATTTCGCGACAAATGAAACGGCGAAGCACCGAGTAGATATTTTTCAACCGAAAAGATATAATTTAATTTCGACCCTAAAACTCTGTTTGCATTTTCACTCAGGAATTACAAGCTGGCCAAGTTATTTTTGTAAGTATGTTTTAAAAATGCTGAAAAGTTTTTTCATTACTTATAAAAAGTTTTCTCGTCCTGGCCAATGTAATTTCCACAATCAGTGCTGGCATCAAAAGTCCGGGATTAAGCAGTTTAAAGAGATAAAATTATCATTGTTTCTGGGGAAAATTAAAACCTTAAATTATTGGGGGTCCGGTGTCTCAAGAAGTTTCATTTGAAATCAGCTCTTCTTGTTTCGCCGTTGAATCGTCTTGATTATTTTTACACCCAGTAAATAAAGTGGAACAATGAATCATGCTGGGCTAAAATTAATTTTTTAATTTTCGTTTGTCCGTTCGATTGGCTGAAAACCAGGGCAGTTTCCGTTCAATTAATTTACTCATTACTGCGTCATTCTGCTAGAGCAAGTTCTGCATAAAATTGTGGCGAAGTAAACTTTTTCTAACTTGTTGACTTACCGCGAAAGATCAAAACTGATAAATAAAAAATCAAGATTTTACAAACTCGATATGATCGCAGTTTAAAGTAATAATTATCAATGAATAATAAAACAAAAAAAGGAAAAAAAATAACAGGGGATATAAGTATATTCGTGTCAATGTCTCTTGCTAATTTAAAGCCTTCTTTACGGCTGCAAAAAATAAAAATGCTTTGAAGTTATTTGGAGTGTGCGCATCTACTACGTTTTTATTACGCTGATTAAGCATGCAGCATTGCTTTATGCTACGGAACTTAGGCAGATCAGTTTCTCGCCCCTAATACTTATGAATTAGTCTACGTCTACGAGTTTACTTGTGTAATAAATATGCAAAAAGTAATTTCAACTATATTTATGTGGTTATTTATCATGTGATGTACTATTGCTAGTTGCATTCATACGTGGACTAATATATCACATGCATATGAATTGTCTACTATATTTGTACGAAAAGTGTCCTGGCTTTATCATATAAATCATATTTTCTGAATGTATTTTAGACACAATTTTTAGAAGAGAAGCTTTTTTCCTCTAACGAATACATTCACAGCTGGTAATAAAATCTTGAATATATCTTGAAAATATTTTCATATTAAATTTTTTTTCACAGAAATTTGAAAGCAATTTATTATTTTATGAAGTATTACGTTGTAATCTCGTGAAAAAATAACGAGTTTTTTCAGATTACAGGTGCATACATACACGTTTCATAAAAAAAGTTACCTTAAAAATGCACGATTTTGAACAAACTTTTTATTGAATTTGGATTTTTTCCGAAAAATGACTGAATTTAAACTTTGACAATATAATAATAATGCTCTTAATTTATTTATTAACACGAAATTCTCGCAAGTCTTTTAAATCATATACAAACTTGCAACGTTAATGAACTCTTTGAACTCTTTTAAAAATGTTCCTCCAAAAAATTTAGTGTACCTTATTATTAATATACCAAAGCGAGTTATCCTGAAAAAAAAACAATTCAATCACTATTTAATTCCCAAGCTTTGCCCAAGTTTTATGCATAACTTGTTGCTCTGCAAAAAAGAAGCACGCCAGCGCTAACGGCCGGGAGCAACGAAAGCTGCCCGCGGAATTTCCGCGCCCAACAAAGTATCGTACAAAGCAGTAAGGAAATTCGGGCCAGATCCAAAAGCTCACCTCGCTCAATGTCCGCGCCAAATCCTCCGGCTGCTGAAATGCACAATTGTACTCTGCCAAAACAAAGCCACACACCGACTCGCGGGTTAACCAAATAAATTCCGGCGAAACAATCTCGAAGCGCCGTCAGAAAACAAAAAACTACTCGATCTCGACCCCACTCGTCAATCTCTCAGAGTCCGAGAACATTCGAGCGAGGTTTTCTTTGAAAAATCGCGGCCCGAAGCCGCTCGGAACTTTTCGTCGACGTCAACGGACGCAGCCGGTAACGTCCTCACGCCTCGAAGGCCCGCGCATCACTGACTGTTTCTACTGCCGGCGCTGCCACGCACAGGCGAGCCAGCACACACACACACCACGGCCCGCTCTCTCTCTCTTTCTCTCTCAGGTACCGCGGCGTCGACGCCGAGCGTCGCGACGCTCTCTCTCTCTCTCTCTTCTCTCTTCTCTCTTTCTTCGTTCGCTCTTCGTTCAAGGGCTCGCCTACTGCTTATTCTTCCTTTTTTCTTCTTCGCTGCTACCGTTCTGTTCTTTCCTTCTTTTTTGTTTTCGACGCGCGCGCTCTCGATTTCGCCGTTTATTTTCGGTGTATAAAGTGGCGCTTGGGCGCCGCCTCGCCCTCGGCTGCGAATTGGGCCTGTTTTGTAAGAGCGCTCGGCGGAATTCCTCGCGAACAAGCTGCCGACAAGCTCTGATGCAACGTTACCTCGCCGAAAGAGCCGCCCGCCGCGATGGATCTTCGCCCGTCTTATTTTGCCTTTTGAATATCCGGGGATTACGGTGTTTATTTGTTTGTTCTGCCGCGGAACGAAAGCTGCGCGGCCGTGAAAATTTTGACCGAGATTTTTCGATGAATGTCAACGGTGCCATATATCAATATGCGTGTGTATATGTAGGTCAAACTTTAAACTGTCTGCTTCGTTGAGCTTTTTATGTGTTTTGGTTTTTCTTTAAAAAGAGAGTACAAAAGTTCAAATAACAAAAAAAAAAAAAAAGAAAAAAAAAGATTTTCACCGTTTTTGGAAAATCATTTATTTTAGCACTTGTTTGTATTGTTTGTAAACGAGAAATAACGCTAAAAATGATTTTAGAGTAATTGTACATTTCGACATAGTAAGAGAGGACGAAAATTATTAATTTAATATAATTTCTAAATTATATTAAATTAATACTATTCTTATTAATTTAATATAATTTTTAAATAAATATTTCTATGCAAATTTTCAATAATTTCTAGCAATGTTTATTATAAAAAAAAATAATTTAATTCATTCTGAAAATGTCTCTCCAATTGGTAATAATTCATTTATAATTGAAAAATATTTTAAAATTTTTATTAAAAAAACAATCTACTCGACTTCAGCTTGGGAAATCGATATAAATTTTAGATCCTTTAAAAAATGTTAAAAAAGTCAAATATTTTTGAATATTGTACTATTCTAATCTTCTAAAAGCACAATTCAAACAAAAGGCGGAAAGATCAAAACAACAATCTGTATTCCCCAAATTCAACACTTCATATATCATTCCATGCATCGGCAATCACAACTCTCTTGTCGTATAAGCAAGACTGCGAAGGAACAAGCATTTGCCTATTTCGTTTTTCATGCAAAGGAGTCCGTAATAATGCACAAGTCATCATTCAATGTTCGGAATAAAAAGACTGATTCTAGAGTGTTCTGTAAATTATTGTTAAGTAAGGTTTTTTGTTTGAAGTGCTGATGCTTGTAAAAAATAAAATTTATATAAAAGAACAGCTGCCATTTTCTATTAAAGAGAAGATTTTTTACTGTCGTGAGCTTTATTATTATTATTTAATATATTCTACGTTCATTCGCGTGAAACTGTGAATCCTCTCTCTTATCCACTATCATTGGTTGAATCCTAAATAAAATCTTGTCTCGAAATCTTTTAAGGAATATCCAATCTCTGGTAGAGATGGGAAACATTAAATATCTATTTATAAGGTATTTTCAAAAATTTTACGTATAAAATAGGTATTTTTACTTCCTAGTTAACT
>JAWWML010000001.1:20413483-20448858 GCA_035047165.1 Ormyrus rosae | reverse complement strand
TCGCCTATGCGACAGCAACGCAAACAAAATATTAAACAGATTTCAACTTATGTGTAATAATATAGTAATTCTTTAAACGCGTCCGATAGCTTACAAGTCTCACAGAGAATAGAATGACGCGACGCGATGCGTATCGCCTTTTTTTTACTATTTTCGATTTTTTTTCTAACGAATCTACGCCGATTTAACACTGTTTCGATTGAACAGTTATAGTTTTTTATTTTAAAAATCTATTTTCATTTTTAAATATTCAAACTTCTCAATTTCAACAATTCAAATAAAGCAAAACTTGGCGCTTTTTCTATATTGACCAATCAATACGAAGCCTTTAGATGCTTCAACATGGCGGCTGATCACTTTTTTAAGAAGGGAAAAGGAGTCGACGAAATTGGAATTAAAATTTTTTAATTAAATATATAAAAATATATTACAGTGCATACTTTGCTCTTCACAAAGGCCAATTTTTTACAACAAATCTTTTACGTGTACATACAAAGCTTCCTCAATTAGAGAAAATATTATTCTAAAAGAGGCTAAATATTATCCAGAAAATCGCATTGTCCTGCGATTAGCCTATTTTAGGGGGTAATTTTTAAGCAAAAATTCTCTCCATGTACTTACATAGTAAGAAACGTTCTTTATTTTTATACATACTTTCGAGATGATTTGAAGGCATATGTGTTAGAACAGTACTTTGTTAGTGACTGACTGTAAATTATTTTTGTAGATAAAATATATATTGTAATATTGCCGTATTTGTCAAATATTTAAAGTTTTTTATTTCTCGTGCAATAAAAGGAGATACGTAGATCCAAAATAATTTTCACAATTAAAAACATGAAAATTATTTGTTTTATTTTCAAAGATTTTGGCTATGTAAATACAACAAATTAATGATACTGCATTTTTAACAAAACCATTATAACAGTATTGAATGCTTATTAAAAATATTTATACTTAATTTTATTTTTTATATTATTTTTTTAGAGCTCTCCTATGGAAGTTGAGATGAATTACGAAAGGACTTTGATGCAGAATTTTTCAAGTTTGTTTAAAACGAAGGGTCATTATGTGAAAAAATTAATGAATTATACGCAGAGTGGAGATGACCTTAAATTAGCTGAAAGGGCTGTAGCAACTCTTGTAAAAAAACTTAAAAAAAAACGCGGAGCAATAGATGAGTTTGTTAAAGCAGTTAGACATCCAGAGAGACCAAGCAAGTGCGTTACTATAGAACGAAGTGCAGATGGCCGGGTTCAAATTTTGAATTACAAAGGCCATCCTCACGTACTTTACTGCAGATTGTGGCGCTGGGCTGATTTAAGATCGTATCACGAACTGAAAAACACAGAAGCGTGCAAGCATCCATTTTCCACAAAAAACACGGAGATTTGTATCAATCCTTATCATTACAAACGCGTTGAAGTACAACACTTACGCCCTGTAATGGTAAGGAAGCTTGTAATTGATGATGCTGATATGGAACAAATTATGCAATTGAACAACAAAATTCCAGATACTTTACCGGAAAATGTGGCGCTGGAAACCCTATGTGAAAGGGAAAGTTTAGAACAACCTATGGATTGTGTACTTGATAACGGAAATGTATTGACAATGGCTACTATACACACTCCACCAACAGAATCATCACCTGAACGCCGTAATCAATTACAAACATCAACATTTCTTACTCCAGAATCAAACTCTTCGTCGGGGCAAAACAGTGAACTCCAAAAATCAATAAATTTTACTCCTCCTTCAAGAAATTCAGAGGAAGGTTATACACCTCAAATATCATCGTTAATTACACCTCCATCAAATAATTCGGAGCACAGGAATAGATCTCGTAAGTCAACATTGAATCATGAACAGTTGGATCAAAGAAATATTTCTCAGACGATATTGAACACACCACCGAACTCTTCACCGGAACAAATTAATATGCCACAACCTTTAGATATTATGCCTTTAGATATTGATCAATGTTTAGAAGCATTGTCCGCTCCATTACCTGATACATCGTTTGATATTGATGGATTGTTGGAATCAATGGATGCACAGCCGTCACCAGATGAGGTCAACCTATCAACTTCTCCCAAGATTATAGAAGGTCAGAAACCTCGGACATCTTGCACTCCACCGTCAAACAGTGCGCCGTTGCATCAACCTGATCGTTTAGTAACTACACCTAGTTTTCCGTACCAAGATGTAATGTCTTTAATTGAAGACTTTAATAACAATGATAATTCAAAAAAACAATTGATTGATGATGAATTCATTAAAAATTTGTTAATCGAAGAGCAATTTGTTAATAATCAACATATTGACGTTTATCAGGAGGGTATTAATTATCAGCTAATTAATTCTCAGTATAGCATAGAAACTCATCAGCAACAAAATGTTAATAATCAGCAAGATATATATGTGCAGGTGGAAAATCAGAAAAATATTAATATGGAAGCTATAAATCAGCAAATTAGTTATGGACAGATTAATAATCAAAATATCATTCAACAACAAATGAATAATCATATCAATCAACAAAAAACTAATAAATTGCAAGCTATAGATCAGCAGTATATCGATCAACATAAAAATCAAAAACAAATTGATAATAATGGGCAGATTAATAATCAGAATATTAATCAGCAACAAATTAATAATCTGCAGATTAATAATCAACCCATCAAGCAACAACACATTAATAATCTGCAGATTAATAATCAACAAAAAATTAATAATCTGCAGATTATTGATTTGCAAACTATAGATCAGCAGCGCGTCTATCAACATATGAATGAACAAAAAATTAATAATAATGGACAGATTAATAATCAGCATAATAATCAAAAACAAATTAATAATCTGCAGATTAGTAATCAACAAATTGTCGACCAACAAGTTATCAATCTAAGAACTAAAGAGCAACAAGAAATTGAGAAAAAAATTCTACTTGATATTATTATGAATAGAATTATGACAAGTCCCCAAGTGCAAAATCAACAGGTTAGTATCATTTATATTACATGATTTTTTGTAAAGAATTAATTTGATGCTTAAGATTTAGTTAGAATTTCTATTTTATTAACCCACAATCTTTGATATTTTTTTCAGAATAATGAAAATGGACCTACACCAGTATCATACGTAGAGCAAGCTCAGTGGATCACAATAGGCTACTTCGAGCAAAATACTAGAGTTGGTGCATCATTCCGTGGTTCCCAAAACGTTGTAACCGTGGATGGGTGCGCCGATCCTAACGAAAATGACCGTCTTTGTCTCGGTAATATGAACAATCCCTGTCGAACCAAAAGCTCTGAAAAAGCAAGGCAGGGCATTGGCCAAGGTATACAACTGCACAATATCAACGGCGCGGTCTTTTTGGAGGTGAACTGCGAGAATGCAGTATTTGTTCAAGCCATGTGCTGCAATAAACAAAGAAAATTGAATGAAGATACTGTAATCAAAATGACAGCTGGTACGAGTCTCAAAATTTTTGATGCAAAGTTTTTTAGCTGCATGCTCGAAGAGGCAGTAAACAAAAATTCATTTAAGGATGTTTATAAGCTTGTCAAAATGTGTATCGTTAGGTAAGAATTATATTACATATTTTTTCTGTCAAATTATGAAATGTTCAAGTTTAAAGATAATTTTGATTGTAAAACTTTTATTAATAATTGAAAAAATAATTATAAAATAATATTATTGTGACACTATTTAGTTTATTAAAAAATTTTTTAGAAATAAAATTTCTAACAAGAAAACTTTTATTTTCAGATTATCGTTTATCAAGGGATGGGGAGCGAAATATCAGCGTCGAGATGCTACAGAAACACCTTGCTGGCTCGAAATTCATTTGAATGGTCCACTGCAATGGCTTGATGCTGTTCTTGTTACTATGGGATCACCTTTGGAAGCTATTGGTTCGGTTTCGTAAATGTTTTATTACCACTTACAATCACCAACTATCAATATGTTACAATGCATAGGAGCTTGGTGCCTTTTCGTGGTCCCACTTGAAAGGATTTTGTAAAGATTTGATACAAATTTTATAAGACCCGTTTTATAAACTTTTGACGAGGAGCGAAAAATGACCACGATGCAAAGAGATACGAGGACTGCTCTTATATACCACATTATGAGCTCTAATAGTCACTAGGCTAGTTTTGGGATGAGAGGTGCAAAAGGTTAGAATGCACCACCAAGCAGAATTAATGTTATTTTTCACAACTGACGCTTAAATAAATGTTAGTCTATAAGATTTACTTTTTAGTTTATTGTACTTTGAACATTGAGAAAAATAAAGTATATTTATAATAATTCAATAATTTATTTGTTTTTCCATCCCTGCATATCCTACTTTTTCTACCTAAGTATCACTTAGTTTCTGTTAAAATGCTGTATAAGTTATATTATTAATTTATCATTGAATCTTGAAAAAATTTATTGTAAAGACATATATATCACATTTTTATGCCAAATAATATTTGTTATATTAACTGTTTGAAAGATTTTTGAACTATCTGAGATTTTGTTGTTAAATTACATTTTTCTTTGAAATATATCATTTTTTTAAACACTTGCATTATCCAAGTAGCATTTTCATAAAGTTTCGTATTTTGTTCAATAAGTTGAAAAAGGTTATTATGAATAAAATAAGATTAAATACGCAAAATATTAAAGGACAACAAGAGCACACAACAAGAGAAAGAAAGAACGAGAGAATGAAAAGTGGGCGGAGATATGGCTATGCGTTGAAATGAATGGGGAAGCAAAGCAAATAGATTGAACTTCGATAAATCTGAATTTATATACCTGAATCAATATATATATCATCTATAGATTTCAAAAGAGGTCATAGTTACTATCGAGGGAAGGAAAGTATGTAATATAGAGAAGTACGCACGGTAAAACCTTAACGAGACAAAGTTTATCGCAGAAACTGTTTTATCTAGTATAGTATAGTTAGTATTATAAATCTCTATCTCTAATTCAGTATGTAAGCATTTAATTACAAAAAATGCGCATCATACTTGCAATACTTCTATAATAATAATTCGGACGAGACATTCTCTCAGATAATATAGATTATATTATAGAGCTCGCGTGTATTATAAAAAGTACACAAGGTAAAATATAAAATTTCATTGAAAATATCTTGGTCCACAGAAAGTGTTTTATTCGTTATTTAATTAAGTAAATCAACTATTTTTTCAATGCTTTACGGTGGCGTTATACATTCAAATCCTGTTGATATTAATTAAAATAAAAAAAATTAACATTTGTGGCCCATAAAACAGTTTGCGCATGCTAAAATAAAGTAGAATATTATTTATTGTTTTTACAATTTAATCAAGAATTGTTCAGGAGTAGATTTGTACCCTGTTGTTTGTACATTTAAAATTTTCAATAAGATTATTGTAATCATTTTTCTTTTCGAAAAAATATACTTACACTTTAAGTCTGACGGTTTCTTCTGGTACTCCTTTAGAAACAAGTAAACAATGTATGTTAAACTTAATTTAGATTATATTTATTTGATAGAACTTACAAATTAATATGTATACTCTTATAAAAAAGTGATGATTGGAAGCACGTAAAAACTAAAGATAATAATAGATTTTAGAAAAGAAAAAGTACGAATACAATTAAGGAAAATTAAAATATTAGGCAATGATCAATTGTTGATTCAACAATAACTTTTTTAAATACAATTTTATATAATTTTTCAATTTTAATGTTAATAATAGGAAAATTATCAGAACGAAATTTTAAAGCATTAAAATGATATTTAAAAAATGTTTTGCGCTTAATAATAAGTGTTAGTTAAAATAAAAAACAAAATGGATTTTTCAATATTCAACATTTTGGGGTAAAGGCACAAAAGAAAATGATAATTTTGGAAGTAGATTAAATTTCTTTTCTCAAAATAACATTATAAACATTTGAACCAGAAAACTAAGAAAACGGAAAACTTAATAAACAATAATCTTTAATGAGACATTGTAGCGAAGTGCGGTAAATGAATTGTGAAGACATTTTGTAAATTATAATTTTACTCCACTTTTTTCATACCACGCATGTAATGACCATAACACACCGCCTACTACATTTATTTTTTCTGCTTTTTTTGTTTTTACATTGCTAAATTCAGCAGTAGACCCTCGCCTCTCCATTAATAATACGTCTCGTACAATTCTCAAATATTGCATATCAGTGTCGACATGTCCACTCACTTTCCTCATTTTTTAAATATTTATTATATATATATATATATTCGAAACGCCGCGTATACACGTAAATTCTGTTATGCATGTTAGATTTGTTTGATAATTTTTTTGTTTTCTCTATGTATATGCACACATGACATCGCTGAGAACGTGAACTCTGTGTCGTAACTGGTAGCTACATTGTACAATTACTCTCATACAAACGCTCGACGTTAGAATGCTACTATAGAATTTCCTTCCCCTTTGAATTTTGGTTCGCTATTCTTTTTTTAGTTCAATATTTTGTATTTACCTCTCTTTTTCCCCACCCTCTCAACAACTTCTCCTTACAACGCGTTATTGTTTATAATTATTTTACGTTATACATAACTTTAGGCATAATATTAGTTACATACGATACAATACATACAAGTGCTCGTTCGCCAAGAAAAAGTTTTTGCGGTACGTAGTTTGTATATACCTAATATTTTGTCTTGATATAACCGACTTTCGTCAAAGCCAAAGTTTCATGACAATAGCGAATTTCACTCATTTACGCTTTCACAACAGAACATGTTACAATGTACAAATAATGATAAAAGTAAATAGTAATACAAATTAATAAATTACTACTTCATATTTTGTGTACAGTTAAGGTCAAACAAAAATTAATGGTTATAACAATTATATATACAACGAAGTAAAACACTTTTTGAGGATATTGTACAAATAACGTATAACAGATTTGTATGTTTAACTTAATTATATTCTCTAGTAATTGTTATCTAAAAAAAGCACAAAGAGTTACTTTATCGTTATTATTTCAGTACAAAGAAAGCATGTTCGCAAAAGAATGCACATTTATAGGCATAGCACTCCGATGTTAAAATTTGTAGCGTTTCTCGAAGTTCTGAAAGCCAAAAAATTATAAGCAAAATACAGTTTTTTTGAAAGTTGACGCAGGTGATTTGCATTTTTTCATTAAATATTTTTTCTTTATAAGTCGGTTGCTATTCCGCAGATGTAGAATAGGTCCCCATTTATTTTTTTTTTTTGTCTTTATAATTCACACGAATGAGTAATGCGTACATTACACTTCATTACAGAGTCAATAATATGTATATATATATATATTTTTTGTATATGTACAGTCGGCAGCTCGCCTATATGATTATAATAGTTATAACGTCGTGGTAGCTGAAGTACTAATGTAGACACGATGCAGCGCCGTTGTCTCACACTTTGATGTTTCTCTTTCGTCGTAATTGACGTGATTCTCGCGCGATATATCGCCTACTTGTCTCAAATATTCATTAATTAACGGCTTTTAACGTACAGAAATTAATTATTACAATTAATTTCATAACGAAATAGAAATAAATTTGATAATGAAACAATTGTTTTTAAGTAAGGAATGATAATACCGACCGAGCCAACTGTAAGTCGATAAATAAAGTTCGCAGAAAAACAAATTTATAAGTTTGTTGGCAGTTGTTTCAAAAATAAATTTTACGATTTCAATCAAAAGCAAGTAGGACAATAATGTTTACCTAATTATTATTTTGAGATTTGTAAATATAAAATCGATATCTGATGCGCTCATAAAAAATGATCAAACCATAATTTGCTGATTCCTTTTGCATGTGATAAATTATAGCGCAACTTAGCGGCTCGATCGACTTTGATAAAAAGTCTTTCCTTTATCATGTCTAGCATAACGACTTTTCTTTCTTATTTAATATAACGATTTAAAATTACTACAAACTTTATACTCCAAACATCAACAATCAAAGATATCTTTTACATTTAAACAAGATTTTGTTCTATTAGAATACTGCACTTGCGCGAGAATCGAGTTTTTAAATACAGGATACATTATATTTTCTTCGATTAATTTTTTTATTTTATTTTTTTTTTTTAAAGAAAGGTCTGAGAAACGCACAGAAATCCTAGCATTCGTCAAAATCGTATCTTTACGCGCGTTTCGTCAACAGAAACTGATACTAATTCAACATCTTTTGCAATGAGCAAAAGGTACTCGAACTGTCAGTAAAAATAAACTTTTTAAGACTACAACTAGAATGTTTTAATACTTAAAGAGTTGATTTTTCTTGACAATTACTATTTGAAATGTCCTACAACTATTGATACATTTAATCTACGAAATACAGGATGATTTCCGATACATTTTCGCCTTTAAAGTCACAATATTCGATCCTCCTTAAACAGAAGACCAAACATTGTCTCTTAAAAAAAGAGAAAAAACAACAGTTCCCTTTCACTTCAATGCAAAATATGAGCATCCGAATGGACAACCAACGTAATTTCCATCAAAACTGGGCGAAATTCACCCCTTCGCGCGAAGCTTCAAATCCGGAACGTTCAGTGCCACAAGTGTCCCCAACCATCTCTGAAACCTCGTCAATAAAGCTAGAAGTCTGGATATATCAACGTGTACCCGGTTACGTCTACTCTTGAATTTCCGGCAAAGGCATTCATCAAAAACCCAATGTCACAAATACTGACGCCGTCTCCGGCGTTTTGACGTTATTACTTCAGCCAGCACATAATATAACGTAATTTTTTTTTTTTTTTTTTGACGGCACTCGCGGATGCTCGAGCGCTGGTGGGTATACGATTCTACCGCGCGTCGTAAAATCGCACGAAGTACATATTGTGCAGCGGAAAAGTCTTTGAAGTGCCGACTTTCGTTATTGCGAAAGCGTCGCACCTTGTGGAAAATTTAGCCGTTTTTTTTTGTCGAACTTTGAGATTGCGGAGTTTTTGCGGACAAGACGCCTTTTGCGCAGCAACGAAAACCGATCGACCCTTGTGTATTTTTTTTTCTTACATCTTTGCGTTCGTTGCTGTTTGTTAGAATTTTTATTAGCTTTTTAGGTATATTGGGTTGGAGTTTGGAACGAAAGAAAATTAGAGTCAGTCAAAAGTCTCATGTCGATAAAGGTAACTCGATATTGAAGAAGAAAAGAACGAAGACAGTTCTTTAAGTAAACAGAAATTTATCTTTCGACAAGTTGACAGTAATTTTAGAGAAGTTCCTCGAAGTAGGAATCGATCAAATGACAAGGTATACAATTGTTACATTACCAGAGACACCTAATAATTGTAAATTCTTAAATGGAATCGTTTCCCTAAACTCTTGACAAGTGGCAAAAATATTCAGTTTTAATAAACGTGGACTCCCCATTTGAATAAAGAACACATGTCGTCTTTGAGCTCTCGGGCTCTGACTAAACACCTGACCACCAATCATTTATAGTCGTCAGCCAGCAGATCTGAACATTATCGGTATAGTATCTGGAAGAGGTTGTTTCTGTCTGAGCGAAGCTGATCAATCTGGATGAACGTCAGCCTTTCTCGCTCGAATAAAAAGCGTGGCTAACACTGAACAATTTTGCCAGGTTGTTTTATACAGTATTTAACCTCTTTCACCTTTGAAAGGGTACGTCCGCGCTCGAGCAGCCGTCGAGGGCGAAGGCTCGTCGCTCTCATCCCTTAGTCTCTCGTTCGCTCTCTCTCTCTCTCTCACTCTCTCTCTCTTTTTCTCTCTCGACAAAACGACAGAAACGATTCATCCGAAATAAATAAACGACGAAACGAAGGAACGACGAAGAGGGTGGACTAGCTAGAGAGCCAGCTCGGTCGAGAGAAGGTGTCGCCTCCTCCTCATCTATAGGTCCGTGCGCACGGTTATGGCTTTTAGCAGTTGCAGTTGGTGTCGGTGGGATTGGTCGGCTGGTCGGTCAGTCGCTGGCCCTTGTTCTGTCCACCTCCGCCCGCCATCAGAGTCGGATCGTTGTCGAGGGACTCGCTCATCTTGTCGCAGATTATGTCCACCAGGGTCTCGAATACCGCCTGGAACAACGGTGACTTATTAATACGGTATTATTTGAAATACGTTTTCTCGGATCTTTGGGTCTTGTAGATAAATACGAATTCTCGTAACGAAAAGTCGTATACATCCAATTGGTTTGTTCAATGATAAGTCGACTTAATGTCAGGAAACTTTAACTTTATACGAACAGAATTTGCAAGCGTATTTAGCTAATTAAATTACTTAAGTTAGAGAAATCCTCTTAATTATAAAGTAATCAGAATTAAAATCGAACGAAGCGCTTCAGATTGTCAAATGCTCTAAGTAGATTAAACTGTCTTAACGACATTCCAATCTACAGTAAAACATTTTTCAACGTCTAGTTTTCTTTAAAGCTCTTGGAAATGGGCGACAAGCACAGTAGATATTGTCGTTACAAAGGACGATCCATTACCTTAACGTTGGTGTTTTCTTTTGCTGACGTTTCAAAGAATTGTACTTTGAGGTGCTCCGCCAGCTGTTTACCCCTTTCAAAACTGATGACTCTTTCGTCCTCCATGTCGCACTTGTTGCCCACCAGAATGATCTGGGCGTTGTCCCACGAGTACGTTTTGATCTGCGTTAACCAGTCTTGCACCGAATTGAAGGACTCTTCGTTGGTTATGTCGTACATTAGTATAAAGCCCATAGCTCCTCTGTAGTAGGCCGTCGTGATCGTCCTGTATCGTTCCTGACCCGCCGTGTCCTGCATCATCAAGTCAATATTGTTTTAATGTTTCTTTTTATTACGTAGAAAGTTAATATTTTAAAATGCTACTGGTATTAGAGTAAACTATTTTGTATGTAACGTCGTCTTTAATGGGCGGCCACTTTACAGTATAACAAATCCAGATTGTTGCTATAACGTTTTATCAGATTTAATTAAAACAACTTTCAATTAGACTCCAACGCGTAGTATTACACTTTAGTGCGAGTGACTCAAATTGGGCTATATTTAACAATTTTATAGGCATTAATTTTCTATTTTTTTTTTTTTTTTACTTGTATGCAAATAACGACATCATACGTCGGTTTAAGATATTTTGTTTTCTATAACTACTTAATATTTAACATTCTGCAGTCACAAATAAAGCAATACTAAATGAAAGAAAAAAAACGAAGAAGAAAATATATCAATTTTAAAAGAAAGAAAACGAATTACGACAGCTTACATTATTCCGGAGACACGATATTGTCTTCATAAACCTCATTAAAATCACATACGTAACACGCGACAATCCCAAGACGCGCAGGGTACATGAGCGCGTCTCAAGTGTCAAGGATATCCAGATATAACGCGATGGGAATATAGGTGAACAAAGAGAGAGAGAGAGAGGGAGAGTTGGTGAAACGGAAAAGCTGGGAAAGTCTGATGAGTGGCGCGCTCTCACCGCAACGACGCAAACTCGTCGCGACCTTCGATAGGGGAGATGTTGGGGGATAGCAAGTTTCTCTTTTTTTTACGTTACACTGACCCAGATCTGGAGCTTGACCCTCTTGTCGTTCCTAAAGACTGTCTTCACTTTAAAGTCAATCCCGACAGTCGAGACGAAGGCTGAGGTGAAAGAGTCGTCTGCGTAACGGAAGAGGAAGGACGTCTTGCCCACCGACGAGTTACCGATGATTAATAATTTGAACATGTAATCGAAGTTTTGATCCGACGCGTCCTTCTGCCATTTTGGATCCTGTCCCGCCATCTGCAAAGCGAAAGGTTACAGTTATTAGTTTAATCTGGCCTCGGTTACCTGCTATTTTATTCAAAACTATTTTTATGGAATTTCGAACGTAGTCGTTGGTTTGCCCGATAAATTCCATTATTTTTATAATGAAATTTAACGACATCCACTTTAAGTATACCGAAGGATTTCTGAGCGTCTTAGAAAACTGCTCTCGAGATACGATTGTAATGTAATTGTGCCACGAATAAAGGGGGAACTTTTTAAATTTAAAGGGTTTCTAAAAGTTATGTACTTTTCAGTGAAGTGAACGGAGAATAAATAATAGCATTATTAAATGCAGAACTTTTACATACAGCATATATAAGCAAAAGACGATAAATTCTTGATAATACTTTTTTATATAAAGAATCACACGATATTTTTACAATTGCCTGCACTATAAGTTCATTGATCATGAATTCACTTTATATAAAAATATATTCTCGATATTACCGGCAAATGACTTTAAAATTACGCAACGAGCGCAAAAACTCATAAAAATGCAAAGCGTTATCGTCATAATATTGTTTTGCGCGAGCGCGCAATGTTTAAACACCATTTCAAAAAAAAAAAAAAAAACGTATAGACACACGTGTGCGCTATTACATAACCGCCGGCTATAAATAACGCACTCGCGCCGCTATATTTATCACTTATCGCGCAGCGCAATTGCAAGCCAAATTAGAAGGAAGCTAATTTCGACCACGGCGGTGCGTGGCTTCCGCTACCGGATTCGTTGATACTGGCGTGGTGATGTCGACGATCGACAGCATGCGTGTCATCCGCGTGCGGAGCAAGAAGAACGAGTCCCTTTTGCTCCTCGACATTTCATCAAGTCGCACTCTTGGCTTTCTCCTCTTTTTTTCACTTTTTTTTATATGCCGCCACTCGGTTGCAAGGATTTCGCGGTATTTTATTTGGAAATTCGTGAAAATAGAATGAAAAGATGTATTGCTGGAGCTGGTTTAAAAATGTTTAATTTGCAGCGGACTAAAGTTTGTAAAGAGTTTTATGAAAGTACAAAAAAATTTAAAGAATGTCGAGGAAAGTAAGTGTATTTCGTTCATAATATTTTTATTATTTGCACAAAGAATGTTCAAATATGCGTTATAAGAACTCCAAGGTGTAAAAATTTATATTTAACACACAGATGAAATTCAATTTTTACATTTAATTTCTGAAAATTCGCGTAATAATTTCACGTTTTTTAATAATTTATAATAATTCATACAAATTTTTCTAACAATAATTGCGGTCGAAAACAAAAATGGTAAAGTTGTACGTAATTTCCTGCATTTTCTTCGCACTTCTTTAACAATATTAAAAAATTTTTATAAAAAAAAAAACTTGAAAGCCAATTAAAAACTTATCAATTTGCGTTACTAATTAAAAAGTACACTATAAGCTTATTAACTAAATATAGAACTTTCATAAGGCCACAATGGTGATAAAACTCGAGACTTTAAACATCTTCAAACTTCAAGCATCAATTACCGATTCCGTGCACGTATATATCCAGCTTTTGAAACTTATCGAAATATATATCAATAACTTTAAAAAAACTAGTCAGGCGTCGAGAAAAATATCTCTCCGCCTCGAGCACAGTTCACGAATTTCCAAATTAATACATCACCACGGGACACATATTGCAGCACGAACAACGTTTGACACAACAGTATCAGCGGCGAGCGAGCCGTTTCTATCAAGCTGATTTCTTTGCTCGTCAAAAAAGCGCAGGCACCAAATCCACCAGTCGTCGCTATGAGCGTCTAAACGAATCACTTTTACAATTCCACGTCTAAAATCGATTTATCCCAGACGGGCTGCCTCCCTAATGAAATCCCGTAGACTCCCTCAGTTAGCCTCCTACTGGCCAGCCCCCCAGCCGATTTATCTTACGATCCTCCTCTCCCACTTCGCCCTGCGATAATTCCTTCTCCTTCTCTCTCTCTCTCCCTCTCGGCGTCCGTTCTTTCTCGGCCGGTAATCGCTCGGAAGGAGGCTCGAAAAAGCCGATTAATTAGGCAATTACTGGAAAACTCGGTCCGTTCGATGCATTCTTCGTCGATCGCGGCATAATCCCGACTCTATCTCTCTCTCTTGAAAATCGGGGCCCTCTCTGCCTTCCTCTCGGCCTGCTCTTCCTTCCTTCTTCAGCGGCTCCGACTACGTGGGGGAGGCGCGACGACAGCGAATGAAACGCGGCACTCAACGTGGCGAAACGAGAGCCGAGCAACGTTACGACGTTGCGTCTACGAGTACGTATGGACGAATGCGCGCCGCGGCGAATCCTTGAAACTCGTCGGCGATAAAAACACAGCGACGACTGAGTTTTGTCGGGACGCACGTGGAAGTGAGAAAAAAGAAAAAAATACGGGAGAGCGAGTTATCGGCCAGCGCTGAGAACGCCGCGGACTTTTCGACTGGCTGACCGGTTGAAAATTTGGGCTAGCTGATAGTTGGCACAGTTAAAGTACAATTGTAACGATGATTTTGTACGAATATTAAAATTTTTTAGTTTTTACAGTACAGTACTTGGCTGTGCTGAAGGGAGTTAAGTAAAGCTTTTATACGTAAAAGCTCTCTTTGATCCAACCTACTTTATCGCAATACTTTTTTTATCGTGTATTAAATAATTCTATAAATTTTTTACTTTTATCCTGAGTGTAATCTAATAAATTTATTAGGTAAAAATTAGGATTTATTTAAATTCCTTAACTTAAACTTGATGAATTCGCGGCTTTTACCGTATCTTTTTATTGTAGTTGATTTGAAATTTGGGTAAGAAATCTAATCATCATTTTAACGAGTATTCTTTACAATCCGTCCATTGGCTTTTAGTAAAATTTATTTCTACAATATTATATAACATGTAAATACATACCCGGCACTCTTATACAATTTTTACAAAGCTTTTTACAAATTACAATTTTATTTTTAATTTTTACGCAGTATTTATTTTGATATTTTGCATTTCTTTAATCCTGAAGCAGTGATGGCCCTTTTAAGCATGTATATCAATCTTTATATCTGTATATATTTCGTAAAAATTGTAAATTGCTGTTTTTACTGTTAGTAATGGCAAGTCCTTTCTTATTATTTTGTTAGGAAAAAACCGTGGACCGTTCGTAATGTTTGTCAATACGCGCGTCTTAAAACGATACGAATATTTCGATGCATTAATCGGGGCAACTTCAATAGCAATCATCTTCAAAATTCATTTATTCAGCAGAAAATACAGTGTCCGCAATTGCGAGCAATTCGTATTCTTCGAATGGAAATTTATACGGCGCGCGCGGTGCAGAAATTTCGTTTAATTTATGGATCGTGGCCGACGATCAAAGTAGGATGCTGCAACATTTGCACTTGAGCAAACACGAGGTAACAGTCCACTTTACGCGCGCGCACGTATCGCGCGTTGGATAGTGAAAAAAAAATGCGGTGTTACGAGGCGTTCGCTACGTGCCCGAGCTCCGTTCTAATTAGCATTAGGATCGCATTGGCTCGAATTTTTTTTCGCGCGGAATTCTGCTTTTTTGGAATACCTTTTGTAAGAAGTAAGTATAGTTTGAAATTTATAACTGGCCGGGTATGAAATTCAATGAGTAAGCCATTGTACTTAAAAAATTTACAAAATCTTCGTAGCTCCGACACTGAACTCGTATTGCTGATTTAATTAAAATTTTTTTGTACATTTCAGATGGATCGTCGTTTTGACGAGAAATAATTGTAAATTTAATAACTGTGCTGTAATATTGATTTCGTTCAAGTTTTCATAATAGATTACTGAACAAATTAGGAAGTCAAATATACCCCGCTGTTATTACTTTAAGCTAAATGTAAAGGAGTATAATTTTAGCGCCTCGTATAGTATAATTATTAACTTCGTTTTATACTAGAGCATATTAATTTTTAAATACTTGCAAGTACTTTCAAATTGACCGTAACATTATACATTTGAACAATTTTTATTAAAATGTTCTTCGAAACATAGTTGGACATTTAACTACTAATTTCAACTATAAAAATTCCATCCAGTTTCTATATAACCTTGCGTGCAGAAGGTCTTGATTAATGTCATATCTTTTTTCACTTATCAACGCGCTTGCCGTTACTTCTCACAAAAGAAACGAATATAAATTAAGAAATTTTAATGATCGTACGTTTCAGAACGCGGCAAAATCTACCCTCCGAGCCCAAACCCTCATACCACCGTCTCATTACCCGAAAATAATAAGGCTTCTCGCCCGAATGATCAAAATTGCATTTCGAGCTGCACTCTGTACAACAAAATTCCGAGAAGGAAGCAACATGGTTAGCCCGACGCCTTGCATTATATTACACGGTTAACAGGCACGTGCGCAGTGCGTGCACCGGCCGAGCTTTTAACGCATTTCTGGCGCCGAGGGCGCGCGCAACCGGCGAAGAATATCGATCTGACACCCTCGTGTCTGCCTCTCTCTCTCTCTCTCTCCCTCGCTCGGCCGAAGTCGTAACGCAGCCTGCGCGCGGGGCTCGCGGGGCTTTGCCGAACGCCGCTGTGCTTTTATCGATTGCGTTCAATCTTTTTGTTTATCCTTCGCTGCCCGTGGAACTTTTATCGCGGGGGAGCACCGACGTCGGCTGAATCTTAAGCGGAGGGGTATATAATACGTCGCGAGGGCCTGTGGTTATTATTCAGAGCCGCCGGATGTCGGGAAGCTGGATTTGGAGCCGGTTGAGCTGGGTATTGCCGATGATGACTGGTTGTCTGTATTGTTTGGCGTTCGGAGCGAGGGTCAATTAATTGAAGAACAGTCATGGGGAATTGGGTTAAATGAATAAAATCGAAGAATATGCGTTTGAAGGAAACTTTGTGAATCTTAGATTCGTAACTTTAATTTTTAATTCGCTTTTAATTTTCTTATTTACTGCTATTGCCGATTAAACATATTGAATTGCAAATCCTCCATTATCTGATTCAAGCCATTCAAACTTTTGTATTGGCTCGGAAAAAAACCTTAACATTGACTGCCGCTAAATCTGACTTAAGCCACCTGATTCCAGTTGTAATTCAATTTATGCCTCAGCATTAAGACATCGACCTCTCGCATTTCGTGCTAACAACCGTCTCGAATAGAAGTTCTTTCTCGGAAACCCGGATATCGTTCAAATATCCGTCAGTTTACGCGCTTTAAATCCTCGGCTGCGTCGGACATCTCATTAAGCATTTTTGCGAATCCGCGACGTCAGCACAGCTCGCCGCAAGAGCAGCCCCAAGACTCCGACGTTATATCCTTGAGAACGGGCTCCGCCATAATTACATTCTCTCGCGCCGTTCCCCTTTATATACCTTTCTGCTATCTCAGCCCGACTTTATATCCTCGTTTGCGCGGCGCGCGCGCTTCGCCTCGACCAGCCAGCCAGCCAGCCAGTCGGTGTGCGCGAAAATAGGTTTACACAGAAAACGAGCGCGTACACGCCGCTTACGAGAGAGAGAGAAGAGCTGCGCGCGCAGCGATCCCCGCTCCACGAGAGCGTCATTCATAGGTGCACACGTATATATATATACTCTCGGGAGAGCTTTTTCGCCACCCCCTCCGAGGCTGGAGCTTGGACGAGTTTCCAGGCATTCTTGCGCAAGAGAGGCTAAGCGCTGGATTGTTAGAATAACGTTTATCTGCAGCTGGATTATTGCCTCTCTCGCGTTATCTGATCGACTGGTATTTTTGTACTTTTGTGTATACACGAAGCTGCATCGGGGGAGAGATTTTCGAACGATGACGAAAGAATTCGCGCTACGGCGAGAGTGCAGTATTGACTTTTGTTCGGTAATATATTCGATAGAGATTTCTACGAATAGACTGCTTTCGTTAGAAGTGGACTTTTATTCGTTTCTCCTGATTTCAGTCTCGATTAATCAAGACTATCGGATAGGAAATGTCGAAGGCGATAAAATTATTGAAAAATTACCCGCATTTCCATTACGGGCAAAGTAGGAGACTTTTATCGGAATGCCGTCGTACAACGGCATAGAATCCGCGTGATAAGATTATCGACAACAGATGTTCTATTAAAAAATCAATAAAATCTGAAATTCGCTCTACTTTAATGGATGCACTTGAAAATTTGATATATTAGATAAAGTTATTTGTTTAATTGCGTAAAATAATATGAAAAAGATAACGTCATTGGTTTAATTACAATATTACGACCACTTGTACCGCGAATGATTTTTATTCCTATTTGCAGAAATTACAAAAAAAAAACTTGTAACCAGCGGAAATATTGCAATCTATCAATGATAACTTTCACACTGCGATCAACTGTCAAAAATGATGATCATTTAATCTTGGAAATGATTAAATGAAAATTATGAATCCAATATCAGTCTTTATTGAATTTGGCACATTTTGTATCAGAATGATGTCAAACAATCTAGCATTTTAGATCCGCATAATAATTTGCTACATTTTACGATCTTAATTTAGGGATGCGTAAAAATATTTTATACACACAATAAAGGTGCTCATAATCTGCTCTAGATATTGGCGTTTCAACGGTAACCTAAATACTACTCTAATTACTGAACTGCGCAAATTGAAACATTAATGATCCCGTATAATATTCACGTATAAGTTAAATTAAAACCTTGAATCATCTTCAGCGAAAAGGGATTAAAAAGACCAGCAAAAACATTTTTTCCATTTTTTAGCTCAATAAACCTGTCCTACCTCCTACTTTCTCCAATCTCTGTTCAATAGAACCAAGATGCAGTCAACAAAGGCGTATAGGAATCTCATAAAATTTACATTTCTCTGCATCCGCGGCGCATCGCAAAATAAAAAAACGATGCATCCCCTATTAAAATCCTCGACCGCGCGAGTGTCAATCCGCGTCCTCGAACTCAACGAGGCCTCGCATATCATTTTGATACGCGCGAAATGCGTGGCGGCAGCCCCCGACGGACATCGCGAGCTTGCAGTTTATTATAATGCAGCCGCGCCGCGAGGCTTTCAGCGGAGTCAGGAGAGCGCGACGAAAGCCCGGTTTACCCGTCGGTGTAAATATGGATTAATTCGGGATGTGCTCGCGTATAATAATGTTTAACTGGGGAAGCAGTTCGCGCGGCAGGAAGTGTTTAGTTCGGACCATTAGGTAGAGTTTTTTTGGGTGACGAATATAAGCGGCGAGCGTTTTAGCTCGGTATGAATTTTGAATAAGAAGATGGACTCTTTGAGTGGAGAAAGCTTTTTTCCGCTGCTGCTTAATTATAGTTTAGGTCAAAAATATAATAACGAACTTTTTCATTAATGTATAAAAACAATTTTTTCGATGCAAATATAAAAATTTCATTTTATGGTCAGTAAGGGCAGAGGATATAAAAAGTAAAAAGACAGAGATAATAAAAAAGTAAAAAAATAGATTAAAAATAAAAAATGCATTGTGCTGCGTTATGAAAAGTGCAGCTGCTGTTGTTTGTACTGCGAACAAAAAAAAAACAGAAAAATCATCTCTGTCGTAGTTTTTACTTTAGGAGATTTAAGTCACGTTAAAAGTAATAATAAAAATAAATGGTTAACTTAAACGCAAACGCTTAAACGTTGTTCCTATCTTAAATACTATGGATTTATTACAACAATGTACATATTTAATAAAGTAGAATTTCCTACAGAAATTACTTTAAAAGCAAATTGTTTTTTAACCATGTGAAAAAAAAAACATGGAGCATCTGAGTGCAATGTAATGTGTAGGTTTTTAATTATTTTTTAATAAATATAATATATATTATATTTTATGCTTGAATGCAATTTGCGAGCTTTTGTTTTTTTAATGTCTATTCAAAGTTTCCTCTCGCGTCAAAACATTTAAATTCTCATCAGTATTCAAGGCAGTTAATTAGGACTGACGGTTTTCTCGAAGAAAAATTTGCATGGAAATTTACGCGAACGCGTTAAAAAATCGATTTCTCTTATACAAAGATGCGTACTTTCTATCTTAAATTACTTATTGATTTAACCTGTTTGCACCTTAAAACAAGGTGATGTAATTTTAATACAACGTTTAAAAGGAAGCACGAGTTAATTAAAGAACCGTCAATATTAAAGTAAAATCCTGCAATATTTCATCCGAATAAATCAATGAATCTTAAATTTTTTATGCTGTAACTGCTGAAACTCTATAAAAAGCAATAAATTTTTGTAATTAAATACTCTGCTATAAGCTTGATTATCCGGTGTCTTCTCCACTTATTATCTTACTGCTATTCTAATACTTTCATTTTTTTAATACGACACTGCATTCATTAAACTCGACAAGTTCAAGCTCTGTTTCACCAAATACAATTTCAGACAAACTCAATCCCTTCGCCATCGGTTTAGATGCTTTATCAACCGAAAAATAAATATACTTTCCACTCGCAGATGTTACTCGAAAATCCTCCGAGTTTAAAACCAGAGAAAATCGCTGTACTCGCAACAGCGGCTCTCCGTTAAAAAAAACAAGAACCCACAACTTGGCAACAGGACTCGCGCAGCCGTCTCGCCGTCTCCCCTCCGTCCTCCCCCCCCCAACCCCGTCTTTTTTGCGCTCTCGCGGTGAAAGTCCTTATCGATTGACGGGGCGGCGGGGGGTTCTTGCGCTACTGACGAAAATAGCCGCAGCTGGTGTACCGGATCGCCGGAATTCGGAGCGAGACCGACGCGATGCCGGATCCGTCTTCGGCCCTGTAAAATCAATGCAAAGCTCCGAGCACGCAAGTTCCATTCCTCCTTCCTCGCTCTCTCTTTGTTTCCGTCTTCTCTTTTTAGAGCTCTCTTCCACCCTCGCCGCCGCGCCTTACTCTCTTCTGCTTCCACCCCCACCTTTTAAAGTCGTTATTTCTGAGGCGATGTGACACGCGGAGATCGAGCTCTCTCGCTTGAACTGACCCATTATTCTTTCCTTATTTTTTTATCTAGCTCAGGTCACTGCCACGCATTTGCGATCGGATTTCCCGACGAGGAATGGCTTTTTCAGTTTTTCCGCAAAGAGGCCAGTGTATAATGACTTTAGAATATGAAATTGTTGAAACGGTAATCGATTCGATAATACGCGTTTATTTACATTAATAATTCCAGATTCCATATGCTAATCTGTACGTTTATGGCTGAGAGAGTAAATAGGACGGATTTACTTACATAATTGATTACCTAATATGCCGATACATTACAAAGCCGGTAATTATCTTTATTGTTTGCAACTACGTAATCATTCGCTTATTACACCTTCTTGAGAAGATTTTCATTTTTCCTTAGAAAATTTCTGTAGCAAATATTTAAAAAAAAAAATTGCACATTACTCTGCAATTCTGAATAAAATTTGAAGTTTAACGTCTTCTGCTATATTCCTTCTTTCATTCGTAGATTATAAAAGTCTTCCATAAAAAGAACTGTCTATAATGCTGCTATAAAATTTATTTTATCATCTAGATGGGTTATGGTACGGTATCCTTCCCTATCCATTACAGCAAGTAATTTTTAAAGCTCTTCTTATATTACAAAGATTTCATTCGATATGCATGAAGACGTCCATGTTAATGTAACAACTAATATTCGAACCTTCTTAATTCATTTATTAATAAGGTTTGACAATTTCGATTGTACAGAGTGTGCGTCTGTGGGCGATATAATTTGCTTCCATGCTAGACATTAAAATGACAGTAGCTTTTGTTTCCCTTTTTAATTGACAACTTTTATTCTGTTATTATTCAACGTGCACCCTGCACCTTTTAACGCTTGTCGTTTAAATGTTGAAAAATTTTACGCTTCATCGGAGAAACATTTTTCCCGCTTTTTAAATTTTACTCTATTTCTCTCAGCTCCCTCTGCAGCTTTTTTGTTCATATCTACTCGACTCAGTCTGGCAGCGGCTCTATTATCTTCTACATTCTCTTCTATATGTATTCTCTCTGAGTTCTCTCACTTCACATTCAGCTCTCAACGTGTCCCCCATCTTTATCGATCTTGCTCGCTGCACTTTTTTTTTCCTTTTTAAACGTGACTACTTTTATTCTCCACTCATTATCTCACCATAGGTAGCATTTTTTGTAATCCTTTTCGGAGCCCATTTTTTCGGAGTCCTTTCGAGCGTTTTTCCTCTCTTTGTATATCTGTGTGCTCGGCATAATTAACGCTCGGCAGTTTTGCGAGGCTTGACGACGTTGCATCGCTGAATTATTGAGGTAATGTAGCTGGAATGCTTTGATGATGCTTCAGGCGGCGGACAGCCTATTCAGGCAAACATTTTCTCATGACGCATTTCAGCAGCGAACTTTTTGCGAAATTTTACCGAAACTTTCAACAAACTTTTGTTTCTTCTTGCGCGGTATTGTTAAAAAAGAAACTGTTGAACGCTTTATTATTTTTAAATTCATAACTTTTCCGCGAAGTCCGAGCTAAATTTACTTTGCCATTGATCAATGCAGAGTACATAGCATTGGAATAGACCAAGCGCGAGTAAACTTTACGGTAATTGATTTGCTGCAGGTAGACGTTTCTAGACAGTATTCATTTCGCCGAGTAAATCGAATATTGTCGAAAATCATTCCTATATAAAATACATTTAAAAAACATAGAAAAAGAAAGAAACTAAACTCTATTTTTCAAATTAAAATTTATCCGTTGCATTTTAAAGAATAGTTAATCAGGCAACGGTAATTCCCAAAGTAAATGCAGAAAACGTTTACCGATTTATTGATTAAAACCTTTTTTTAGCCGAAAGAAATATATTTTTTTCAGCTCGGGCGCTTGTTCCTTTGTTACCTCTTCATTTCACTCCTATTTTTTTCTCTTTTAGCCGTAACTCCGACCTATAGAACCAATCTTTTATGCGGCTACATGAGCGTAAATATATATGGATGTACGTACAGTAGGCTAGACTTGATAACCTATTGATATCCGATACTTGGTGAAATAATCGCGGACTACATTGCGATGCGTATACGAGATACTCAGCTAACAAGTACACCTTGAATTATGCATGTGTGCCTGGTCTAAATTATGCGCAGGAAGCGTAACATTTTTTTCGAACAGATTTAGAGGAGCGAAATTCACAGGCACGTTCGGCTATTCCTTGTAAATGAGAAAAACTTATTTCAGTTTACTATTATTTTTTTTTCAGCGTGGAGAAACTGTGAGTTCGAGAAAAGGTATTCTAAAACTGCAATTTGAATATTTATGTAACTTGTAACATTTTGGCAATTATGTTATTGTCAGATCCAAACAATATACATGAACTACTTCAACGAAATGATTTTTTACACTGTATAGCGTTGGTTAACTGATGAAATTGCAGAGGAAATTAAGTTAAATAACTAAATAAACAACTAGTTTGTAACTAACAGTGATTAGTTTTAAATCGAGCAATGTTAATTATTAAAAATATTTTTCAACCGACGATTCAAAGTATTTCCTACTTCTTTGATGCTTGGCTTTGAGAAAAAACACAATTCCAAGATTAAACACGCTTTGTTCGTTCGAAAAGCGCAAGGGATTTCGCAATGGAAAAAGAGTTTAATATGTCTCTGCAAAAGCTTTCTTCTTAACTCGATTTCAATTCTACTCTGAAAAAAAAAGGCATCGCCTTTAAAATGGAAATAATACGCGTGTCCTATACGCGTCGAAAGATTTTAATAAAAAAGCGGTTAACTTTTACAAGTCAATAAGTTCACAAGAGCTTTTCATTTTACGGGATTGCATTTGCACGTTTGCATCAAGTATATGGTGGTTTATCTTTCAATATATGCTGGCCTATAAAGTGACACAACGAAGGCTGGTTTAATGGTCTTCGCTCGAATAAAAAGCCGATGGTGGATTTCGTAGAAAGAGGAATTTTAGATTTCTCCACTTCTAAATACCCGATTAACCTGTTTAAATAGTAAGCATTTCACTAGAATTAAAAGCTATTTCACATATCTATTAAAAAAATATATTTTTTATTATTAAATTTATTTATAATGCAACCAATTGGCAATGAATTTTATTGCATGTACCATAATAAAAAAAAATCTTATAGGGACAATAATCTCACAGTAAAAATCTGACGAATGCCTGCAATAAAATGAAGTTTCTTACTTTTATACGTCCAAAATAAAAGTGCTTTTTAAGAAATGATTCTTGCTGCAACTTTTTACAACAGCCCTCCGCTTCAACCGTCCTAACTTCAGCCTCTGAAAGTGACTATTTCTGCATTAAACATTGAAACGACACCCCCCCTCGCAGCCAAAGAAACGAAAGTCTACATGCGCCGCGAGAGGAACTTAATTAGTTCCTTTCTACTCGGGAGAAAATAAAAGGGAGGAAAATAATTAAAGCCACGGTGCGCGTCGCGGGGAGAAACGAGCTCGCAGCAATTCTGCCCGCTCGCGATTCCTCCCTATTTCTCGTCCCTTTTTTTACTTTCGTCAACCGGACGGCGTCGGCGGCCAGCCTCGAAAACGAAAAAATAGGCCACACGCCGCCGCCGCGCTGCTGGTTCATGCACCTGTGTGTACCGTCGGCGTGTGTCACGAAAATAAACAATGTGTTTACGATCGATACGAGAGCGCCGAGCGTCGGCTGAGTTTTCTGCGCAAGTGGCGCGGCAGACGGTCCGTTTTCTTTCTGGACTTCAAGGACCGGCAGGCAGGCGAGAATATTTTGAATAGAAGAAAGCTGCATCAAGCGCCGAGAGGAGGCGAGATGCTCGGATTTCTGTGTCTCTCTCTCTCTCTCTCGGCCTCTCCGCTGTCTTCGGGTACACGAATGTGTGTTGCTTTGTAAGAAAACATTGATTTTCAGCGACTCCGCGCGCAAAGTTGTGTCTATTCAGAGCGAAGTTTCAGACTTTTGTGCGAGCAACTTGGTGCTTTGCGCGAAGTAGCTCTGGCGCGCGATTTATTTTGAGCGCTGAATTTGAGAGTATACGTTTTTAAAGTTTGTAAATGATTAATATGTACGATAATATCCAGATATGCATTCTTGTAAGTATTCCTCCCCGAGAAAGTTTTGTTGCCGCAAACGGGAAACATTTCTAGGCCATAGTTGTTAAAGGTATTTATGTAAACTTTTATTTACATGAAATAAATTAATATACATTATGTAGTTGCGAACATTAATAAATAATAAGTCCTCGTTGAAATCGAAGTTTGGCATATTTTAAATTTAATTGGGGCTATTATTATTATAGCATTCAACATTATTTATTTTATTATCTTGTATTGTAGACCAACTAAAAATAAATTTCCAAGACTATTCTCAAAACATTTCAACACCGGTATATTGACAAATAACGCGTTGTAACAAACAGCACGTAACAGCACTTATATTACATAATTTATTATATAATATAAGTGCTGCTGTATACAATATCGATTTAATTAAATCGATATTGTATTATCAATAATTGAAACATTGAATAAACCAACATTTACTTGTCATAAGCGTACTTAATTTAGCAATGGTAGGTTCGGTGCTTGCGTTCGCGTCCTGATTGCGCGCCCACAATTTGACCTCAATTGATTTAGATAACGCTCCAGTCCAGGTGTACAACGAAAATAGCCTTTCTTGTCAGTTTACAGAGCGGGGAAATTCGGCTAAAAAACTTGGCAAAGTATTCTTATTCTACTTGGGCATCGACTTACATTTTTCTTTGTTTCTAGATGGAGAAAATATTTTCTTGTCAGCTTTGGTTGTGCGAATGAAATGAATGTATTTATTGAGTTTATTTCTTTTAAAATTATGCTTCATTCTTTTGAATTTTTAAATTATTTTCTACGGTTGAATGACTTTATTCCACCTTACCGAATAATGTATTGAAAATTTACCGGAATTGCATAATATTGATCAAATTCGATTTGTCAACGTCAAAACCATGAATGTATTATCAAAATAAATACGCCTTCAATATTTTAGCGGAATCCGTGTTACGTGAACGTTAAATGGATCCGATAATTCAATCATGCTTCCACTATCATTTGCACTATTTTTGGATTCGTACATCTACATTTGCAATACTGATACGAGATGAAAAATTCATATATTTTACAATATAAAAACTTTTGAAAATTCGTGTAGTAATATATCTTTAAAAATAAAATATATAATAAATAAATACATGCATTAAATTCACGGCCTAGAATCAAGTCACGTCGATTGAAATTCAAATGCGACCGTAGCTCTTTTCAAATCTCAACAATTTTATAAATATTACGAGTTTTTTATTTACAAATATAAATAATAAAATTCGCTCCGTTTTATATTAATTGAAGAGATTTATTTTAAGGATTTTACGTTATTTTTTCAACTTTTATTGAAAAAGTAGCTTTTCGAATCACGCTTACATTTCAGATTCTTAGCTTCAACATTTTATGTAAAATTGCACGAGATTGAAAATTCGTTTCAAGGAAATTTATTCAATGGTAAAAATTTTGAATAAAGAGTGTATTTGTGTACTTGTTCAGATAAAATATTATTGTAGAAATTCTTGATGGAAGAATAATAATTTGTTAATTCATTTTAATAAATAAAGAAAATAACAGCTTTGAATTATGAATTGAATTACGTTTGAAATTATTTAAATGCAGCTGTCAAAGAAAATGAAATTAATGATGCACGAAACAGCAACGACTGCATCCACGAAATTATATTATTTTGTTAAACAGTATTCAATCCTCCAGAAACCTTTGGGAGGTATGATGTAAAAGAAAATAGAGAATGTAACGTAAGAACAATTCATTATTTGTAATGATGAGCGGGGCAAAAAGCCCGTTACATTACGTTCGCGAGATAAATTAACTTAGAACATGAGACGACGTTATATCGAAGATTAAATTATATTATTTTAAGAGAATTAATAAGAGAAATATTATTTTGAACAATGAAGGTGGAAAACAGTAGACAGACAATTATCACATTAATATCGATAATTCTAAAATCGAATGAGAACGTTAGCCATTTATAATCCACCGCGAAAGATCATTTTTTTTAAAATTGAACAACCATTTGAAAATAATGAACGTTGATTTACTTTATTCGCGTGCGCAATTTTCCTTGAACTTCCCTCCGTTGCCGCATATTATTTTTATTTCACGAAGAATGCTTTCCCTAACGAACGGAAATCTTGAAGCGCAAAAAGCCGAGAATCTACGTGGAAACCATTCTCATAATCACTTCGCCCGTTGGCACGGAAAAATTTAATTATACTTGTGTCCATCACCGATTCCAATTTCAGCCGTCGGCTATATACTGCCGTATTTATTTACCCTCTACATTTTCGCGAGAGCGACTCGGCGGCCGGACCTAATTAAAGCACTGATATACTCTTATCCCGCGTGCCGTAAAAAGAAGCCGCCGAAACACAGTCGTTCCACGTGTAGCCCCCCCGCGCGTACCGCCGCTTTATCTTACTTTCCTCGGCGCGGCGTTTCCGTCGGAGCTTAGATTAAAACTTTGCCCGAGTCGCGCGAGCTTCGCTCTCCTCGCCGCGCTCGTTTCTCCTCCCGATCGGGCTCTGGGAATCTCGGCAAATAAATACAAGCGTCTCGATCGCCGTCGCGCGGCAATTAACGAAACTTCGAAAATCTCAATGGCCCCCCGAGTCGAGAGAGAGAGAGAGATCGTCTGTAATTGCGCAAAAAGGAATTGCAGGGCTCTATACTGGCAGAGGAAAAGTTCGAAGGCCGCAATCTGGATTTCCGGGCCGCGCCGTTTAGCGGAGAGGAGTGCAGGGGTGCGAAACAGGTCGCCCGGAAGCGAATTTATCGCCGCCTGCAAGGCCGCTCTCTGTACCTGCGCCGATTGTTAACGCATGCACACGTGTGCGTGTGTGGGCGCGCGGTAAATAGACGCGCGTACAGACCGGCCGACTGTTAATGGCCGTACGTTGCTCTCTCACGGCTCACAAGCGATATTGCGCAAAGACGTAGGCCGGGGCTTGTTTACGCGATGTTCATTGGAGGAACGGATTTCCTGCACGTGTGCACGTCCCTGATGGCGGTGGGATCGAAAAGCGCGCGGATCGGATTTTTGAAGGAGGCTTGGGAAAATAAAAATCTACGTGGGTTTGTACGTTCGGGTGCAGCTGGTGGAACGAAGAGCTGGAATATCGATGTTTACGCGGGCAAATAAAACTGGCGTTCGGGAAAAAGGCTGGGAGAGCTTTATCGATGCGCGAGAACTGTTGACCTCTAAAGATTCAATTTTCGCGGGCCATTGTGTTGGTCTGTTATTTAACAAGTAGATCGGTTTCTTGATTGCATCTGCGGGCAGTGTATTTTGATCATAGGAATTTATTAGACAGGCTATTTTCATCGATGTAGCTATAGAAAGGTAGCTGAGTGACTACTCGTATCTATGCTTGTTTTTAATTATTAAAAAATGTTTTAATGTACAAAATGTAAATATAGAGTGTTTAAATAACAATAAAAAAGTTCAGAACGGCGAAATACTTTGAATGCAGAAAAGTTATTATATTTACCTGAAACGAACAATTATGTACTTGTCAGAGTTTGACCGAAGTTTTAATGAAATTTGGATGTAAAAAAGTATAATGTTAAAATACAATTTAATTTTAAATAACTTTCAGTGATTGCAGTCAAAAATTTTTAATTCGCTACTTTTAATATTTAAATTCTAGATATTCTTAAACGCTGCAAAAACTTTCTACATTCAGAAAATATACTTTAGAAAGTAGCATACTTCTACAAATCTATTACTAGAAAATCTCAATTCCATTATATAATTACGTAAAGTGCAAAAAAAAGCTTTGTTCAAATTTTTTGAAAATTACAAAGCTTGATTACTATTTAATGCATCGGTGCTTTCTGAATATAAGACTACATCGTTTTTCCAAACATTGCGTGTTTTAAATTTTGCATACTGTAATTTTCTTAATAAGTTTTTTAAAAGATGGGCTTAAAAATAGTTTTGTATTATGAGCCAAAAAAGAAAAAGCAAGAAATATTTATCTTTTGATACAAATTGTATAGTTTTTGAAAATTTCGGTCTGCAAGAAAAAGTCTTAAGCGAACTAACTTCATGAAAATGAATAGAAATGTAAAATAATGTTATAAAAAAGATAAACAAGCCCATAATATAAATTTATAAATAAAATTATGCAAAGGAATTTGAACCTTAAGCCAAAGGGTCACTTATGAAAAAAAGCAGTGAATCTCTAAAAATAATAATTAGAAAGTAAAAAAAAAATTCACATTTTAATACTATATTCGTTTGATTTAATCCAGAACGTAATATTACAGCAGAATGCGTCTTAAATTTAAAAAAATCTTTCTTAATAAAATTTATGTTTTTCATCTTCTTTTTATTTGTGCTTTTTAAGAAAATAATAATGAATAAAGTATTCAGTATATATTCATGCAGCAAAGAAATTCAGGAAGAACGTTTTTAAAATTTTAATTTTAAAGTCATGCGAATGTAATAATTTAGAAAGCAAATCCGGTTTGAAAGCACTGGAAATTTTCACACTTAACGTCAAATTTCTTTCACATACATATTACTTTTAAACAAAGTCAATTGTGCTAATTAAATTTATAATTAATTGCATTAGTTCAAATCCCATAAAAGTCACTATTTTATTGAATCATTTCCATTTCCTTCTCTAAAGACAAATACAATGGTTTCACATTTTCCAGCGCCAAGTATTTCCAGCACGAGCAACTTCTAGCACGAAAAAATCAAACCCCACTGAATAACAAAAGAAAAACCGCAGGCCACGACGAAACCCGGTTAGAGTCTCTGATTTTTATACAGCAAACACTGCCGGGGCACTACACATTTATCGAATATATAAATCCGCACTCGCTGAACTTAGTACGTGTGACCTATTTATTGGTCTTCGTCCATATTTTATCCGCCGGGACGTAATCAGAAGGGTGGTTTCAATACGTCTCGCATGTCGGGAAAATTGATTTTTTCTTTAAAAAAAACCTTAATACCGCCCGGGGATTGCGGTTAAAGCAGTCGAATGCCTTTAATATTTCATTATACCAGACGATCAAAGCTTCGCGGCAAGTATCGAGTCAAAGGGAAATCAAAATGTCGGGTGAAATTACGTTTCCTCGTTCATTTAAGATTCTTTCAGCGTTTCCCGCGTCTGCGAGACTCGGAATAATAATTTCCTCGACCTCCTCCCCTCGAAATTTAATTAACCGCCAATTCTCCTCCCCAATAACCTCCGCTCTATTTTTAAACTTTTCAGCCCAGAAGAGCTTCCTTCGGAAAAAGGAAACGAAGCTAAAAACAGCCAGGAAGACGCGTTCGAAATTAGCATCCGAAACGTGCTTCGCGGCCTTAACACCTCAGCATTCGCACGCCCTCTTTCCTCCTCGAATCAGCAGTCAGCAGTCAGCCTTTCCGCCTACGGGGGCGAAATCCCGAAGCGAACGGAAAAGCGCGTCGTCGCTCTCGGGCCGAAACTCGATTTCCGCGTGATATAGGCGTCGGCGACGGGCGGGCTCGAACGAGCGGAATCGCACGCGCGTTATACACACGGCCGGCCCCGCGAGCGCGCGTCTGTGCACACACGTCGGTCGCGGCGGCGGCGGCGGCCGCCCGCCGGGTAGGAGAAAGGGACAGCGCGAGAGAACGAGGGAAGATCAATAACGCGCGCTTATCGACGCGCGGCCCTACGTGCGTCAAAGGAATTTTTACGAGCCGCGACGAGCCGCCGATTTTTTGGTTTTTTAGCTCGATTGCCGATGTTGCGTGCCGGGGAGTTTTCACGGGGATTCGCGACGGGATTCGCGGGGGATCGCCGCCGCGGGCCGAGGCGCTTCTGCGCAGGTACGCTGCATGGAAATATGGCGCTCTCGCCGATTGATTTCGAGGAGCGGAGTGTAAACGAATAACCTGTTAGGGCTGGTCGGACAAATTTGCGAAGGTTTCGAGTTTGATCTCGGTGTGGAATTGGCTCGGGAGCGGAGAGGATTGCTGGGAGCTGCGATTATACAGTTGGAAAAAAACTGGCGGGATCTTGCAGTACTGGGACGCGACAGATTTACTTTCGCTCGTATGTCACGTGCGCGGATTTCGCTCTGTAAAATTGTATCAGTTTTATGTGTCAGTACTTGCTAAGACGTTTATTTGGTGTTATTGTAGTTTGCCAGAGATTTTTAATGCCGCGAAAGGAGAAAAAGAATGATATCTTAACAATGATGCCGCGAGATTACAAAGTCTTTGAAACTTTGTTCTTTCAACTTTCGACATTGTTGCAATAACTTTCTGGGATGTCGGCATAATTTTTAAAGTATTAAAAAACTTTTAGTAATATACTTATTAGCTGAAGATAAATTATATTTTAATATTAACTTTTCTATTGATTTTAGCAGGGCTCTTGTTCAAGTGAAACTTTTTCTTCATAAAAACCTATAAATGTTTTAATAATATCATTAATTTAACTTCATTAATTATAATAGTTTAGTTTACGAATCGCTGAATTAAAAAATTATAAAAGAAATATTAATATAATCTTGAAAATGAAAACGTCTGATAAATCTGATAAATTAGATTTAAAATTAAAGTAGAAAACAGTTTTGGTTAATTAAATGTTAAATTAACCTATTTTACAAAAATAACTTAAATTTTAAAGGAGTAGAAGAAGAAGATTATATTGTGTTTATAATATTGTTTTCATAATAATTAATCAGTACGACGGTATTACTTAATTTTATGTAATTTGCACAATATTTTTATAAAAGATTGGTATTAGTCTTTTATGAGACAAATTTAACGCAATTTAAAATTTACATCAATTATTTGTTATTTCTAAAGTAATTTCCATGCAATTTAACGATAAAATAAATCAATCATGTTTGTTTTGATGTGTGGTATATTTACAACAACATTTATTTAACCGTAATGAGTTTTAAGACTCCGTCACTCATAATTACTTTGAAAATATAAATTATAATAATATTCATCTCCCAATTAAAAATCTCTACTTTTTCTGATAATTCAACATCAAATTTTTAATTTATATTAAATTTTAACCGTGCAATAACACTTTCATCAATCTTGAAAAATGCCCCCTACCCTCGTTTTCTTGAAAATCAATTTACTCGATTGTGTACTCAACGTACACAGAGTCTCATCAATCTTGTTTTTAAAATAAATTGTTGAGCTCCCCTGATGTATGGACTGCGAGTACGTTTGGGGGCAAAAATGGACTTAGTCTTTGCTTTGAGCCGAACCATTTACTCCGTCGAAGTGGGGTACTCGTTTTCATTCGAGAAATCACTCGGCTCATTCAGCTTTGTTGCAATTCGCGGCATTGACGTAAAAAATCCAATTTTGCGTAAGTACTTTATTATGTTTCCTCTTTGGGGACAAATTTAAAATGTATGTACAGCGCAACACTGCAGAATACAACATTGTATAGGATTGATTGTCAGATCGCGTTAAATACTTGATCGTATTTTTAATCAGTTCGCGACTCTTATTACAGCGGCATTATTCGTGGAATTAGACGTTAAACGTTTAATTAATTTTATTCCATTTCACCTCAAGCATTCCCGCGCTACATTAAACTCTTGCGGAAACAGTTGCAATTTACCTAATAGTAAATCAAGTCCCCGAGGCGTACCAAATTAAAATAAAAACCTTTCAAAAGCTCTTACGTCTAATTGCCAAGTCAAAAAAGAAACTCCCTTGAATCGCAGGCTTTATCGTTATCGAATATTACACAGAGACCGCATTTTCTTTTTAACCTAAATACCTGGGGGGGCGGTTAATGCACAACCTCCACGAACGACCTCCCCGTTCCCGAGCTGCGCCTCACGAAGTATCCCAAAGTAAACTTTCCGCCACGCCACACGACACCCTTATATCCTTTATCCTTTCCCCGACTCTCCACGCGGACCGTTCACACTTTGCGCAGCGTATAATATCTCGTCGGCGAGAGCAAAAAATTTATACATCCGAACCCCCCGCCCCCGCAGCGAACGTTCCATTAGCGCGGCCCTCCGGCCGCGCATAATTAGCGCTCGAGTGATACTCCTGCACGCTGGGATATATAAACGAGAGAGAGAGAGATTCGGCGGGCGAGAGGGAGAGAAAGAAAGCGAGGCGAAGGGTCGGAAAAAGGGACGGGGAATCGATCGCGAGAATTCGTAGCTCCCGCTTAAAGAATCGCCCGAGTCACCTTGTGCCTCTCCATCTCCGCCCTGTTTCCACTTAAACCTCTTTCTTTTCTTATCTTTTTTTTTTTTTTTTTGTTTCGCGTCTCTCCTTGCCCTCGCCTCGTTCTTGCGCGCCGCGCGTTTATTGCACACCTCCTTAATTTCTGACGGCCCGGGGGAGCTCTCGCGGGAGACGCGTACTAAAACAAGCGACACTTTCTCTCCTTACACCTACGCGCGCAGAGGCGGCTCGAGTGAGGGGAAACGAATGGACGCGGGCGACGATTTCGTGCCAGGTGAAAAAAAAAATGATCCACTCGAAGCCAGAGAAGTTTTTCAAGAGCAACGATTGATATCTGCCGATGCAAGAGTGTATACTTTGAACGTACGGAAAAAGTAGTCGTCTATTAATAACACGACTTTTCGCAGCTCGACGAAACCTTTTTTTTCACGCCGCACGCATCCCCGAAATCATTGGCTATCGTTTAATTTCAGCCTCGTTACCTCGAAAAGGAATAGAGTCGGCTATCGAACGTCTGCAGTACAGCGGAAACGCTCGCTCCTCCGAGTTAGGATGCTTCCCGGCTGCTCGTCAACGACACTGTGTCAGTTTTTTTTTTTTTCACCACAAAAACTGTCTCACTTTACCAGTGTCTCGCGCTCCTCCCTTCGGAAGCGATACGCTTTACGGCACAAGTGCGAGCGAGAAGCGATGAAACGACTGTGCGGGGGAGGTAGTCTCTCGCGCGTAGTACTCGAGAGAGAGAGAGAGTGGCTTTCGGCCGTCGGTTGGTAAATTTTCCCTGTTCCTCTCTGGAGAGTCCCAAGACAAGACTGTGACAACGACGGCTCTCACTGTTTCACTGGCCTCGGTTAGCAGTTCTGAGCGAGGCTCGCGCGCCGCTGTGGCCTCTGCTATAGCTAAAATATCGACCATTTTCCCTCTCAGTGGGGGCGAGATAAAGCGAGCAGCTGTATACATGCGGGAGAGAGTGAGAGAGAGAGAGAGGGAGTCAGTACGAAATTTAAGGAGAAAAAAAGCTAGGGAGAGAGAGAGAGAGAGAGAGAGATCGCCCGCGGCGCCTGCGCGGATGCAGCCCCTCCGTCGTTTGGCGCATCAATATACGAGCGCGCGGCAGGCGCACACGGAACGCACGGGCCGCCTTTCTCGAGAGTCTAGGGACTCCCCCCCTCGAGCGGAGCGTCGAGGCCACGAGGAGGCGCGCGCGCGGACGCAATTAAACCCCTCGCGCCGGAAAGGGAGAGACCTGTATCGCGTTCGAGCGCAATTGCGTGCAAGCTCGCGGCAACGAGGAGGAGTCGACGAGGCCTCTACTTGTTGATTTGCCGAGTTTTTAGAGCCTTTTTTCAGCGAGGAAAAAAGAGCTCTGGAGGCCGAGCTCGCGGGGTTGATGCGTTTTTCGGGACTTGAATCTGCCGCGCTTTTGCGCGGGTTTCGCGACGGTAGGCCTAACTTGTCGACCGGACCCGGGGGTTCCCCTTTATCAATGGAGCAGGATCATTGGTCTGCCTTTCTTAATTTGAATTTATGATTTTCCACTTCGATTTTTACGATTACAGGTCAATGGAAGTGTCTAGGTGTGGCTCTAAATCTTCCACTTTATTGAAATGTAGTCTTTACACTGAGGAACATTTGTTACGACCTTGACCCTTTAAGTATTCGCGTTAAAAAGATGTATTAACCAAATTAGAAATATAAAATTATAAATTTATTACAAGTACTTTATCGAAGTCAGTTAAAAATGATTTTTTCTTCTAAAGCTTTCCTCTATGAAGGAAACAAAAGCGAATACATGGTGCATGTTTACTTTGTTTGAATTATGTATTCGTAAGTGTTGTTCATAACCTTGTAAAATAACCCAACCTACATTTAAATCTTTTGGAATTTTCTAAATTTTTAATTTTAACTGAAAATTTTAACAATGAAAAAAGCAATGGGACAAGGTGATATCGTTCAAATTTACCCACCATTGAATCCTTTACACGGCCAGTTTGACAGTTCATCGAACCTTCAACCACAAAATTCAATAAAGTAATTTACATAAATTTCGTTTTCACACTCTTACTTTTGCAAACGTAATGAAATCTTTCACATTACTACGAGATTTGAAGGTGGCGACGTTGAAAAGGAAAGGAGATTGCTGCCAAAACGTAATTTAAGCCACAAACACAGACGGTCATCCAACGTAAAACCAATTCCCAGTAAAGTCTTTCGTTGCCTAGAAATTTTGCGGCATAAAAATTTTTTGTTAGTCTTAAATTATTACTGTAAACCGAACAAAAAAAATTTAAGAGACTTTACAGGTCATAACAAGCTCAGAAAAAAAATATACGAAATGGGTATGATATAGAAGGCATCATGGTTTTATTAAAGCTTCTCTACGTAATTTAAATCATGTCAAAATTGTGTCCACTGATTAACC
>JAWWML010000001.1:20383126-20413383 GCA_035047165.1 Ormyrus rosae | reverse complement strand
ATCAACTACCGGGTTTTGTTTAATTATAAATTAATTGTCACGTGCGCGGGCAATAAATAAAAATTATTTAAAACGCATCGTGACAAACTTAAATATTTTAATTTGTATTTTTTATTAATTCAAGAATAAATAATTTAAGCAATATTTATGTAGGATTAAAAAAACAGACTAACTATCTAATTTTTATAAAAATTTATGTTCTTACTAACCTGTAGATAAATCCCATACACATAAAAGACCATCTTGAGATCCACTACCAGAAGTCATTGGACTCACTCTATCAATGAAGAGGCAAGTGATAGGCCCACAATGACCATGTAATGTGTATAGAGGTAATTGATCTTCTAATCTGTAAAAATATTTTGCGGTATAAAATGCAGAATTTAAAAAAAATTTTTTAGTATGCAGTTTTTAAAGTAATAATTTTAATAGACGTACCTGTACACTTTGAGGGTGTGGTCCTGACTGCCCGTTAGAACACGACCACCTTCACTATCTAAAACGGTTATAGCTTGTTGATGTGCTCTGTGTGATCCAATTTTCATACAGCGCAAATCTTCTTCAGACTGCATTGCACTGTTGAAATCCATTGGCGATCCAGCACTACCAGTTCTTACATGAGCTACAATCCCAAAAATGTAAGATTTTATAAACAAAAACAATTATTTTATTATTTAAGTTTTGATACTAACTTCTTCGGTAGGATGTAAATCCCCAATCAATTTGTTGGCCTTCACTATAACTTTCGAGCTGCAGAAAATCTACAGAACCGTTTAGTTTCGCTACTATGACTCTGTTACCAACGAATTTGACAGCGGAAATTCCAAGTCCAGATCCATCGTCGAATAAACACTAAAATATATTTTAAGTATATATTTACTTATTTCTACTTGTTAATGAAATGTAAGTTTTTAAATACCTTGAACTTTCCGGTTGTGCCCTCCCAAAATTCTAGACTACCATTTGCACAACCAATTACTATCAAATTTTCTTGATAGTCCATACACCAAATGCACGAAACATCGTACGATGATTGTAGCGTTTTTTCGGTACTTAATGAATTCATGCTGTCTGTTAAATCTTTCATTGCAGATAATCTTGGTGGACTATTAATCAATTGATCGATACTACATGATCTGTGAATGTCATCATTAACAATTGCGGATTTACGGTGCTCCTCGAACAGCTGTTTGTAGCTCTCGCCAAAGTCAAACCCGCTTTCATAATTCTGTTGACGAGCAACATTTGAGGTAAACTTGCCGGAAGTAAAGTTAGTTTTGATGTTAGGCCGTAAGTCTGGAAAATCAAAGGTCTGGTCTAAGCTACGACGTATCAACCGACGCCTATCAGCTGTTTCACGAATCTGGTAGTCATAGTCATTAGGTAGACTATTACTACCGACAGAATAGCGTTTGTTCAGAGGAATCGTATTAACTGTGTCATTGATACGATTGATGGACATATTCGGTGGTCCTGGTGGAGATGATTTACGGTGTTGCACGTTCGTAATGCTTGAGTACATGCCCATAGAACTGGAGTTCTCCATTTCACCTCGAGATGGAGGAGAACCACTTTCGTAATCGGACATCAACTCATCCTGAAAATTGGAAAAGATAGATAGTTTGTTGGCTTATTTAAAGTATATGTATAAATTAAATAAGTAGAACAATCTGTATTATTTTTACCTGATCTTTAGTAGCTTGAACTACTTCATTCTGCTGATTGCTGAAGAACTGCTTTCTATCAATGTGCACTAATTGTTCACCGGAAAACGAATCCCAGACACGTATGTGTCCAGCGAAATCTGAACTTGCTACAGTATTTCCATCCGTAGCAATACATTCGACTTCCTGAACATGTCCTTCGAGAACAAGTGGTACTGCTTCGAGAACTAACTGCGTTGCCGAATCGTGACTGTTTTTCTCTTGAGAACTTGACCAACTAGCTCTCCATTCTGCATAATTCCGTGAGCAAATACATCGATAAAGAACAACCATTGTATAAGACACTACAACAACGCTGATGAGACACAGAACCGCAGCTAAGAAGATTTCCATTGGGCTTGAAGGTATGAAAGGTGTGTCTGTGTTAAAACCGCGACCCTCGGTTCTTATTGGCACTTCCATATCTATAAAAAAATGTATTCAAAGGTTATGCAGTTTTTCAAGCATAAAAGGTTGTTTCAATAGAATAGTAAACAAATTCAATAGAATGGTAAATATATTCTCATATAAAATTAACTTGTATAAAATGAAAAATATATATATATATATATATATATATTTTCTTTCCTATTTTTCTATTAAAAGCTTTTAAAATATAAGTTAAAAGCGAAGGTATGCCACAATTGGCACAAAATATAAGACTACCGAAAAATAATTTCATTAAAATAAAAATTTTACAATAGTTTTATGAAATGTAAGTGTAAAATCATCATAAATCTAACGGCGTCTTTTACAAACCTGAAAAATCTAGAGGATCAAGAGCTGCAGTTGCAAAGCTTTGCCATTGAAACTGTTGAACGTCGTTTGGGTTACTGATTTGTCTGACATTTTGAGGGCTTATAGCGTGAGCAAGTTTGATGCTTGGAAGAATGGTTATGCGCTCGCCGGCCATGGAAATATTATACGATGATAATATGGTGGACCAGTGGTATAAAGATAAACGGTTCCAGGGCGGAAAATCAACAGGTCTTAATTTATTCAGTTCCTCTGTCAAATTATTTGGTGTTAAATTCTGTAAATAAAAAGTAAAATTTCTCATTGATGCAATATAGAAATCTATCAATATAATTTCTGATCAAATGTAAAAAAAAATTTAAACAACTAATATCATTTTCTAAAAACCAAAGAAATAAAAAAAGAAGAAAATAAAAGCTTGTTATTCTTACTTGTTCAGGTAGGTGTTTTGAAGGTGAAGTAGCTGGAGTTACTACAATAGGCTTCATGGTATTCATTCTGATATATCTATCCATAGACTGTGATCTTTCAATTGTGTAGCCTTCCATATCTGTTTCAGGTTTTAAAGTCTCCCCAAGATGAATGACATGTTCAATGATTCCAGAATTATATATTATCATACTGATCCAAACAACCATCCAGACCATAAAAGCTCTCTGAAAGATTCTAGTTCTTGCCCAAAAATGAACTAGTCTTAGTCTTTTAGGAATCTTTACTAAAGTAAGTGTATTTTGGTTATTAGGAGCAATAACATTAGTTGGACCATTTGTTGGAGCCATCCCATTTAGCCTTGGATGAGATTTTGATCGAAAAATATTTGGTTTTTTATTTGAAATAGTTGTTGTAAATTGCTGCTTTCTTAATGATGGAATATTTTGTAAATGAAACTTTGAATTTTGGTTTGACATTTCTTTTCTTGTAATGTCAATAGCAAGAGTCGTAGAAAATAAAACCATTTGTAGAAAGAAATCATTTAATAGCCCAACAATTGCAAATATACAAAATTCTTGAATAGCTGGAACAAATGTAAATAGACCAATTGTAAGGATTGTTACTTCTGTCAATAAATTTTTTGTAATGGACCAGCCTTCTTTTGACAATCCTTGGGCTACACGAATTTTTACATCTAAATGTGCAGGAGAACTCACTACACTTTTTGTAAGCACTAAGACATTTTCTAAGCCAACAATAACCACAAGATAAGGAAACACTTCTTTACCACTTAAACTTAGAGTTAATCCAAAAAAGAAACACAATCCTACACTCATTGATAATGATGCAATCACTGTAACAGTTGCACTAAAAGCCATTCCCACTTTTGATTTTATTAATTCGATTTTTCTGACTGAAAAATATACGTAAACAAACAAGGCAACAAATGTCATAGTCAATGGAAAAAAATCACTGTAATTGAATTCACCAGGATAAAATATATGTAAAGTTTGATCAGTAGGAACTGTGTACGATCCATTGTTATCCTGAGATTGATGCAATGGATAATACATGGTCAAGCGCTGTTTTAATCCTTTTATATACCTATAAATCATTTTTCAAAATTAATTTGTATTTGAATGTTATTAATAATTATAATATTTAATTAAAAACGTACACTGGATCATATTCTTTTAAAAATATTGTCACTGCATATTGTATTATTCTTTGGCGTACTCTTAATGGATATCGTTTTACCCCTGTTTCTTTGAGACTCATTCCAAATAACATCTCAGCAGTACTAATTTTTCCTTTTTGAAGATTCTATAAAAAGAGATAGGGTGTTGCTGTATAAACATTAGTTTTCAATAACTTATTGATTATTAATGTTGAATTTACCTGGTAAGAAAAAATAGTGCCAATAAGATTTGTATCTTGATTAAATGATTCAATGCTTCGTTGCCAAAGATTTGCTGGTGATAGCACTAAGCAATTATATTCAGGTAAAACTTCAGGTTTTTTAACATTTCTTTTTTTTACAGCTTCGATATGTAAACAAACTTGTCCTAGAGTTTTTAAGCTGAAAGATAAGAAAGAAATTTGAAAACTGTAAATAAAATATTTCATAAGTACAAATTTGAGAAAATATAATTTGTGCTTACCTCTCGGAATCCTGGTAATTTTGTATAATTTCTAATAAATTGAAAATTTCGAAGAGTGGTCCTCTGAAGGCATCGGATAGTGACAGATCGTCTGCCCATGGCACTACTGCTGTTCGAAGAACCACTTGTTGTACATACAAAGCAGGGCTTTCTGATCCATTTATTGGTCCCATGGAGTTGTTTACAATAACTTTTGGGGCCACCCCTGGCATGGGAAGATTCACCAAAGGATAACTAAAATTTGAACAAAATGTTAAACATACAAAAACATAATTTAAATTATCTTATAAATGATTTTAATTTTTTAAATTAGGAATTTTAATTTATATAATAATTTCAATACTCACCAACATAGTAATACAATAGAAATTGCTAATGAAATAACAGCTACTGGATGAGAAGAACAAAACAGGCCATGGGCATAATAGAGCCCTGCCACTCTATCTGGCAGGCTACGTGACATCTCACCTTGATACTGCTACGTTAACATCGTGATTTAATAAAATCCTTTCTTTTTCCTAAACAATAAAATGCAAATTTAATTCAATATAAATAACTTTTTTATAATTTTAAACTTTTATTACAAACAGTAGATGTTTTTGTATTATGTTAATAAAGATGTAAAAATACTCTGTGAAAAGTACATTTTTTATATTCTAATTTCTTTTCATTGACAAGAATTTTGAGATAAAATTAAAAGTTATCAAAGTTAGATAATGCTTTTCAAGGACTTGATAAAATTATAATATATTAGTGATGTTATCTTTATTAAAAACAGTATACATAAAGATAAATTGCAATAAATCGAATGCTATTGATAAAAATCATTTTTGTTGAAAGCATTATTAGTATATCCTAAAGACAATGGACAATTTTACAAGTATTTATAAATGTTTGTCAAAAGTATTTATGAATCTTCAAATAACATTTAATGAGTAAACAAAAAGTACCAATCTGAAGAAGCTTACGATTATTCTTAGTGTTACGCAATTTATCTGAATCATTTCACTGATACTGTGCATCGCAAATATTTAACCAAAGCAGTATTATAAAAGGTAATTTTCTCATACAATGGCAATTTGATAACAGATTTTCAATTGCAAGCTGCACAATGTAACTCGGCTAGTCAAAGCAAATCATTCCAAGCATTCAAAACTATTGCATTTCTCTAACAGTGGCTTCTTGTCACCTTGCAGAATTTGACAACACTGGCAAACAGTGATAAACAAGTGCCAAAGAACAGAAGAACAAGTCGATTAAGCAATTGTTGACCGATGCTGAGTCTCGCAAAAGCTGTTTACTGCAACGGTCAATGCGCAACAAACGAAGACCAAGCCAGGAGGAGGAAAGAAGACAAAAAAAGAGGAAAATCAGTCACCTTCCTCGCTGGGGGCAGCAGACGAGCACACCGGGTTATATATAGAGCGATGTCGCAAGGGAATACGTAAAATTCTCGCCAAGTACGTCGGCCGGCATACGAAAATAGCTTCCAAGTACAAAACGCAGCCAATACCCAAGTAGTAACCGCCTATACAGCGACAGCCACTGGCGCGCTGCGCACTTTGAGGTTAGATTCGCTCGAGCGCGCACTTTTTCTTCGTTGTTGCGGTTTCTCTCTCCCTTTATTCACTGGCACTTCCCCCGTGAACTTGAATCCTGGTAGCAACAATCAGCCGTCACTGCTAGTTCCCTCCAGAGGCGTCGCATTATTCTTATTCGCGAATACAGTTACATCAGCGCGGTTACTTCTTCACCCCATAGCAACTCCACCGAGCAATTGCAGTGTGCACTATAGCCGGCCGAATTTTATTTTCAAGCGCAATGATGACGGGACGATTCGTGTCTACGCTCTCGCTCTTTCTGTCTCGCTTTGCTCTATTAACGAGCCTCCACGAGGTGGCCAATCGCCGAGCGCAAATGTGCAGCGATGCAACTGCGATTGCTATAGTGAAACTTACTACTACGTCGTCGAACGTTACATTCGCATGTGCGCACTTCGCAAACGCTGCCTGTTATCCCGTAAGGAAAGAGCCACGAGCCACGACTATCTTGAGGAGCCGCATTATGTGTATTCGTGCACGGACACTATTTTGCTTGGTTACTACGTAGTGTGAATCTACTGATGGGTTAATTGTGCGATCTGTTACGTCATACGGGCTATATGATATTCAAAATTCTGCTAGCTTGTTTTCTTGTTTATTTTCATCGAATGAATAAGCGCCTGGCTCGTTAATTAGCTGTGACGGTTTTTTTTAATCTCGAGACTGATTCTCATCTACCACGTGTTTGCTCTATTTTATTAAATCTTGACTGAAACCAGGCCGCGATTTTGACTTTTGTCTACTTAATATTTCAGCTTTTAACATTTTTAGTATTGAAATTATTATTATTATTATTATTAGCACTTCGATTTTTGAGTAATTAACGATCTACGCTTATTTTTAGTATTTATTAATGCGAATTTTCCATGACATTCAGTAAAGTTAAAAATAAATGCATTCATCTATCATAAACGAAATTCAACATTCATCAAGTGAATACTGATCGATGATGTCAGACGAAAAAATTTGATACACAGCTTGGACGTGTATGTGCGTAAATTAATATACATAGTGTATACTTTGAAGTGCAGGATTATTAGATATCAGTATTTTTCTCATAAAAGTTACTTAACTATTGCGTTTGCTTATTACTTTGAATAAATACGTAGTTTGAAGATTTATATTTAAAACTGCACTGAGTAAGGAGTAAATATTATTGTTTTTCTAGTTACGCAAGAATGGACGTAAGTAAGAGTATATTTGAAAAAGTAGTACAATTTCTGTCGATAATGAAATTAGCCGTGCAAAAATTGTGAATTAAAATATAGTAACAGATTTTTTTTATGTTAGATAATAAATTAATTTCGAGCGCTCTTTTAGTTTATATATTTAAAAATTTTATAATTTATACACTGTGCGTTTACGGTACACTTGAATTATTAGAATTTGAAGTGAATACTCTAGTAGCTCGTTATTACTTTATAAATAAGTTAAAAATACACCGAACAATTTGATTAAATATTAGAGAGTAAATTCATTTTTCACTGATTGTCAGTGTAATATTCGATCTCGGTTTTTTTTCTCTCCCCAAGTCAAGGTGTGATGAAATAAATAAAAAAATAAAAAGATGTATAATTAAAAAAAAAAAAAAAAAAAAACGCTACCAACCGATTTTGACACAACGCTTTCTCATAGAGAACATAAAACAATGAAACAATTAATTTATAATATAAATGGAATGTTATGAAACAATTACTATTATCTTATCTATTAAAAGGTGAAATTTAAGTTAAACTTTACCAACCTAAATAACACTACGTCTTACGTGTCTTGTTAAATTAGGCGGTATTATATGATTCATCGATTGATTTCCAAGTTACTAAAATTTTTTAGTTCGTTCATAAGACTATGAATTACTCGCTACATTACATGGCATAACCACGATAGGTTCCTCCAAAATCTCCAAAGTAAAATAAAAATCTTAATTAAACAAAAAAAAATATTGAAATTATTATACTTAAGATAAAATAGAATTGAATAAAACAAACAAAATTTTTTGATTTCCTGGATTGAATTTTGTCTAACTATAATGCTGAAACTAATGAAAACAATTATAATAAAATAATAATAATAATACTAATAATATGACTGTAATATGTTATATATATAATTGCAATACCATATATAATTTAAAATCGTTATAAAACAAAAACTATTAGATGAATTTTGAAACTTCTTTTTAATTTTGAAAATTTAGTTAAAGACGAAAAAAAGTAAGTAGTCGATCATTGAAAAAGACCGATTATTCAATAAGATACAGATATTCAAAAAATTAAATCAAAACAATCTTCATTATCTTTTGAATTAATAAGAATTTACTTCCGTAATTGTTGGACATAGAAAACTCATTCTTTTCAGTTTTCAGCTTTTTACTCAAAAACTAATTGACAAAATGGCTTGAAATTTTTACAGATTATAGTTCTATATATTGTTAACTGTCAAAAATTTTTTTCAGAGCAATTGATAATTTAATTTAAGAGTTATAATCTTTTTAAAAAAAGATACATATTTGTTAAAAACGAAAGAACCACAAGAGGTAAAGTAATTTTTTTTTTCTGAACTCATAGTTATTTTCATGCTCTTTAAAATGGTCTTTAAAATATATCTCAATCCTATCATTAAAAAAAAATTCATTAAATTTTTGAAAAATCGAAAATTGACGATAAAATTAATCTATAGAAGCACTTGAAATGTTCAAGCAGGCTCTTAAAAATTAAATGAAACTTGAGTGCGAAGACACCTTGGTTCGAAGGGATCGAAACAACCAACGGCGAATATTGATTAAATATTGCAATTTAAGTACAGTGATTTATCATAACGAGTGAAGGTGCCGCTCTGGTTACCAGAAACAGTATTTACGTGTACTCGTTGAATTACCTTGACATTCGATACATTCTATTTTAAACGCCTGGGTTTTCTAACAGATAAATACTTCAGCAATCGCATCGATTTTTTTATCTTCATCAAAGTGACCGCACAATAATGACCGAAGCTTGCAAGTTCGGGGGAACCTTTTGTAATTGCAGATACGGATACAGTGGTGTGTTACTTGAAGACTGAGCGCGCTTTATTTTCTATGACTGTTAGGTAATCTTAGGTAAGCATCGCGAATGCAATAATAAAATAGTTTACTGGGGCTACAATTGATGAATAGGAAAACTAACGGTATTGACGAACTACTTGTTATTATTGTTATGAGTGATGATTATTGTTGTATTTTAAGTTAATGAATGACAATGAAAATTTGAGGATTATTAATCAATTCGTTCATCAACTTGTATAAATTAATTAAATGATTATTTACTTTTTTAAACGTTTTATCTGAAATATTAAAAAGAAAATTTCCACTCTATGATAATTGTTATTGTTAAGAGCATGGAATAAACAATAATCCTCATGAAAATTAATTTCAATTTCAATAATAATAATAGTTGCAATTTACTTTACAATTACTATAATGGGATAATTAATTTATTAACTAGGCTAGTTTTTTCTTGAAAAACTCGAACCTCATTTATTACCAAAGTAAATTATATAACTATTAAATTTGCCCTTGATATAATAAAATCTCCGAAAAAAAGTGAGTCGTACCAATAACTACAACTTATTCTTCAAGATAAAAATCAGTCCGAAATCGATTATCGCTAAAGATATAGCGTAAAAAAGAAACATTCCAAAAGAATTCAACGAATTCCGCATTGGATTTGAAAAGCACATCTTCCCACGTGGAGTTCCATCATTGGACCCGCGGCGCACCGTTTGTGCAGACGTAAAACCAACAATCTCCCAGTGGTCTCGTGCGACCGCGCGGCGCGACGCATTGCGCAGAGCGAGAGCTTTACTAAAATAAAAATTCATACAACATCGCCTCGTGCGCGAACGACCACAAAGCCTCTCTCTCTCTCTCTCCCTCTCTGTCTCTAATTCTCCGAGCCCGACGCCGTATCATCGTCTAGCTTCGCCGCGTTCAATGTATATAGCAAACTACGCCACATGTCGACGCCGCCGATCGTCATCGTGCAAGATTATTAGAGAAAATCACGATCATCGGGACGGACGGCAATAAAAAAAGCCTTGGGCCTGCTTAAAGAAGCGCTCCGAACGATCGGTTCGCGTTGCGCGAAGGATTTTGCTCGTTGCTGCGCATTATTGTTTTTTTGTTTTTTTTTTTTTCTGAATTTCTGGGATAACGAACAAGAAGCGATGTATGCAAATCGGCTCCTCGGCGTTAGATAATGTATGGACGAGTTTTACGTGTGTCTATCCGAGTGTAATTTGTATTGAGATCGAATGGAAATTTAATCGGCGTAGGTCGCGAGAAGAAAAAATTTTAAACAGGTTTCAAGCATATTTTAGGTGAGTATTATATGTCACCGGGAGAGTTTCTACTCGATTTTTATTTCTGTACTCGAAGAGAAGTATACTAGTTTTAGAGATTTTTAAATTAGAATTCACTTTATTTTTAGGAGTATTAAGGACTGAAGTTACGGAAATTGATGTTACGTAAAGCGAGTTAATGAAATGTCACTGAAAAGCCTTTTGTAAAGCTTGACAATTAATAATGTTCCAAATCAAAATCACGTCTTTCCTTAACAGTCTCATGTGCGATGAAGAATTCATTCATGTATTTACAAGTTTTATTTAAAATTGATTAATTCATCTCCGAAATGATACCTTACACCATCGAGAAAGTTTCCGATAACAAGCTTTGATTTATTTGTTCTGATGCCCAGCTTCGAAATCGAGTTCAAAATGCTAAAATCTAATCAACGACTTTTGCAGATTACAAATATTTTGACAAACTGTTTAATCAATAATTTTTTACAAAAACATACAACTGACAAAAATTCTCTTATTTAAAAAAATCTTGGAAACTCACCTTTTTCATTATAAATAAATCGATGTAATCGAATTAGCCATAGTGCTATTATACGGCAGGTGTTATAGTTAACTGCCGCGTTCCGTTAAGCATGATAAAGCAGTAGGAAGAAGTGGTAAAAAATTACGTCAGGTTTGCTGAATTTTTACGCGGTTTTCGTAGCACTTATCTTAGTCATCGTCGTTGAATATTTAACCAGTACATTTCACATTTCCTCGTGGCTTTTTCAAAAGGCGCAGTTTTTTTTTTATATAGTCACAGAAAAAAACGTTCGTTTACTCGTATGAAAAAAACTTGAACGTGTAAACAGCGTTATGTAACTTCCAATTGGCACCTGGACGACGTTATACTTTCATTCTCCATTGGATAATTTATGATTTTTCCGATGGTTTCTGCCTCGCGGAAAAAGAATTTTCCATGACGCCCCCCCGTGCAGCGATGCTTGATAAATGCAGCATAAAATAACCGGTTCTCTTTGGCTATTTTTCTTCTCGTGTCATATCTAAAATTAGGTACAAAATCTTAATTCATTGCTCTCGATTATCTGTATTTTTTTATTTCCGCTGTTTCTTATTATCATTCATTGCAGTTATTTAAGATTTCAAAATGTCAATCCATTGCTAAAAAAGCTAACAAGTTTGTCATTCACATTTTCAAAAGATTCGGTTCCATTATAGACGTGGTTACGTTGTCACCATAATTCTAAGTTACTTATGACTTACTTTCAAAGAAATTCATTCAATACTTTCATTTATCTTCTATTAATATTTTAATTTTAAATAGAATACAAAAATTCCAAAAAAAAAAAGATCAAATATTTTCCGCTACCGAAAAATATTTGATTCCACATTGATCAAACTATTAGTAACTATCACTGACAATGTGTTTGTAAAGAGATTAATTCTAACAAAGACGCGACGCAAAGACGTAGAAATTATTTATAAATTTATTCAAATATTCTTTTGTCTGATCTATCTCACGGCTAGACAAGTCTTGAAAACAGATTAAACAAAATCTACGATTAAACAATAAAATTTTTCCTTTCCCCCCATTTTATCTTCGCAATTGCAAATGTATTACCAGGACCCGCAATACATGTTTCTTAATTTACCAAATTTTAATTCACAAAACTTACATTTCCCAATCAATCCGTAGACCAACGGCCAATCCTCTCGTCACGATAAAATCCAATTCTCAGGTAACGTCAGGCTCTTACAGCTGTAACTCAATTTGTACACTGATAACACGCATCGTTGCGAAACCCACTTCGCCGCGACTCCCCAGAACTTCCACAGTCCAGACTCTTACTCAACAATTTCCCCTCTCACTGGGCAAAAAAGCGCGGAAAGCACGATCGCAGAGCACAAAGCAAATTCACTATCGGCGATCCTCACTGGCAGAGACACTGCAAAACATCGTGTCCCCGATAAAAAGAGAATCTCCTCTCCTCCTCGCGCTGCTTCTCCCGCGCGTTTTCCCGGTCACTGGACCGACGGCGAACAGGCGGACCGCGCCGACGGAATTTTCACGGATCGGGGAAAAGCGCGCGCGCGCGCGCCGAGCTTCGGCGGTATAGATAACGGACGGTTGTGTTCCGGCGAGACGGGCGCCGGCGCGCGAACTCGCGGCGGGCACGTTCGAGCTGCCGTACCGCACAGCAGCGGCTCCCTCGAGGTCGTCGGCTCTCTCGCGGCACCGCAGGCAGCGCCGCTGCCGCCGCCGCTGTGCCGATGGCTCTGTCGACGCAAGTGCCGGCCCTGACCTTACGGGCACGCCGTCGCTTCTCGGTTCATCTTTATCTCGGAGCTCGGAGAGAACTTTGGGGAATCTTTGAGCGCCGAGGCAGGCGCTCGGTCGGCCCGACGATTGATGGCGTTTTTCTTGGGCTCGGGGGTCTGGCCTTGGATTGCTGTTGATAATTCGACATTGTCTTAAAGCGCGTGCTTGATATAGTTGTAGATACTGTAGAAATTTTTTTATTATTTTGTCTTCGATGATCTCCTGTGTGATAAACTGGGGATTCGTTATACGATGCTGTAACTGTAAATTGAAATTGAAATCTTTTTTATGTCGCACCTCGTTCTCGAGTTAATTAGAAAGGAACTTCAATGTCACACGTGTATTCCGACCCATCAATGACAAGTGCGAGTTATCAGCTTCAGAAGCTGCTACCCTGTTTAAAGCGTAATGTTTTCTCGAAGAGATAATGTCCAGCACTGTTTTATTTTGATTATCAAATAGATGTAAGCAGAAAATTTTTTAAATTCAGTCAAATGTACGTTTAAATGACGTAAAACGCTTTATTTTCTTCTGTATTTCTTAGTATATATCAGAAAAATATATAGACAGACAGATAAAAGCAGATCTAAGATCTTTTGACTCGAGTGCTCCGTTACATTAAAATTAGTTGAACGTACTTCGTTAAACTGATCGGCTGCACGCTGAAGAAATTTTAATACGTTTTATGAAGTATCATAAAGCTTATTGAAGTTTCTTCGAAGCATTACTACTGTACACATACTCGTACACGTCGAATTAATCGGCCAATTAGCTATGAAACCTTGGATTCAAAGCTATTATTTGTAAAAAATATTTTGCTTCGCATCGATCGATTTAAGTTGAACTAGTTTATAAAAAAAATTATATAAAATGTTTAAGATTCAGGTTAAATTTTACAGGTTCTAAATAGCTAAATTTAATTCAATTTTTTGTATTACTGAATCTACGTTTATAACGGTTATATTTAATTAATGCAAATTGAAGCTTGTACGTTTAATAAAAGTCTTTTCTGCCGTTTTATAAGGCTAGGAAATTGAATCAATACAAAGGAATTTTATATGGTTAATGTCTCCTATTTTATCTTAAGAATGCAAAATCCATTAGACAAACTTTTAAAAAGTAGATTTCCATCGGTAATTTGTACTTTTCACTATGGCTGAACTCATGGCGAGTCATCAAAGCGAGATTAATTGAATCAAGTAACATAATTGAATTTACGAAATTTATGAACTATTACCGTCTACTTAGAAAGTCGATGACGATTACAAAGCGACAAGCTGTTGGATTGTAATTGTCGACGATGACGTGGACTCGACAGCATAATTTAATAATCTGTGCATTTATAAACGATGCTAAATGCCAGATTTATTGATGGTTCATTCAACTCGCGTGCAGTGTATGTAGATTAGCTCTCGTTTTAAAATTGACCGACTGAGAAACTAAAACAGTACATTCTACAATGCATGGTTGATTTTGTAATTTTACAGTTTCCTCAATCGCAGTGCTCGCGCCTACCTACATTTTTATTTACAGTCACCAAAATCACATAAGCGCGTGTATAAGCTTGATAAAAGGACTTCGCCGTCAAGAGCAATGCAAAAAATTTAAGAGGAAAGAATTTAACATTGCACCACGAAAAGATATTCGATATTATCTCGGTATCGACGCCACGGGAGGCTGCATCTCGACGATAAAGGTTCGAAATTTCAAAGGGCAAGAGATTATACGTGCGGTCTCGTCGCCAGCGGGTTATCTTTTCGGCCCGAGTTACTCGTGTAATTATTATATTTTCGCCGATCGGGCCATTATCTCTGGCTCCGGTCACGTGTCCCGGTCATGGCCTGGGACACTCGAAATTTTAGTCAGCCCCATCGCCATATGTTGCGTGGGTCGCGACTTCGCCACTATTACATAGTTATCCGATGGAAGAATTTTCGTTATCTGCTACTTTTGATTTCGGCTCGCGTTTGGAGATCTTTGGCGACGAGATTTTTTGCCGGCTCGAGCTTACGAAATTTAGCGAGGAATTTTAAAGATGTTTTATGTTAGAGTCGAATATTGTAATTTGCACTGGGAAAACTCTGTATGCAAAGCAGACGTAAATAAATTTATGAGGTTTTTAAGAGGCTCTCCTCGTATTTTATTCATTTGAAAGTTAATAATAATGAAAATGTTCGTGACGCGTGACGCGTTGATGTAAAAAAAGAAAATCTTTAGAACTATTACGGATTGACGAGAAGCACAGCAATCTATTTTTACACTTACTTAACATAACAACGCATTCATTCAGGCACTTTTTTAAAATGAATTAATTTATTTTTAAATTATTTAATTAATTATTTATTTTTTAATAGGTAATCTGTGGTTAAGTGGAGACCGATAATACGTTCATAATTCCCTGGTAGAAACGATAAGCAGTTTTTAGCCAATTCTTAGCTTGTTTTGTAGTTGAAAACGACAATTGCTTATTAGGTTTTGTCATTATCAAATAATTAAATACGTTTGCTCATGAATATTTCAGTGTAATGATATTTTAAAATGATTTTCCAATTGTTTTTATTTAATTTAGACATCAATTTTAGCTATAAAGTGCTCCATTTAAAATACACGTTAACCAGCCCAACAGTTAATTTTCTCCCAGGGTTCAACTGTGATTTATCAGAAACACAATATAAAGCAGCAAAAAAACATTATTTTTACAAAAAATATGGAGTCACTATAAATTATCAATATAAATGAATGCAAAGAGTTTCGAGTCAAATTACCTTTCAAGACTAGTTGCAGGTAAAAAGCATTTAAGAAATCGTTTATCATAATCATTCGCCGACGTCCAACACTCTTTCATACTTTACATAAGAATAAATGTAAAACGGAGATCGTGACATGGTTTAGGAATAAGAATTTAAATAAGAGAGCGCAATGACGGATTGAAAGGAAAAACTATGTTTCCTTATCTGAGGCGAACAGCATTCTGACGTGGGTAAATGTTAATTTTTGCTATGTTGAAGAGCAGCGCAAAAATGTAAATACGATCATCATCGCGAGGCGACATCCCGACGGAAAGGAACAATAAAATCTTATAAACTTATATATGGTGCAGATATAAGCATAAAAACTAATAAAATTTTTGTGTGTCTTTGAGAGAAATGCAATATTGCAAAAACTTCCATGGATAAACTTATTTTTCTTTATTATTATTACTTGCAGCAGCTAATATTATTATTATGCTGTGTCGTTATCGTGAATCATTTCTTTATTTTCATTGATTAATTCAACATTCAATTATTAAATATAAGTATAATTTATGAACTTGCATTTGTAAAATAGCACCTGCTTTTGTTCGACGATCGTGCAGAGTTATGGAACACAAGTTACAATGAATGAACGTTATTTTAATTTTAAATTATATAGCTTAACTGCATAATTTTAATAAATTTATATGTAATATTTAAATGAGTTTTTATTGGCTAGTCTTAGTTACTGAAATGATCCTTTTTTTGATATAAGTGCTGTCATCTATATTTATTTAATGCAAGTTAGGAAAGTTAGAATTCTACTTATCACGGTCGATAATATTGATTTCTGTTGTTCGGAAGAATTTTATAAGATAAAAAATCGAGATTTACAATTAGAAAATGATTTGGTTTTGAACGTTCTAAAAGCATTATTATTAAATAATATTTAAGTTTTTTTTTATCAATAAAAGAGTTTGTATAGTTTTACGCGAAGTACGTAAATTAAAATTGTAAACCTTTTTAAAGGACAAAAGCAAAATGCAATTGTCAAGCAATTATATATAGTTTGAAATTCTCTAGTGTATTAGTGACGTCCTGTATCTGGTAACGTTTGGCCGAATATTATTTATTTTTAAATAAGTGTCTGTTCGCGCCGAGTGGTTGCGCTGGCAGACTCGGTAGCCTGCTGGCTTTGCAAGGGAAGAGAAGAAGAGAGGCATAGAGGAGGAAACGACAGAATACACACGCTAAATACTGTACAATACGCGTAAAAGTTGATTGGAACTGAAGAGGATTTTGGAAAATATATTTGAAGAAGATAGGAAGAACAATGAGTAATAATAGCAGTACAATGTGAATTGTAGTAGGTTTTAAAGTAATTAATAAAAAAAAACACAATTTTACTTTTTATTTGGGGGTGGAATCGCGAATTGTATTTTTACCATGGGTCCTCGCAGGACTTATCCTTTAAAATTTGCTCTTCGAGTGTATCTTATTTGACGCTGCTTAACATCGAAACTTATATTTATTGACTGATTCGTGTCACTACTCGATTCAATAAGACGTCTTCTAGGCAAAGTTCTTTGCTTTGCCTTTGAACTTCTTCGGTTCGAATCCTCCAGAATCTAATGGCCCCACGAAGCTTAAAAACTCCGCAATTAACGAAATCTTAAACAAATTCAGGAATTTATTAACTTGATAAATCCAAATCTTATTAAAAAAATATTTAAGAGATAATGCTAGAGCATTCGGTAAGCTCGAAGCGTTCTTATTATATAGGCCGTATGATTTTAAAGTAAAAGTTCTTGACACGCGTCGAATAGAAACTGATAATAATTAATTAAACAATGATAAACTACAACTGAAAGTCTAAGCATTACATGGTATAGATATCATTATTTACGAGCAACTCGAGAGAGCTAATATAGATATTGTTAGCTTATTCTTATTTCTGTTAATTTAAGTTCTTAAAAAAAAAAATACTATAAAAATCTATTTTTTGGCGTATAATTATTACCAAAATATCTTTTCTGTATCCCCAAATTTCATCTATAAAGTTAATTGTATTTAAAAGTATATCGTATACTGTTTTTAATGTAACTTTTCACAAGTACTATACACAAGACTAAAATTTAATTTAACTTCCTCTTCTGTATTCAATGTACACAGTTTTGCGCTTACGTGGAAGTGGACATTAGTAATTCATTTTTTTATATAGAAATTTTGATATTTATTAAAAACGGACATGCAATTAATGGTTCTTTTAAACAGAATTTTTTTAAAAATGTTATACAATTCAAAAAATTGGTTCGTAAAATTCGTTTGTGGTTCTTATTAACAAGCTTAAAATTTATTTTTTCTTTAATAACATACGAAAACCTTTTTAGAATAGTAAAGAATATTTTAAAATACTGGAAGGCTTATATATGTATATATATACCAGAAAGTACATTTTAAAAAAACTTCACACTACAAGGGATATACATTATTTGCATCCATTGGAATAGACTATCATATATACATTGGAATATCCCTATCCAGCATCTTTAATAAGTTAATCTATTTAAAAACTTACGTAGAGATATACTTGAAAGCAAATTAAAAATTTCCTTTATTTAATAGTATCTTGCTTGTCCAGATACCGTTTTAAGACTTAAATAAAATGTAAATAAAAATAATACTTTGCCTGAGCATTTACATTGTGATAATATTTTTATATTTAACTGTTAAGAACGAGATTTACTTTTCGAACGCTTTGAAATACGAAAAAAATCTAATTTATTACGGTTTTAATGGTTTTTTTTGTTGATATGTACATATTTATGTTTTATAAAACAATTGTTATAAAATTACGTTTAGCTACGTATAACTTTATCTTTATTACCTTTATCTTTCATATAAATGCAAATGATTAGAACTTCTACGACCTTCCTCGCCAAATCCACCTTCCTTTTTATTTGCTTCCATTATTCTATCACAAAGGTAATAAATACGAAATAATAAGAATCTCATCGAAGTTTTCTAATTTACATAATAAACAAACTGCACGAAGCTTAGCGATAACAGCAATTAACAAATAAAAGCCTGTATAGCACTTACTGAGAGAGTTATTTATTTAAACAAATATGAATTATTTCTGACTTAGGCAATTATTGATATCAGAAATTATGTACAATTTTCAAGTTGGAAGATTAGATTTAAAAATACTAAGATATTGTGAATATTATCAATGCGAAAGTTTTATCTACTTTTCCACAGATAACTTTAAAAATAAGATAAACTCATAAAATATTTTTGGAATTTTCTGCTATTATTTATATCTGAGATTAGGACTAGCAAATATTTCAGTTTATGGAAATTTTGACTGTCCTTTTCAATAAAATACAAAAAAGACAGTCTGTAAAAAAATAAAGAAATTACTTAAGTAAGAAATTTCTTGAAAAAATAATTTTAATTAAAATTTATAATTTTTTAGAAAAATACATGTGGACTACTATTTGTACAAATGTTACTCATACTTTATTTTGAAAACATTATTTGTTGTCGAATCTCACATACCGGCTCTAATGACTCGTTGGTTGACTATTACAGATGCGCAAAAAAAATGCAAACAGTATAAAAATGTTTATTGCAATTTCAGTGCATATAAATTTGTATATTTTAGCGTTTCAGTTATTTATTTAGTAAGCTATTAATGATAATAATTTTTTTTGTTTACATAATTATTTGAAAAACGACTTTTAATTTTTTTTTCACCTTTAATTTTTCAATTTGGATATTAGTTCGTAATTAGAGTTTCTACGTTATCTACCGACTTACATGGATTAGCAAAATTCAACGAAACATTAACATATAATCGTACATTATGTTTCAAGAAAAGCATACTATCTTGACAAATCTAGAACGCATTAAAAACTTTGATTGATTTTATAATTTACCGAGGCTCAAACTCAAAACTGTGCATTTGGACGGAAATATACCTATACAATTTATTACTCCACTGTAAACAAAAGCTTAAGTCCCTCTTATCGCGTTAGACAGTACGACTAACCCAAATTCGGCATATTATCTTATACACAAAGCAAATCCGCGACGGGTTTCCGCGGAATCGTCCTTTCCCGGCGGTAATCGCGATCGGTGTACAAAAATCGGCGAGCCGGTTCCCCGAACGAGGTGCAGTGCGCGCGGCCCGGCACAATATAAAGCTCTTTGCGCGCGAGATCGAGAGGCGGAGGCGGGGGAGGGGGGGACAAAATAAAGAGCGCGCGCACCGAGAGATCGGGAGAGGGGCGAGCGGCGGCTCGCTTGAAAAGTTGGAGTGCGCTGATCGCGGAGGCCGAGAGAGAGATCGTCTTTCGGACAGTCGGGCCGACCGGTGGCCCTCGGACGGTTTTCCTTTCTAGCGCACACGTAACTCGCAAATATCGCCGTGACTGTCGAGCGTGCGCGAGTTTCACTTTTCGACTGTCCGCCTGTCGCGCACCACCTCTTTTTTTCGGCGCCTGCAGTGTTGACGGCGAACGTCGCGCACCGGTTGTTCGGTAGAGTTTCGGATCTTTTTTATTCGAGAGATAAAGCTTCGAGCTGTTGACTGTGATTATGCTGTGAAATACTGCAAAGCTCGAGGGAAGTTTTGCAGCTTTTGAAATTTTTTATCGACTTGCAATCGAAATGATTCCTTCGGATAATAAGCAAGAAGAGCCAAGGTATGGTAGTCTTTCTCGGTTTAAGATTATAAGCTTACACTTCAAACAGATCACTATTATAAGAAGATTTATTTCATTTATATTTGTCGTTAAGTTAGTTTAGTTTTCATTAAATATTTCTCTTTAAATTATAGTTCAAAACTTAAAAAATAATACCTGCAAAATTCTAAAAAAGAGTGTTTGATGTCTTTTTCAGTGTCCTAGTTAATATTTAAAAAGTTTAAAAGAAATGATAAGGATATAACATGGCAAAGTCACGGAATTTTCAGTTTATTTTTTTAGTTTCGTTTAACTAAATTAATTTAAGAATTAACCGCTAATGCATCAACTGCATTTACTAAGTGACTAGAAATAACGTTGTTTCCATTCATTATGCTTTGCCTATATAAACGCATCCTCCATAATTTTCATTTTATTTTTCTCAAGTAAGGTCAGCTATTCTTTTTACCATAACAATTACGCAAGATTTATTCATTTCGATAATCTTGTTATATAAATATCACCAGGATAATAGCATTTTTTAAAGATACCCTGTAATCGCTACGCATATTAAAGACCAATAACCCTTGTAAAATCATTTTTAATCGTTAAATAAAGATTTTATTGCAACCGCTCGATTTTTAGAAAATTAATTATAGTAGTTAACAAAAAATCGTTTAGAAGTCTCTTTTTAGATTTTCAACTCTTATCCTCGTTTTGAATGTACAAATTTATAAATTTGATGCTGTAATTAGACGAACGAGCTTACCTATTTTTTAAAACAGATATTTTTTTCAACCGAACAAACATTTTTCTACTTATTTTTTCTCAATACATATAAAATGTAATATGTCAAACAATTCACATAATTTGAAAACACGATTAAAATAATTGTTATCGTAATATTATTTCTGACTAATTATGTGAAAATTTAGTAGAGCAAAACGATTCTTAAAAAAAGTATTTGTTGGCACAAACGAAGAGTTTTGCTGGAAACAATATTGGTTACTTTATATTAAATAATAAAATAATAAATAATAATAAGATTATTAAAATTTTCAATAAAACATTTAATAAATAAATTTTACTTAAATTTATATTAAAGTAAACTTAATCTTAATTTTGTTAACTTTATTAATCACAAATAGTAACATAAAATTATTCTTAAAGATAAATAAAATCAAATTAATTTTGTCAAAGAAAAGAAAAAAGAATTGCAAAACTTGTTTTACCTGATTTATCGTTATACAGGTTGCAAGCGTTAATTCCTCTTTGTTTTTCAGATCATCGTAATAATAAATATTCCCCTTAAATCGGTTTCTAATGAAATGAATTAGCATATGCAGATGATTTTTGCCTTTATAAATTTTCTCGAAACGTAGAATTTGAAATGCACAATTCCTAAATTTTATCGTTACCATTCCTATAAGGAACGTTATCTTAAACTTCAGAACATTCGATTATTGCTTTTGAAACACAAGTGCAATGTTTCTCATGACGTGTACCTTAACAGGTCGCTACCTACATTCTTTTTCCGCAAGCAGTAATTCTTTAAACTTCACCTGGAAAAATTGCTTTAAAATTGTACACTTTGATGCGATTGAAGTTGCATAAGTATTATAATTTAAAAGCTGAAGAGCAGTAGCTGGAAACATTTTCTCTATTTTTCTAATGCGCCTATTATATGAATTTATTATTCGTCGTTGCTTCCTGAAACTCTAAATTTTGTATAGTTTTCTATAGTTATTATACTTCGTTGCTTCCTGAAACTGTAAATTTTACATAGTTATCTACAGTACTATAAAATAGATTAGATATATATTGTTTCTAAATTTTTTATTATTTCGAAATAGAATTTTTAAGGGAGACGAGTCAGACTGACTGTTCTTTTTACAATGCGTTGTCTTATTACATAATTATTGAGAGAAGAAATATGTTTACAGCATAATTGGTACACAATTAAAAAAAATGATGCCATAAGAAACTTGTGTGATTTTATAACCAAGTCATAGACTCATTACTGTTCTATTGCTACATTTTCAAAGCATTACAAAATTGTTTTATTATTTCTGTTATCAGTCTTAATATTATTTATTGTATACGTTTTTTCTATAAACTTTAAATTACAATGTTTATGATGAATACAAGATCGATCGCTGTAAATAATATATTTTAATTAATGAAATTGAAATTTGAATATTTTTACTTTGATTATAAAATACTTAACAAACTATTATAACACAATCTAACAAACACTTACAAATTGCATGCACATATTATCACCTTCAATCTCCCAAGCCGGACATCACTCATCTTCCAATGCACACTTCTCTCTGTCCAATTTATATCTCAATCGTTACAATATTATTATTAGTCCGCTTGGTCGGCTTTGTTCGTACTTATAATTGATTAATCAAATTTCAGTTTTTAATTTATATTCTTAAAATAAATGAAATCTTTGTTATATTTCGAGTGAGGTCAATAAGTTACGCGTTTCTGTTGCTAAAGTAGATTTTTTTGTAAATTGCGTTGATCAATGAAAACTCCAATTTTTATAACTGAAAATTGTGTATGAAAGGATACTTTATTCGCATAATCATATCTCGTGCAGATATTCATTAAATGCTTGAAGCAACCGCTAAAAAGTAAACATTATTATATTCAAAATATTTTTCAGAAAAACCAATTAAACAATTATCTCATGACTACTTAATATTGATTCGTGTGTGAATTGTAACAATATTTCTTCTGTTTCAAACATATTTATTTCATCTTTTTAGAAACTTTTTTTTATCTTTGAACACGATAAAACAATTTTTAGTTTTTTTAAAATTTAAAAGCAATTGAAATAGTTAAAAGAATTTGTTTAAACCACTGTTCTCCTTTTTAATAACGCGAATAAAAAAATGTCAAAGAGAAGCTTGCAGAATGCTTCCAATTTAACGGCGAAGGTGCAAAACTCGATTTGCAGTCCGCATAAACAGTGAATCTGTTTCTGCTGAAAAAAAAGAACGCAAAGCGGAACGCTGTGCAAGAGAATAATTACGCGGAACGTAAAATTACAAGTACATTCTCCTTTAATCGCCGCGTCCTCGACAAGTGTATACATGCGCGCAGAGCATCGGCCATGACTTCTTAACATGGGACAATAAGTACGCGTTTACAATTGCACGGCCTTTCATCACTAGGAAGAGGTTCGTTAGACTCGTGTACCGGACATCGGAGGAATCAGCGGCGGTTTACGATCGGTGTTCCGCGAGAAGGATTTATAAAATATGCTAAGTGGTACCGTTAAATGGCACCGCAAATTTATTAATTTTCTAACGTCGTAATTTATAATAAAATATTAGACTTCTAAAAATGGAAGTTTATTTTAATGCGTGTGTTTACGTCGAAGTTTCCTTGCGAGCATCAGATATAGTCTTCGTTTCTGAAACAGGAAAACGAATAGAAATTTTTTTCTGAAGAGGAAAGCGAATATCGGGTTTTGGCGAATTAGATGAATTATTTTCAGAACTTGGGAATAAAGTTGATCATTAAAAGTGAGCTAAAAAATTCAAGATTTTTTTAGTTAGAGAAAACGGATTTCAAATAGGAGATATATTATTAGAGGAAAATCCCTACGTCTGCTCATACATTAATTATATAAAATTATTACTAAATAGTTCTATAAAATTACTAAAACACTGTTTAAGTGCCTGTAAATTTCAAATTTAACTATCAGATTCATTAAGTTAATTATGCTGTAAAATTTAGATTGCAGATATTTAAAATTAATTTTAATGTTTATCGAAAATCAGTAAGTAAATATAAAAAATTAAGAACGTACTACCTTTATTTTTCACAAATTTTTCGAGAAAGTATAAGGACTGAAAAAGAAGAGTACTTAAAAAATTTAACCTTGAATACGTATCAGAATCTTCGAAGCCATTTGGTTTTCTATTAAACTTTCACGAGAACGATATTGTGAAGATGGAAGGCCACTTATTGGAAGGAATAAGAAAGTATCAGCAATATTTTACAGTAATTTGTAGTAAATTTTAAAAAGTAGAATTTTAAAATTCTAAATTAATGTTTTATTTTGATTGATTTCATTTCTTTAAAAATTACCTTTACTTTTAAATTTGATATCGAAATTGTTACATGAAACAATCATTAGTTTTTGCAAAAGTCATTTAATAATCATACTTATTGAAAAAAAAATTAACAAGTTTATATAATTTAATTTAAACGCAAAAATATTTAGTTTCTGTATCGTCTTATGGTGTTTGAAAATAATTACCAAAAATTATGTATATTAAAATTTCTCTGAAAAACCGCAAAAAAAAAAATACTTGATAAACACTTTGGTGTAAATTGTATTTGAATTCCTTTGTGAAAATGACTAAGTGCCTAGAAAAACTTATCAATAACGGGGAATCACCTACTGTTAAAAATAACTTTTTTTTCTTCGTAAAACTTCGAAGATTACGCTGCTTAAGGTAGTTGTATACCAAGATATAGAACTTTATAAGCTCTTGTATACTTAGAAATATGACAGTTAAGTATGATAGTTAAGTATGCTAAGAAGTTTTTTTTTAATGTTAAACAATTGACTTTCATTCCTTCCAAAAAAATTTTAATTATATCAACATTTTTTCCTGGTCAATGTTTAGATAATTGTTTAACGAGTAAAATGAGCCCCTTTACGTCGAAATAAATGAAAAAATGAAAAAAATTCATTACTTTGAAAAACTTTTTCTTTGGTGGATCATATCTTTATTTATAATATCAAATTTTGACTTCTTAATTTTTTTTGCAGTTCGTAAAAGTTAACTTTACAACATATATCATCACTTACGTAATCAGATGATAGTTAAAGTATGCTAAGAATTTTTTTTAAAACTTCTATATCTTGGTATACAACTACTTTAAATTAAATTCTATCTTTTTATATTCAACTAATTTATCCAGTTGCTATGTAAATTATCAAATAGTGACAATTGATCTAGGCAATGAAGCTCCTTTTCGTGAGGTTCACTGCCCGTAATTTATTGAGCAATAAAAACATTAAAAATAAGAATCGTTTCTTTACTTGATTTAAAAGCGCAACAGTATAAATGATTCAAAGTAAAATAAATATAATGAATATTACAAATTTATTTATACATTATTTATAGACTGTTATATTCATTGATAAGACAATGTGATTGAATAAACGTATTGTTTGATTAATTTTATTTGATCATAAAAAATCTAAATGTTTTATGTAAGTTAATATTGAATTTGATGTTTTCTGAGTGAACAAATATTTATAAATTTTTTAACTTCAACGAATGAAAAATGTTGTTTAATATTTAAGAAAAATGAGTATCGTATCATAAATTAATTTAATATTTCAACTTACTTATAAAATACCTTTCGAAAAGCATTTTTTTTATTATCTAAATTGAATTGTTATCAAACTGTCACATTTTTAATAAGACATACATAATACTTTTAATAAGATACACAATACCGTGACAAAAATTTCAAGGAATTATGAATATTATTATTAGAATAATTGTATCCTTTCAAATCCTCAGCAAACGCTGATGAGAATATAATGGGATTAAAATTTGTGTTATCCTCTAACAATTGAAACGAGCATTGACTGTAATTTCGAACGCTTCGGAAGTATTTTTCAATTCCCGTTAGGGAAATCTTTGTGGAAGTCATTACCCATAGCATCAAATTTTAATTATTCAATGTGGATTCATCGTTAAAATGAGCTTACATAAAAAATACGCGAAACACGTACTTGCACAATTAAAAATCCTGAAAACGATTTAAGCTCATTAAGTTTAACTACAATGTTCGAGAAAAAAAAGAACGAACAAAAGAACCGTTTTTCGCACGAAAAATCGCGAAACGTCCGGTCCCCGAAATTATCTCGTAAAATATAATTAAAATCTTAAAATATATTGTGCGCAAATCGCTTATCGGCCGGATCGGTAAATAATCGAGAATTCATTAAAAAAGCGACGATAACCAGGCAAAACTGCCAATGAGAATATATCAGCCGACCGAAATCCTCAAAAATCACATGTTCTGTAACTAAGTGCAGTCTAGACGTACCGGCTAAGTTACAAGTGCTCCCGGCTATTATCAGGGATTAATTAGCCGTCGCGATAAGGCACTTATCTGGCGTGTGCGCTAAGTGTATCGCCGGTTTATCAGGGGTTAATTCTTGTGCGACATCTCCCCGTTTTTTTTCTCCAATTACGCGATTATATATACTGTAACAATCAGTCCGATGAACTTTGAAGCACGCGCCTCGGAGTGCAGTCCGCCACGAGCCAAAGCGCCGTTTGCGTATGCGACGCGCGACACACTTTTACCGCGGCAATATTGCGCGCGCACGCGCCAGCTTCTCTTTCCATGCGAGGACTCTCTCGCTCTCCTTCTCTCTCGCTCGTGGTGATATCGCGCTGCTTTACGAGCTGCACTTCCACTGAACTGTGGACGTGAAGGCGCAGCGATTACTTTGCTCCGGGGGTATATATACGGGAGAAGTCGCCTTTCTAACGGCGAAGGTGCTGCCGGCTATTTTCTCGCGATGATTGTTGACTCCGCGTCGATGGGTTTTTCGATTGGTTCCGAGAAAGAAGGTCGTGCTATACTGTAGTATGCTAAAAGAACGGATGATTTTTCTTCAGTTCCTCTTAAATAATTATTTATTAAACCTTTATACGGGAGTGTTGAAGCTTGAATTTTTATGATTTCGCGTTTATAGAGACTGTTTTATTTTTAAATAAAATGTATATAGAAAGTTGTAAAAACCTGAATTGTTTTTCAATATCTAATTTACTCGGATTCAATAAAATTCAAATGACACTCGCGTACGGAATCCTTCATTTTTGCAATATAACATTTTCTCATCAAGCATTTCAAAAAACTTTCTCACGAGATTTTACTTCAAAACTTAAAATTCGCTATTTAATATTTAAAAAACACCATTGTATTTTGAAAGATTTTTCACTACGGTACACAGATTGAGTAACATGAATATTCTAAAAAATAAGCAGATTGATAGCATGAAGAAAAAGGTCGCGCATAAGGTTCGTAAGCAACATAAATCATTCATATATATATTCCAGCTTGTCAAGGATACAACTTTCGAAGATCCGTTTGATGATCCGAGAAAACGATCACGTCTAGTAGCTTCGCAAACGAATCACGTGAGAATCGTTGCGAGAAACGTGAAGACCCAGCTTACTCATTGTTTACAGGAGTTGCAAAATAAATGTCGATGTTAAATGTCAAAAATAAACGTAAAACTGCAAATGACGTATGCGCGCAGGTTCAAAAGATTATTTTTTGACAAGAAAAATTGAGGACACATTTTAATGATAAGATACCTGTTGTTATAATTATAATTATCGTTTTAATTTAATGTTCCGTCCATCAAGTGTCATGTTTCATTTTATTGAAAATTGAAGATATTTGAATGAATTTATTAAATAAATTCAATATTTATTTATATAAATCAATTTGGAATTGTTTAATTTTCAAATATATTGCAAATATATTTGAAATATATTGTTAATCTTATCCATATGTATTCCAATATTTCGATAAACATGCAGACAAAACATAAACATAAATTTTATTACGCTGATAAACAAGTTGCTTTAAAACGTTAAAACTTTTTGACAAAAAGTTTCGAAAAAATTATACACGACGAGGGCTGAATTTCAAATTGTATATCTATCTGTCTGGCAGGCATGAATTAATAATTAATTTAACAGGATGTCTTTTAAATGACTTTGTGAAGAAACGCGTTTCAATATAACAGCTAAAAACGCGAAGGTTGCAGTTAATAAATAAGAAAAAGTAAATAAATCTAAAAATAAGTTTGATATTGTATTCATTCCATTATTATGTAAGAACTTTGAAGTTACCTCACCTCCTGCGGTAAGAAAGTATTCGAAATGTAAAAAAATTGCACGTCAAAGCCAAATGTAGTTAGTTTTCAAACAAAGTCAGTACAAACATTCATTACTTAGCTCTCCGAGGCTTGACCTATTTTCAGCTCCTCGCTACAGAGCAGCTAATCGCAGCATCAAACCCGCGTGGATAATGGTAAATTGGTTTACCATCCTCGTAAGCGGTATTACGTTAACGCGGCATTCTTTCAAACCGGTTTACGGTTAATTCGCTATACTAGATCCTGCGCCCGAACCTTTATTTTTTTTTTTTTGCCTATTTCGATACACCTATATTCGTCCCACTTCCCGTTGCAAAATATTTCGCGGATTCGTGAGTTGCGTAAAGGCGCTTCGAAAAAATAAGCGGTCGAGTGTTTCTCGTCAGTTAATTATTTGGCAAAAAATGTATAACATCCACCGCGAACGAGGATATCGGCGGCGTGCGTCAAGCGCGCGCGAGAAAAAAATGGGGAAAGACACGCGGAAAGTGAAAGGCCGCTCGTAATATATAGTATACCGGTGTGTGCACGAAATACGAGAGCCTGCCGTGGAGCGCGATGGATAAACATTACGCGTGTCGGTGTGGGAAATCGGAAGTCGAACTGGTAATTAACGTTGCAGGCGCCGATTGACATGAATATCTTTATTTTCATTAATGATTCGCATTCTTTGGGACTTTTAACGATTTGCTTTAATGGTACAACCTTTTTATTATTATTTGCGCTATCGATAATTGTAGAAGTGATTTATCATAATTACGTGGTTTAATTAAACGGTAACTATAAATATAGAAACAATATACATATGTGCAGTAGCAGTTGCGCGTCACGTGCAGTCGTCAATCAATTAAATAGCACAAGACTTCTAAACTGCAAAAAATTTTACTTGAATTTGCCATAATCTGATTAAACTGGGGAAGTACGTCAGATTTTGCGTTTGACCTCGTATTATTCTAGTGCAACAAGTAACATTGTTCGAAAAGAATTGTGCTCTACTTTTGTTTTAAATTAAAAATTTTTCTTCATAATTTATTAACAATCAAATGTACGAAAATTTATACAAAAAAGTTTTTCTTTTTAATTTATGTGGTTTATCATAAAATTAATACCCGTGTATTTTGCATAGAACTATCCTGTTTAAATGTATGCATGTACATTTAAATTTACATAACATTCGTTTAGCGTAATTGAGATTAATATTCTTATCAGTTGTTTAATTATACGATTAAATAATAGCTACAAAAAATAATATATTACTAGTTTTTGTTTGCAGAAAAAATTATTTTGCAGTTCATAAATAAATGTGAAAGCGTCCCATGAATTAAAAATGATTGTTTAATAAAATTTACTAAGGACGATTATAAGTGGCATTTTTTTTGATTATAATCTTTTTTCATGTATATTTAAACAATTGACGTTCTCTAATTAAGAACAATATACAATGCAAATTTCAATACTTCTGAACTTCTTCTCGTTTCTATGAAAAATACGATTTATCATTCTACGAGGAATCGATGAATTTTTATATAAGCCTTCATTTTCCTCTATGAACAAGAATGATTCCTTTCTTATAATCCGTGCTCGATAATGTCATTAAGTTTATGTTTACGTCTAGTAAGAACACATTGTAAAATATTCGATCCAGAAACTTAGCGAGATCATTTTCAATTAAATATGATTAAGAAAATCGCGATGCATAACAATATAAATACTTTACGTACAAATCGGAGATTGCGTGCTGTTAATTATTTTCTTTCTTACATGCTTTCAAATGGAACTTGAGATTAAGCTAATATCCTGCCTCTTTAAATGCTTAAGTATTTCGCAAGGTCTTCCCAGGTTAAAGTCTTGAGTGTTTAAATGGCTTTGGCTGATCACATGAGTTCAATCTCTAATTGTAATTAATTTTTATCCTTTCGGATAAAATCTAATCAATTTTTTAGACAGTTTTATTGAATAATAATTTTAGATGTCGAATGTATATTTTAAAAGCGTAAACCTTGATGCGCTTAAAAAATTACAAGCTTCAAGGTAATATTCACTAAAATAGTACAACCGCAAACGTTTTACACAATTGT
>JAWWML010000001.1:20317009-20376603 GCA_035047165.1 Ormyrus rosae | reverse complement strand
CACAATCATACACGAAATTATACGTGTACGCAGACACGTAGATACAATAGGCAATATTCATTACTTCCGCGAATTCATAATATTTATAATCGAAATAATGTCTTAGTTCGTTGTCCTCTTGATGCTGTCCTACTCCGCACCTGTAAATAAAAACGCTTTAGCGTTGTACGCCTGGTGGCGGACAACATATCGTCGCAAGTTCTTCAATCAATTTTACCAAAGCTAAAACTAAAACTAAACGGATCAAAAATATTTTTGTTTAAAATTCTAATTTAACAAATTAATTGCAGGAACGTGCATGTATAGCATACAAGCCCACGACGGTGCCGTAGCAGCAATTACTTGCTCAGCGTCATACGTAATAAGTATCGGTGCTGACGAAAAACTGTGCGTCTGGGAACGTTTTCAAGGACATTTACTACATGCCCTTCCTGCACATAGAGCAGCATACAGTTTGCAATTAGCGATGCTTACACATCACCTGCTCATTACTAGTAATCAAGTGAGTATCTTTTTATTAGATTTTTTATTCATTTTTATTAAATTAAATTAAAACTTAAAAAAAATTTACTTTAAGTTTAAAGACTCGTATTACTAATGAGTAATTAATTTTAGGGATCACTAATCGTTTGGGACGTAAGAACTGGTGAACCGATTCGAGAAGTAAGACTGGGACACAAGGATAGTTGTATCTTTGTGAAACAGATGTTGCCTTTACGCGATAGCATTGTATGTGACTTTGGGAGGCAACTAAGGATAGTAAGATTCCCATTGATATCGGACAAAATGGATTAAAGTAAAGTGATTCTCTTGATGTAAATATCAAAGTTATATTTTTGAAACTGTGTTACAAAGAGAAAGACAATATTGTGCAAGAATAATCAGTGATTTTTCTTCGCAAGTTTTTATGAATTTTCAAAGATAGTGAAATATCGTGTACAGATTACTAAGTAGAAACTTTTTGTAAAAACAGGAAGCGTGAGCGTGTTATTGACCTATGCAAAATTACATAGAAGAATGCAAATATTATTTGCAAAATAAATTTTATTTTTGAAAGTGTATATGTAAATGTAGTTAAATTTTATAAAGCTTTTAATTTTTTTGTTAAAAAGAAAATAATATTTTCAAATATAGCTTTATAAAACTCAACATATTCATAGCAATGATGCTAAATGATACAGCTTTCAATACAGAGCATTTTAAGAATATATTCTTCGATCTAGACCTTTATTGGTCGTATGTATTTACCAGTTATCTCGAAAAGGATGGCTGTGCAACAACTCAATCGTTAAGGCACGTTTCCTCAGGTTATAAGCATTACGAGGCATTGCTAGAGAAAAATGTTTAAAGAATAAGTTATTTCTTCTCGTTGTCTGTTATCAGTCATGGGGAAGTGTCTTATTACACGCGTATAAAATATGTAAACAAACACAAAATACCTTTCTCAAATGTTTATAAGGTTGAAACTTGAAACAGATGCATATAATGTGAATATATTCAAAAGCGTGCAAATTACAAAAACAAAGCAAATAAAATGCTTTTATACAATATTTAATTACAGCATGAATTTTTATTGTGAATCTTTTTATTAAAATATTGAGGTAATTAGATTCTTAGTCTTTTTATATATTAACTTCTTTTTGTAAGATACTCACTTTACCCATGACTGATTTTCATACTTTTCACCAATTGTGCATGTCGAATTAAAATATCACATCGATTAACGACAATTCTAATGTATTTAGTTCTATGATAAATTTTTATTATAAAGCTTGGCTTTTGCGAAAAATAAAACTATTTTTAAGAGACAAATTATCGTACTATAATGAAATTTACATTATTGCTAAATCTAACTTTTGGATCGATAACATTTCTGTCGATGTTGTAAACAGTAAAGTAGAGTGCCTTCATCGGAGTCGTTGAAAAAGTCCAGTCGAAATAAGTGAAGAGTATGTTTTTTAAATTCGATCTCATGCATTTTCAAAGTCTATAAAAACATGTTTCAAAGAAATTTATATTGTAATATATGTAAAACCTGTGTCGTTTAGTAGGTTTACAATCTTTCTTCGACAGAAAGCAGATTATTTAATTCCGTACGAAAATTTTATTATTAATTTTACGTATCCACAACAAATTTGTAAATTATACATGTTAGCTGACTAGAGTTAAAAAACTTAATAAGCCTTGATTATGCAAAAAAAGGCAGCAAAAAGTAATGTTAAAGCTTTGTAATGATGCGAATTATAAATGTTTTTTATTTCCAAGATATTTAAATTAAATATTTATTTTACATTAGAATTTTTATTTATCCCATACCAAAGTTCTATAAATAAATTTAAAAGATGTTTTTTGCCTAGTGGGCCGAAAGTATTACTTTTCGATACACCGGGCGCAAAACTCGTATAAAAAAAACCCTCGCTTCGCTCGAGGGAAAACAGTCACACGAGGCGGAAATCACTTTCCCGCCCTTGTATCGAAAAATACTATTCCCGCTCGGCGCCGGATCAAGCACGTTGTATTTTCGGCCTCGCTAGATAAAAAAATAGTGTACACTCCTCGGGAGATAAAATGGCAAACCCATAGCTCGTGTAAATTGAGGCTCGGATGTCAATTACTATAAGCTTGCCAATTTTTTCTCTCCCTAAGGGCGTAATATACTACAATTTATTTGATTTTTGAAACATTGTTTTTTTTTTTTTTAAGTTAAATTTAAATGTAATTTTAAATTATTCATTTTAATTAATTTAAATATAGGCACCGAAAAATACATTTTTTGTATATTTACATTAATGTTTCTTTTGGAATATGATTGTTAATATTTCAATTATAAGTATTTTTATCTTTTGTAATGAATGTAAACTTATAAATTTAATTGAAATTAGAGAGACTATCATTATAAATAAAGTATATTATTATTTTAAATACGTATTGCGCATTTATTATATTTTTGTTTTCACAAGACCCATTACATCATGACACAATCACATCTTGAAAGTGAGAAAAGTTCTCAGGCGATAATAGTCATTACCCAACGACAATTGCTCTCTAATTGACTTGTAATTGAGTCACTTCAGTCAGTGAAATCAGATCTTTATAGACAATGAAGACACTAAATGCGTAAAGATGACAATTTTAACTTATAAGAAATTTATTTTCAGTAGCAGTTGTCTTATTTCAAAAGAATGTAACGAAAGATAAATGAACAGGAACAAAATTTAAAATTGAAATAATATACATTAATAATATTATACTTTTTTAACGGCTAAAAATTAACTATAAAATGGATAATGACGCTTTCTTGAAAATAAATCGGGGCATTTATAATGGAAAGAGTTTTCAAATAATGTACATACAGTTTTATTTCTACAATTATAAAATATTTATTATACATTTATCATTACCTTTACATCGTGTATGTATTACGGCGATGTACAAAATTGTCAATCGATGCGACACGAAGCTCCGCGTACCCGATCACGCATAACAGAAGCTTTCGTTAAACAAAATTTGAACTACACTATAATACAATCAATAAAAAAATTTGTTTTTAACACTTTTTATAATTCTGAATATTAAAGAAGGAAATTTGCTGTACTTGTACAACACGGTAACTTTAATATCTTTATCGCCATATTATTATAAATTTTATTTAAAAAAATAATTATGTGGTCGTTAACTTAGCTATAAATTTATTTATGCCACCTTAGTTAAGACGCTGAAATAATCATCTTGATTACTTACTTAATTACTCTTGCGTTCAACGCGTACTCAAAAATTTTTCTGTTTTTATGCATAATGTATTTATAGTTTTGTAATGTATTTTTGATATATTAAAAACTCTCATGTTAAAAATATGTAAAGTTTAAAAAATTATTTACAAAACGTTACTGAATTTTAATTTGCTCATTATTTTTATCAGCAAAAATAGTACAAAATTTAACCCGTAAATTTTTGTAATACTAAGCTAATAATAATTATAAGAAATGTTTTATAAAAGCTCTAATAATTATAATTTCAATATAAAAAAATGATGTAATAGTTAAATACTAAATTAGCATTTCTGTAAATCTTCATTTACTATTATTATAGTAAATGAATAATAATGAATAATAATATCAAAAGAAGAAAAATTGAAAAAGGTTCAAAAATTCTTTAAAAAAAACTTAAATCTCAAGAAATTTTAACGGTAATTTCTTGCACAAATTTCACGTATCTAATTATTTGTTTGCCTCTAACACCCTCGCTTCGCCTATAAAGATTTTAGAAACTGACACCTCAAATTTAAAAATCTGAAAACGCCCCAAAACTTGGTTCTCTCCCGCGTAAATTGTGAAAAATCTCAAAACGGTTCAGTCGGCAAATCGGCGTCGATACATAAACTTGACATCCCGAGAGAGCCCAGCTACCCCCCAGTCTCCGTTCACGAGGCTCTGGGCAGATCGTGGCCCTTCTCGTACTGGACTCGCTGCAGCTTGACGTAGAGTATCGCGGCGCTGAGGCTGCTGAACGCCAGAGCGACGAGGATCGTCGCGAAGGCCGTGTAGAAGCCGGTGTAGCTCAGGCAGAGCGCCTGAGCCTCGGCGGCCAGCAGCTCCGGCTGACTGCCCTCGGCGCCGCGGTCGGTCGAGTCGTCCTCGAAGGGCGCCAGGGCCACCGCCGTCGGCAGATCGTCGGGCATGACGACGCGGAAGCCTCGGCCGATGCGCACCGCCTCCGCTTGGTGGTCGCGCGTCCAGTTCAGAGAGCCTGGGTAGGTGATCGAACGACGGCGACGGCCTGGCTCGATTTGCTGGAATGAGGACGATGGACGATGGGTTAAATTTCATTCGAGGGAAAAGTAATTCATTAATTTTGTTATACATTGTAGTTTTATACTAAAAATCATGGCAAGATTAACGGTTTAGTGCTACTTTGCAGAAAGTCATTTGAATAATTCGGCTAATACATTCCGTTTAACAGGTTTCGCTGCGCGTAAATTTTATTATTGAAGTTAATGATAGCCGTCTATGGAAGCAATAAATATTCCCTGAGAAATGCACAACTTTCTAAATCCACTCTGCTAATTAAACTTAACATTTTTGACGCAATGCATTTAAGGAACAATATCTGCTCGCGAAAATCTATTCCCATGCATACAAAACGCGCGCGAGTCGTCAATTTTTTTTTTCACCGCACGTTCCACTTATCGGTCCTTTTATTACCGTCTTCAAAGTCACAACAGCCTACCTGATTGGCTTCCGGACAAGGCTCGCAGTTCGTCTTGCACAGCTCGACGTTGCACTCGATGAACAAGTCCATGACGTCGGGGAACTTGAAGGCTTGGAAGAAAGCGTAGGCGATTATGGAGGCGCCGGTATTGCCGGTGTCGTTCGTCTTCTGGAAAGCTCCGAAGAGTTTGGGCTTCAGGATACATCCGCGCTCGTCGGTCAGCATGTACACGTTGGTCGACGACTCGTCCCGGGCGATGCAATCGCGAACCTGAAAGTATATCATTTCTTTATTTATGAATTGCTTCGTTCTCGAGGCTAGTCTGCGTCCCTTTTTATCAATACTTATGATTGTACTAGTCTAATATGAAAGCGAACCTCATTGTTCGAACAGATGTTAATTGTTCTCCGTCAGGGAAAGGTAAAAAGAAAAAAAAGATCACATTTCCCCTTCGGTCCGCTCTGCCCCGTACGCTTTAACCTTGCACTCCACTTTCACATCGAGTCTAATTACCGACGATGCTCATGCATACGGCTAATCGCATTGTAATTCACGGCAACTTTCACATCCCCCTCGACAAACTCAATCGAGCTCTTGTCCATTCAAAGCCCCGGTCGACATCGTATAAAAACCCGCTTAAATCAGAACCTCGATCTTATCTGCGCGGGAGCTGCATCCTCCTACCCATGGCATTACGGCCAAACAAAGCGAGAGAGAGAGAGAGAGAAACGCGTACCTGGAGATCGAAGGCGGGATCTCCTTCGACGGAGACGACGAGGGTCATCGTCTCGCCGATCTTGACGAGGCCGTTGGCCGCCGGAGCGAACGGACCCCTGCCGACTTGGATGTCGAGCTTGGCGGTGGCCGTGTCGCCGCTGAACGTCACGATCTCCTGGTTGAGCATGTCCACGGAAAGGCTCACCGTCAGGGCCTTGTTGATGTTGCCCTCCCACAGGCAGCGCACCGTGCGGACCGTGTCCCAGACCTCCTGGATGCCCGGCTCGTTCTGAGGGCGTGTGTTTGTCGTTTAGTTTGCCGTTCGATTTATTATTTATGAAGAGGTTTTTAGTTAAGTTTACTCACTTGCAGAACTAAAACGTTCTCCAAGTAGGCTTGACCGGCTTCGCCTTCGAAATCGTTAATGAATTGCGTTCCGCAGGAGTCGAGGTTGACTGTGAAGGAGTACTGTGTTTGTCCGGAGTTTTGCTCGACGTAACGACACTGTGGCATCATGAAGAATCCCTGAGGCGAAAAATATCGCGTTAAATCGACCCTTTTATCTAGTCAAGTGCACTTCTCACCTTAGAATAAATAACACCGTCAAAGGCACGGTTGAATTCAATATTAATAGTCATCATCGTTTTACTGCATTGCACATCTAAGCTATGAATATGTGGAGGGTGTTTTAGGTCGTCGTCCTCGGGTCCTTTTAAAATAAAATAACTTATGATTATATGGATTTATTGTTATAATTTTTATAATTTTAAGCCTACTATTTTATTAACAAGAACCACACATATATCAAGCAAGCGAGAGCTTGTTATCTTTTTACCTGGTGCGGGTCCAGGCCCTGGAGCTGGGCCTGGTCCAGGTGCCGGTCCAGGTCCGGGAGCTGGGCCTGGTCCAGGTGCAGGTCCGGGTCCTGGTGCTGGTCCAGGGCCTAAAAAAGTTACATTATACAAATAAATTAAGGTAAAATATATAACTACACAAGAAAGAAAATCATGTCATGAGCGCAGTATGAATGATGTGCAATTTTTTAAACTCTATAAGCACTAATTTTTTCTAAGGAAGACCCACCAGGAGCAGGTCCTGGGGCAGGACCAGGTGCCGGTCCAGGGGCTGGTCCTGGCGCTGGGCCTGGCGCGGGGCCTGGTGGAGATACTACAATCATTGTTATTCGATGATGTTAACATTAGATAATCCTACTATTGGAGTTGACCTTCAAGGTAAGTACTGTATGATTAATTGAAACTATTATGTACAAAAAAATATAACAATAAATCATGAAGCATAAACTCTTTTTCTGTAACTGTCCGTACTTAAAAAAGAAATTCTGTAATGACTGAGTTTTATGGCTGATCGATGGAAGAACGTGCATTGGAAAGACAGAATCGTGGTCTTTGACGAAACTTACCAGGTCTTGGTGGGGGGGTAGGTCTGGGACCGGGTCCAGGGCTGGGTCTGGGTCCAGGTCCGGGAGTCGGTCTGGGTCCGGGTCCGGGAGTGGGGAAGCCTGGAGTGGGTCTGCCTCCAGGAGAGGGGTAGGGATAGCCGGGTCCGACGGTGGGTGGCTGGCTGGGCGGCAGGTACGTCGTGCTGGTGGAGGGGTAGCCGCTGTAGCCCGGCGATTGCGGGTAGTTGTATCCGGTGCTGCCGCCGCTGGTCGGACTGTAGTTGGGTTGGCCGGTCGGCGTTGACTGACCCCCGTAATCGGGGTAGCTACCCGAGGACACCTCGTTCTGGGTCGGATTGGAGAAGGAGGGAGGCTGCTGCGTCGGGGCTGGTTGGAATGGCCGCGGCTTCTCGGGAGGACGCTGCGTGCTGTAGGGCGGCAGGTAGGCGTTGCTGTCGGACTGCTGGCGTGCTGAGGAATAGAATATTTCGTTATTATATCGTCCAAAAGATAATATCTTAGAAGTTTATTGTTAGAAGATGGGAGCTCACTTTTTCTTACACCTTGGCGGTAAATCCCTTGTATCCAGTCAAGAATGTTCCTTGCCATAACATCAGCTGGTGTATCGTCGGCCGCAGCGACGTTCACCAGCAGAAGCGCGGCTAATGCCAGCGCAAAAAGCCTCATCTTAGTTTCTGAAAGAAAGGATATATACTTCAATTTTATTCATTGCATGGTATTGATGAGTTTTAAATATTTTTAGATTAAATAAATTTCTTTTAAATTATAACTATTTTAATTAACATAATTGAACGTGCTTATTGTAATTAAATATGAAATACGTGCTGTCTTGCCGGAGGTTTAAAATTTTTGCATATTACATAAAAAGGAAAATATAGGTAGTTTAGTACATAAAATATTTAAATTTATTTAAATTTAAATTTACCGTTAACTCGACGTTTTTGAAATTTCAAGTTATTCACTTCGTACAAAGTTGACATAAATTAAGTTCATTTTAACTTGTACTAAAATCCGAAATTCCCAGACTGACAGTAGCAATAAGACAGGAATCTTCAAAAAAGTTTCCAATCCTTTAACAATCGATACCGCTTAAAGAAGACTTTCCTTCCAACTCATGTAAAGTCGTGACTCTATCCACAATAGGCATGCAACTCATTTAACCCCCCCTTTTCCCCGCTATACAAGACACCTCCGGCAATAAAGGATCGCTTTCAGCCTCGGCTAAAACTTCCCCGGCTACTCTTTCGAAATTGGAATCCCCGTCTGGCGCTCGAGTCCCGCAGCTTCCGCGCGCCGGAGTCAAATGGAAATCCATCGTCAATCATATACGAGACCTCCGACGGGGCGAAGAACGAGACCGATGCGGGCCGCCGCGGACGAAGTTCAAAGCACGTACTCACCGGGTGAAAATGCGCGGCACAATGACAAACGCGCGTCGCATTACCATCTTTTCGCGAGTCCGCTTCTGTGTGCAGCGGCGCAGCTGCGCTTTCTCTATATTTCTCTCTGTCGCTGGGCACGTTACGCGTGTTACAGGTATTCTTTTATCATATAGGAACAATTTCTCTATTCCGAGCACATCTCTCGAACTCTTTTACGGGGCAGCTGCGGGTCGAAGAGATTTTTGCAGGGGTTGCGCAATTTTCGGTTGCGGAAAGAAATTTTTTTTTTTTTTTTAACGGCGTAAGATAATGTTATTCGCGTAGATCGATCGCAGAGTGTTTTGTTTACATTATTTGCGCTAAAATTTTTATTAAACTCGGGCAGAAACAATATTAGCGGGCGATAGAAAGTTAATTAAGACATCTATAAATTTATTGCTTGCCTTTTAAATTTCACTTTCTATGAAATTGATTATATTACTAGTCATCGTGCCAATTCAAGAAGGCCAAATTGAATCACTTACTATATATAGCTAAATGTAATTTGCATTTGCATACATTCATTACTGCAGACTATCAAATCTGGCTGTGCATCAAAATTTTTTATCGTCAGCTTTAATTATCATGTGATTAATGGGACCAATATACTTCTGTGCTAACGCGATGTACATCCGTTTTATTTTCTTTGTGCAAACACCATCTAATATATATAAAACGCATACCTTGAACCCTCGAAAAATTTAAAAGATCCAGTTTATTTTTATTGCTCAAATAAATTTCAACAATTTTTTCCTACAGATAATTTAACGTAAAGCACTAATTCTCTACAGCTCCCCTTTGTTTACACTGCCTATATTCTGCATCACAAGCCGTAACAATGAATAACATCGAAAGATACGGACGCTCGAATCATGCAGACTTAGTCACTCGACTTGCATCACGACCTTAGAAACTGAAGCCCCTATACATCTTATTGAATTCGTGACAAGGATTAAAATCCATCACTACATCGAGAGCACAATGCAAACAAGTTGTTCGAGCGGTCCATCCAGCCTTCGTCGCACCAGAACCCGCGGGCCGGAATCGAAAAGCCGAAAAGAGAAGCGCGGCGGCAAAGTCTCCTCGCGTCACGATCCCAGACACCCGTGACCAAAAGCAACAAATTGGATAATCTCCGTCGAAATCGGCATGGAGCGCTCTCTTACGTCACTCGGCTTCATCTATTCCGACCCAAAGAAAAGCCCGCGATGCGGTCTTACGCACGTGTCTTTGCGCGCTCTTTGCGCATTTATAATCCTTATATCCTTTTCGAGGGGGCGCATTGTCCGCTCTCCGCGGCGACCGCAGAGAGCCGTATATACGTCGGGTCCGCGGTCGAAAGCCGCGCGCGCGCGGAGAAAGCGGTCATTATGAAATTAACGGCCGACGATAGCGCGGGTGATGTCATTACATTATATTTTCGCCGTTGTTTGCACTGGCACCTCGCGCGTGGGAAGAGCGCGCGATTTAGGAGACACGCGGCGAAAGGGAAAGGGGCAGCTGGCGGCTCTTTGCGTCCTTTCTCCGTCGTCGTCGTCGCCGCCGCCGAGCGACAGACAATGACATTAAGAAAGATGAAGCGGCTGTCGATTGCAGCCGCGACTTTCCTGCGGGCCTGCGAGGAAAATCTATGATAATTTATGTGCGTTAATTGCGCCTGCCGCAGGAACTGCGCTCGCTCTCGACGAGGAGCCGAGCGAAGATAGCCGCGCCGGAAATTAATCGCTCGCGACGTCGTTTCTGACCGGCGACTCGCGGCCACCGCCGGGAACGCCGCGCGGGATGGAAATTTTAGACGGGGAATTTTGCAAGGAAGTAAAATTAAGGTCTGGCCAGCGAACAAAGGTTATACGCTGCTTGAACGTAGTTTTGACAAGATTGCTCGTTCGTCGGCACCTTACGATTTTCTCACTATTGTTTATAATGTCGACGAATGAGGAGGTCGCAGCTCGACTCGCGGTATGAATTAAGAACAATTTTGAAATGGATGCAAGAGAACGGTCTTGTAAAACGTTTCAATTTTATATTGTTTTTTAGTTTCGAGAATGTTTAGCGTTAAACTGAAATGCAACTGTGAAGTGTACGGAACATGAATATTTCTTCTTTTTTGGTGTACTATTTTTAAAAAAAAATTATTCGTTTATAGACAACTTTTTCTTAGAAAAGTATACAGCTAAAACAAGTCACTGTACGTAACCGAGAGAAGTGTACTATATCATATCGAACATCTTTTTTTGCCGAATCACTTTTACCAATACACCTCGCTTAAAATTCTACTCACCTAAGAAAATTCCAGCAAGAAATTCAAACGCTCAACTCGCGGATCTACTTAAGCAACCACTCACCGCAGTAACCGAAGATCTATTTTAAAACAGCCGAAGCGCTAATCGCCCGAACGACTCAAAGCAGCTCCTCTCAAGGACCAACGTCACCTGCCGCCGCAATAGACGAGAGACATTAGCCAAAGTACACAGAGCGCCGAAAAATCTCCGCGAGCCAAAGACGACCTCCGCGGGGTCGAGGTACTCGCGAGAGAGTCTCTAATTTGAAGTTTCTATAAGCTAAACTCGCGCGTTTCGTAAGGAACGTTAGGTAAAATCGTTAGCCATAAACGTCCTCCGGACTTTTTATGATAATACTGGTCAAAGATTGCAAAGAACTCTTTGTCCTCCGAAATTCGAGGTGGTCAAGAGAGGCTCGACGAGAGATTTAAGAGGCGCCGACAGTATTCCCGTTCGACGTCGCCGAGGACGAGTTTGACGATTTACTCGGAGAGGGATTTATGCGCGCGGCCTGCCTTGTACCTTATTTTCCAGAATCCTAGATTTATACAACGCGGGCATTTGAATTATTTTTTCGAAAAAGGGTCTCTGCGGTTTAATAAATCCGCGCGCACATCCTTCGCGCAGTCGCGAGGGAACCATAAAGTCAGCCGGAGAGGAAAACGAAAGCGTCGCTCTCGAGGTTTTATCGCTTTTCGCGAAAACGTAAACACCGCGAACAGTTTTAAGGAGTATTTTGCGCATTTAACAGCTAGGAATTCGGACTGTGAAATGACATTGTCTGAAGAGTTTTGCAACTAACATTTATATCTACCGGTAAGTCCCCGTAGGCTTGAATATAACATTTGTACCAACGTTCGTCGACTCGGTGGTTTTCTTGTGCAAAATGTGGTTGATGCATCTAATCAAGTAAAACAAAGTAATTTTCTTGTCAAAAAAATAATCTGGTTTAATACGCAGACAGTGCCAATTTAATTATTCTTAAAAATCTTTTAAATTACATCTTGTATAATTATTACAGAGTCTTTATTGCTGCTTTTACTACACGCTAACTGAAAATTAACCAGGCTTCTTTAATGAACCTCGAAACATCGCGAAAATCTTAGAGGCGAAAAACTACATCGGTAGTTATACAACAATTATAATTAAAAAAAAAACTTGACGTCGGTAAAGTATAAACGAAACGTAGCGTTTCTGCAATTTCTTTTTCGCAAGAGGGCTAATTCAAGTTTGCGCTATTACGCGTAGCAGTAGGATTTTTGGACGTTTTTAATTTATATCGAGCCTTACAATTTTCAAAAAATTGTCGGCCTGCAAAAGAGCTGTAAGCGTGTAAGTTGTTGCAAGTGAAAAAACGGTTTTGGAATGACCGCAGCAGCGCAGATTAATGAACGTCGAGCGTAGGTAGTGTCGGTATTCCAAATATCTCTGGGATGAGAAATCTGATGCCTCAACTAACGTTATACATAAGCAAAGAAAAGTAATTTTTTCGAGGAAAACAGATTTTAATATTTAAAAAATAATCCTCTTATTAGAAAAGCCGGGGGCTTCTTTTCAAAAAGGCATTTGTTCCCTTTCGGGAAAAAAAACTTTATATTCCTCGGTAAGTCCCGCCGAAGGCGAAATTACCATACGCGAGGCTTATCGGGGCTTTTTCTAAAAAGTTTTTTTTCCCGAGGGGGAAAAAAACTTTGTAAAAAAAGCCCCCGTAAACCCCGCCGAAGGGGTGTTTTACAAAAGTTTTTTTTCTCCGAAAGGGAAAAAAAACTTTCCCAAGAAAGGCCCGGTAAACCTCGCCTTAAACTTGTACTCAAGAACGCTCCGGTAAACTTTGCCGAAAGCGAAATTTACCGGGCTTTTCTTGAGAAAGTTTTCGGGGCGTTTTACAAAAGGGAAAAACAACTTTTTCAAGAAAAGCGAGGTAAACCTCGCCTTCGACGAAAAGAAAAAACAAAGTTTTTCCGTTTCGGGGAAAAAAAGCTCGTTTTTTCAGTGTAAGTGAATAATTATTTGTTAGCTTTAACAAACTTTCTACCCAATGGTATAACTTTGAATTTAAAAAATGAGAGAATATAAATTTAAGTGCCGGCAAACAGTACCCCCGAAGCACCTCATTAACATTTCAAACACTCGATGAACGGGCAGATAGACTCCAATTTTGAATGTAACTCTTAAACGGGCAAAAAAGCATATTTTTCATTCAAGATTTCCCTTGACTTTCTCAGCTGATGCTCGCCAAAAAAAAAGGCACACCGTCGCCTCTTTAAATCAATGAAACACGCGTACAGGAGCAAAAGTAATTAAAGCCATTAAATTTCTCCTTGCTTAAGCGTCGGGTGATGAAAAAAAAAATCTCGCCGCCACGGCATATAAAAAGCTCCCCTCGGCAAAGAAAGCCCGCGTCATCCCGTCGCACGATCAATCGTCTCGCGTCGCGTCGCGTCGCGGCTTATCGGATCTCTCTCGGCACGCGACGCGTCCGCGCGCGACCTTGATCACGATTCGCCGCGTGCGGCGCTTTCGAATGTGTCTCGTGTAACGGAGAGCCGCAAGAGAGGAAGAGTGAAACCGAATCGTGACGGGGGATGACGGCAGTTGTTGTCCGTCGTTCGTGCAACCGTCGATCGAATATTGGTATCTCGATTTCTTTGTAGTACCGTCGCGATTAACGTAGGTATTGTTCGGCTTGATATGGGGAAATTGAATAGCGGCAATGGCTGAAGTGAAATAACGCGCCTTCCGATTTTGGAAGTATTTTAATTTGCGTATCGGAGGTGACGGAGAATTTAGTATACTTTTAAGGTGAAACGCGCGCATGAATGAATGGTTTACATATTTACTATATGTGTAGCCGCGATATACAAATCGGTTCGTGCAAACAGCGATAAATACAAGCATCAATTTGCCGAGGCTCGCTTTATATCAATTAATTTCAGGTTTATTTGGAGTGAAAGCCCCATACCATGTTTTATTCAAGGTAATGGCTTTAACAAGTTTTGTGACTACTTGTTTCCTTTGCTTCGTAAGTCCATCGAGTTTTTTCACTATCGTTTCTTAATGAATTGTCGTTAATAGTTACATGGAATTTGATCTTGAAAATTACACTGTTACTTATAAAAAGTAATACTTGAAAATATTTTTAAGAAACTAAACTTTTATAGGATGCAATATAATTTTTATATTTAAAACCGTTTCTTAAACAATTTTATACGTAGGTGTACATTTAAGGTCGCACATTTTTTTATTTCTCAAAATGGATAAGAAATCAGAAAATTGTTTCTACATCATTTACCGCTAAAAGAGAAATCTTGTAAATTATCTAGTTGCCGTCATCGCTTTGCAAAGCACGTGATTGATCGTATACAATCGTATACGATTTAGTGAAAAGATGATACCTTAAAGTGCCGGGCTTTATCGATCAGCGAGAATTCATGGAAAAGTTTCCAATCTCGAGAAGCGCAGTACAAGTTAAACAAAACCTAATTTGATTCAAAATTTCCTATTTTCACCTTTTTAGTCTACTTTTTAAAGGCCAATCTTTCCCATTTATTCAGCGCAAAAAACGTTTGCATCAAGATTAAAATGTAAAAATGTCACCGCAAAACTAATGCGTTTTCAACGCGAGTCAGCAGCAACTTCCACCTAATCCCATTCCAGCCAGGTGTGCAAACAAATTATACATAAACCCCGCCACACCGCAATTTCAATCCCCAGCCCAGAAATCGAAAGTGCTCCAGAAAGCCGAAAACAAAGTCGTCCCCCCCCCTTTCCTCTCTCATCCACGTCGACCTCTCAACCCAAAGCTCGCTCCGCTTCCTCGACGGCGCGGCGCGAGAAATCAAGAGCGATCTGGGCCGCGCGTAGGAAGGCAGCGAAGGAGGCGGACCTAGATTCCGAGAGGACGCCCGCGCGCACGCGCGGGCTCTCCGTGTACAAAGACTGTACACGAGGTTCGCCGCGAGTTCGCGGGTCGTGCGAGGCGAAAGGTGAAAGTCGGATCGCCAGCCCGGCTCCGCGTGCTTATTATCCCGAGGAGCGTCTGCTTGTGCGCATCTGCCTGCCTTTTTCCGCGGAGAGAATTCTGGTCGGGACGGTGGGGAGGGACAGCTTTTTCTTTCGTAGCTTTTGGGGCGGGGATTTTGCGGAAGGGGGACGGGGTTTTATGGGGGCTGCTGACGCAAATGTTGTGAAGGAGCTTTTATGACCTGAGCTTTTACGGCGAGAGGTTTGATGGACGTTTCCGTGTAGAATATTCAGTAGTATGGTTTTCTGAGAAAAGATTGGTTCAATATTTTTGTTCTTTGGTACGAGTAATGAATGACTATTGTAACTTTTTAATGATTATTTTGCTTGAACTTTGTTTTATTATTCACGTCGGTAAAATTGGTATAATAAAGAAGCACTCTTGTCTAATAAACTCATATAAGTACATTAATTTAGTATTTAAATAAAAATATATCTTATTCAACATAATTACGATGCTTGATTGAGGAAAAATCTTTTCATCAATTGGAACTTAATTGAAAGAGAAATTCGCGATGAATCATAACAGTGATCCAACATCTTGTATAATAAGAAGTCAAATCTAAATAGATAATAGATATAATTGAATTACCGCAGTCATTAGCATCCAAGTTTCTATACGGAACTTCTATCCGTGTCTATTCGAGCAGGTAGTTCTCAGAAGTTTCTCATGCGATCTGTGATGTATGATTTTAAATAGGTTACTTTGGTACAACGCTCTACTCGCTTCCTCTACGAAGAAAATCGATCAGTACTGATTACCGAGCTTATTTTCGCCCAACACAAATAAATTGCTCGAATTTCCTTCAAAATTATTCTAAAATTAAACTAAAAAACTTTAAAAATATAATTAGTTTCAGTACTAGAAGATACACCTCCAGTCTGTGCATAAAAAAATTTTTCACCCACGACACACTTCAACCAACAACTTTCCCCAGCAAGTACCCCAATAACGCACGCCCGGCCTCCCCTCGGCCGCCCCGCGAAGGGATGCTTCTCCCTCCGCGCTCCGCTTCCATTTCCCGGCGTTCGCGTGGCTCGCGCAAATTGTGGCTTTCTCGCGCACAGCTGACGCTCGAAGATTGCGCAAGGAGGCTCGGCGCGACGCACGATCCTCCGATCGGGTGCCCGCGGGGGGCTTGGAAAATTGAGCGCTTCGCCGGATTAGGGCCCGTTCGAAGATGTCTTACTTTGGGAGGCGTGTCATTGGGGGAGGGAATACCGGGCTTCGACGCGGATCGGACGGATCGATTGTTAGCGGATTCGGAGGCGCGACTGTTCGTGAATCGCATTTCGAAGGCTAAATATTGTTATTTAGACTTGCTACAGATAATATAGTTTTAAACATTAAATGTGCTCTTTCATGCGCTTCCGCATTTCTTAAAAAATCTATAATTATAATAGAAGAATTTTACTAATACTTGGGCTACTGTATCATAAATCAAAGTTTCGCATTCTTTAAATAGTACTTAGCGTAATTACCAAAAGCAAACAACAATTTCATTAACTACCGCGTACTCGCCACGCGCCGCATTAAAAAAATGGCAGTATAACGAACTGGAAGTAAGGTGCTCATTAAAAAGTCACTAAAAGCCGATGCCGAAAAAGGGGCAGGCCTCTCCGTATAAAAGCTCGGCGCTATACCAAAGATTTACGCCGACTTTTATAAGCTCGCAATAACGAAGTCTCGTCGTTAAAAGATCTCCCAGTGCACACATACCAGACGGAGAAGAATGATTTTTAAATCGTCGAAGGCGCATTAAAATTGCCGCGTCGCGCGGCCGATTGGAAAGTTTTCGCGATTTTCCCCTCCCCCTCCCGCGCGCAGGTAAAAGCGTCGCGTCGCGCGCATCTCCCGGCCTTTTTGCGCCGGACTAAAATTAATCACCGAAAAGTATCGGCATTCCTCGGCAGTCTCCAGGCGACGGGGAAAGAAACGAAAGGTATAATACGCGCCGAAAGATATATAATAATTGAGCGCCGCGCGGAGTGTGTATCTCGACTCGCAATTAAGTATCCTCCGAGCGCAGTCAAAGACCTCGCGGTTCACGCTTCTGCGCGCCTCGAGAGAGGCTCGTGGAATTAGGCGTTTACATCGCATGAATTGCCGTTTACGGCGGAAAGATCGAAGATCGTCGGGGAGCCGCGTTGGACGACGTTCGGAGCACGAATGCCGATGCGATTGAATGAAATAAAGATTTTTAGATGCCGTCGATTGAAAGGTGAAGCTCTGCGGTATTTGTTGAGTTGCGTAATACGCCGATGCATAACTGATTATTGCTGTTTGCTGAAAATTCAGACTCGGTTTCAATGGTCTTTTAATAAGGCACATTTGTTATTACGTAAAGTTATCGGCGCTTCGTAAACTTGGTAATATTGTTTTTAAATCGTTATCTTGCTGATTTCCAGTGTGCGACGATTTGTATTTTCGGTTTCTATAAAAATCAATTTGAGTCGAAACAGCACCAAATCTTTAACGCCTCAACTAAAGAGCTTATAATATCAAGTAGTTTATAAGTTGAAATCAACATAAAATAATTTGTCATTTCACGCCCAACATTTTATTAGTTCAATAAATAGGTTTACTAACACTTCTTTTGCTGAAACAAAACTGCAAGACAATAAATTCGGCGGGGCGTATTTCGTTTTCGATTCGTCTAATACACGCAGCGTGTAATAAAGGTGGCAATATAATAACTCTTTAATGTTATTCATTAGCGCGTTACGTAAAGTTGCAATTGTAGCCGCGATGCGTAATAAAGCTAACCTTTTTCTTTAATTCATTAAAGTTCTAACTTATTACAAAATGGATTATATGCCCATCATTATGATTCATACTATTAAATTTGCAGAAAGACAAAGCAACGCCGGCCGACAATTAATTTAACAAAGAATAGAAGGGAACCGATTGTTATTACTCTTTATTTCATACGCAGCAATTAGAATAACTTATAAATATATGCACGCAATTAAAAGCAAACATATTTAAATCGCATTGTTAATCCCATTGTTGTAACGCGTCGACGGTCTGGTATATAACGTAACGGCGGGGATTCAGCGATTAAAAGCGGCTGAACAGCCGACTTTTGCCGGAGAAAAGACGCGAATGAAGCCAGGAATTGTAGTGAAAGTCCTGAAAGCGAGTCACTTGGGGTCAGAAGATTCTCCTCCACCCGCATCGTAAACGCTCGCCCGATTTATTATACCCAAAGTGCCTCAAAGTATCGCATAAAATCTAAAACTAAAGGCTCTATCGTCACTTTCGATTTCCTTTCTGCTAAATTAGAGTAAAGATGCCTCTATATCGCTATAAATTTTCGTCGGCGCTTTTTCGAAGGCCGATTATTACTGTAATAAAATCAACAAGTATTATTATTAGTTATCTTCATTCAGTGCGAAATGTAGTTTTAATACCTGCGTAAATCTAATAATTTATCTCATACTTGAAATGTAAAATTCTATTTTTAAATGCACAAAAGGAGAAAAATTTTTATCGAAAATAAAGGAATAACCATACTTCTAAAATGTAGTCCACGTCAATCACCAGAGGCTCATAAAAACTTAATCAAAGACTCAAAACGTATCTCGCAGAATATCAAAATCTTATTACGTTACATAACAATACAACCAGCTTTCACGTCTCCCGAATAATTAGCGAGCAATTTATAACGGCTATGGCTTAAAAACATTTTTTTACACCAACTCGCCGCCACAATACATCGATTCATTGCGGCCGTAAAAGCGCGCTTCCTACTCCGCTAATCACAAAAGGCCTCGTTGAAAAACGTAAAAAAGGAAAAAAAAGCCGTAATCCTCGTCGCGCCTCGGCCAGGAATATAGAGAAATCAAAAGAGGCGCAATCCGCGCTCGTTAAGGATACTCTCCCCCGTTAAATTTTCTCGCGGCCGCGAACGATCAAACCTCGCACGCCGATTCTCCGCCGCGCAACGCCGTAAATCTGCCCCGCGCGCAAACCGCGAAATCTCGGGTTTTTAGCGCAACTCGGCGCGGCGTCGGCGACTATATCGCCAAGGTTGCAGCCCGGGAAATTAAGTTATAACTTTTTTTTCTTCGTTACAAGCTTTTTCCAGGCCGTTGCGACACACCGTCGGCGACCTGCGAGTCGTCGCCCACGCGATTTTAAATACTCGCGGTGCGTCCTGGTTTTGTAATGGGACGATCCTCTTCGAACGCCGAGTTTGAAAGGTTTGTTTGAGGAAGGCTTCTGTATTGTTCCGCGGCAAATACTTATACCGTTTTAAGAATTTCGCGACGCCGTGAAATCATTCATTATTTTACGTTTTCATTTAAAAGATTTTAAATTCTTATATTGAGGCTTGATTTCATCTAAATTATTAATTAAAAATATTATTTGAAGGGGACTCGTGAGTATGAAAAATAGCTAATTGAAGTTTTTATCTCTTAAATTATTAGTCAGCTTGCGTAAATTTTCGTAGAAAGAAATTTGCAATATTTTAGCAGCTTTGTCTACGATAAAACTGAAATGGACCGTGAGGAGAATCATCCAGTGTTGACTTTTTCACTGTAATGGTTCCCACACTAAAGTAAATGAACTTTGCAATATGTTTCTCATAACCGACAGAATTTTTTTTTATAAATTTATCTAATTAGAGCACTATTTCTCAATTTCATATAAAAACTAAGCACGAAAAATTTTTATTATTTATTATTACATGTTCTCCAATAATATTGAGTTTGTGCATTACTATCAATTTAGGTTTCCGTAATACTTTCAATTCAAACGTGGAACTAGATTTTCTCAAAAAATTTCTGCTTAACCTGCCTCTTTTTCTGTTCTCCGGCGACTGATTCACCTAATCGCCAACAAAAAAATTGCCAAACCTCCTGCACTTTTCCCGACCTCGTTGCGAAAGCGCGAGTTCGCCCTCGCGTCCAGGCTAAAAATCCATCTCGAAAAAAGCCGAGGAGAAAGAAAAAAGAAGCTCTCAGCGCCGACTCACCAAAAAGTAAACGAGTCGCGCTCGTAAACGACCGAAACGACGTCCTTGCCGGGGCGCATTAGCCTCCGTTGGGATTATGTCATTATAGCTCGCTAGTGACATTGTTTCGCTCTCTCTGCCTGGTGGTGCGGAGTCGGCGCGAGCACAATGTGCCACGTGTGTCGAAACGTCGCGCGGCGCCGGGGAGCTCTTTAATCTGCTAAGAAAATCGGACCGCCGCGAGCTGCTCGTCGAGCGCGCGCTTTTCTGTGTGCACTGTGTGTAGCTCTTTGCGAATGTGGGAAAAGGCGAAATAAGCGAGTCAAGATTTCGAGCCTGAGATATATATACGGCCTGCCTGCTGCGATCGTGCGAAATTTTGCCTCTGGAAGAGGGCACGGTGCGATATGTCCGGATCGGGAATTCGGGGGTGGTATTCAGAGTCGCGAAGCAGTTTGGAGAGAATGAAGGGAAGAGGATGAGAATCGATAAAATGTTTATTTTAGTGGCTGCTGAAGAAAGAATGCATTAATTGCGTCTAATTGTGTGTGCTTAGATTGTAGAAATGCATAAATTTAAATTGTAAATTAAGCTGTAATTACAATCGTTTGTGATTTATTCACATCCACGCGAGTAATATTTCTTTAAGAGTAATGTTATCGGGAATAAAATCTACAATAAATATCGTTCCTTGTAGTAGCAGATTGTTTTCTCACAATTATTTTAAATAAAATGCAGCGTTTATTAGTTCTTTTTATAAATATAAGAAATATAAACACGCCATATCAATTAATTTGTTTCTCTTAAATTTTACTACCACCTTGTTATTTGCTCGTAAAGTCTGAAGAATAGTAAACTGACAATTGCTCATTTGCAAACTAAATCAATATTTGTTTTCTGAAATCTGAAGAAGCCAATACCTGTTCAACACAAAAATTTCTCTTTGTAAGAAGAAGCACAACGGTTAGTAAAAGTTGTCGTAAGATAAAGGCTCATAAATTTACTCGACTAGTAATTATTACAAGCGGCGTGATTTTGTGAATAACATTCTTGTTGGATTGTAATTAATTTGTCACGGACAATTAATTATTCACAAATAACAAACTTACACATTTTTAAAATTCAAACTTATCAACTTTCACAAAAAATTTTCTTGCCAAGTAGTTTCCAATTGATAATAGTAAATCTATTTTTGTAAAATTTCATGCGTATTTAATTAAGTTCGTAATTAAGTGCATAATTAATAAGTAAATTTATTGAGAAACAAGATGCCAAACCTTGGAGGTTAAGGTACAAGGTGCATGTGAAGATTTCTCATGAATAACGCAAATTCTTTATTATAATTAAAGATTTATTACGTCAAGACTGGCGAAAATCAACTCTTACTACATTCAATAAAAATAACAGCAATTAGGAAGCCTTTTTCACACATTTTCCTAAAATCTTTCGAAACAGCTACTGATGATACCCTAAAAAATGTCGGAATTTAGATTAAAGTAATGTAATTTTGTACAATCGTTAAGAAATAGGAGATCGAGATAAAAGACCGAGAATTTCAAACTTTTTCAATAAACGCAGTCCTAATTTGAAAATTTGCTGTAATTATTATTTCAAAAATTTATTACAATTTTTTATCAATTATTATAGTTTTCTAAATATCTTTTGCACATAATAACACAATTAATTAAATTTAGAAAATAATGTGATACTTTTTTGATTAATACGAAATTTTAAATTAAATAACGTAATAATATTTTAATGATCAATTACACCGAAAGTAATTTTTTTAGTTTTTTACCTGAAAATTACAGCTTGTTTACTATAAGATAATTGACTTTCCCACCTATGTATTTCAATAAAGCTCCTTGCTTTCTAAAGTTTTAGTTTCCTTAAAATAATTATTATAATCGATTCGTCTAGGAACTATTTAGTGTTTAAAAGTGCATCAAATTAACATTTACTAAAAAAGTTTTATACCAACATTTCAACTTTTATTGGTGATCTAAAGGCGTTTATATCTTTTAGTTAATTATTTGTAAATCGATCTTTTAAACCAATTATTTTACAAACCATATACATTGACATTAAGCCAACGACCCAGATAAAATCACTAAAAATGATACTTTTAGAAGTAGTTGAATAAATACAGAAAAGTATGAAATTAGACAAAAATTTTAATTCTTTACTGTAAGTTTGTTGAATGAATAGCTACTATGAAGCCTTGTGTTTAAACGCGAGACTCTGTTTAAGCTAAGCAAATTGAGTAATCATCTAAAAACCAGTTGTATAAGATTATAATGGTGGTTAACAAATATTTAAGTATCCACTTAGAATGTATTAATTTTAAATATTTATTTTATTTAAAAACTACATTTTCTTTACTAAAAATGAAATTTAAAAAATTCTAAAAGTCGTTAGAAATTTTAAACTTTAGAAAAGAATTAAATGCTAAATTTTTAAATAATTTATTTACTCATAATACAGACAAGCCAATAACATCCTTTTAAGTTTATACAACTATTCTGTTTCAAAATCGAGACTTAAAAGTAAGCATAAATCATAACCACTATCAAATATAACAGTAACTGCTACAAGTATACGATGCACAGCTCCAAACAATATATCCAACAGTGCCCGAAAAATCTTCGGACTGATAAACGAAAGCATCCCGAAACCCCAAAAAATTCGTTCACGTGGGATCTCGTCAAACGCAATAAGCGTGTATATGTATATCATTGCCGGGTCTTGCTCGCGCGTATAATTATCGTGCGAAATTCGCGACTCCTCTGCGGTCTCGACTCTCCGTCTCTCCCCGAGAGCGACGCGATGTGGCAAGTGCACAGCGGCGCGCTGCACTTGACGACGACGGTGCGGTTTCTCTCTCTCTCTCTCTCTCTGCCCTCTCCCGCATTATATTCTCCGCTTCTTCTCGTCTCGACTCCCAATTTCCAAAGCGAGGAGAGCTTTAATGATAGATCCTTTATTAGTCGAGTTTCGTAACGATATTATTACGGGAGTAAGGCTCTCTCGGCACGCGCCGACGACGACATTGTCGCAAGTTCGCGCGAAGCCTCGCCGACTCCTCGTTCCGCCTCGACTCTTTCCGCGCGTCTAATTATTGTCCCCTTTGCAGCACGCCCGTTTCTAAATAATATGCGGAAAATGGCCATAATTATATTTTTGCGGCTTGCTGCTTTTACGGATTACGTCTCAATCGAGCGTCCGTGATTTATTGGGAAGTTTTAACGTCGCCTTTTAGCGGGCCGTCGCGTCAAAAACGTTAAATGAGTTTGCGCGTGGCTTATCTGGCGTGCGCTTTGAAAATTTTACGAGAAAGTTATACTCGTTGGGTTTAAGCGCGATTTCGTAATAAAGTTATTTTTATATTGATTCATTGCTCGTTATTTAATACTTGCGGATGCACGTAAGCTCGCGGTTCGGACGTAAATTTAATTGTTAACGTTCCAATAGATTAGAAGATTATCACTCGGTGTATCGAATTTTTGACAATTAGGCAAAATTAGTTTTAATGCGGTTGTTAATTTTAGTTTCCTATGCCGTTTGGTCACAATTCCAGGCCGAAAGTAGCAAGTGTAATTATAATATTACTATTGAGTGCGCGTGTAAGTTATTGTTGCCCATTTACAGTTGTAAATTGATAGCCTGGCAAGATAGTAATTAACTTATAAGGGGTCACATACAAATACAAATCCTAATTAGAATTGTAGAAAATCACACTAACAAAAAATTATTAATTATCATTCAGGAAAAAGTATAATTTTTCCAAGCCCGCTACAAATAGCAAACGTAATTAATTACTTTTTGCAATTTACAGTTTTTGTACGCCTCGTAAAACATTTCACTCTGCGCGACGCTTCCGATATTTAGAAGCAGCATCTAATGGCTCATTTCACGTAATAAATACCTTGTAAGTTATAAATATAACGAGTCCTAAAAACGTCCGAAAAACCGTCTCATCCCGAGCCGACCTTACCGATCCTCGTCTCGAAAGAAGCGCAGTTACTCGATTTTTACGACTTTCCCTCGCAATAACTTTCCCTCGCCGATAATTTTCCCCGCCGCGCGTCGCGAGTAGCGTGCACAATACGCCGTCAATCGTCGTGCGCGAAAAATAATGTATTCATTATATCGGCGCTCGTCCTCCTCCGCCGACGCGTTACGATGACGCGTTCTCCCGCTACCCTCGTCGAGATCGCGTACAGCGCCGCGGCGGATAATGTAAATCACTCGGCCTTGTTAAGCTCCGACTTTCGCATTATCCTATATATATATATATATCCTACGGGTTAGTTCGCGCGCAAGATCCGCCGCATAAGTTATGCGAAATTCCGATCGGGAACGGCGAGCGAGCGAGCGAGCGCCGCAGATTTCTCCGCAAAAACGATCGCCGATCCATAAGGTCTAGGTCACGGGGACATTAGAATTTCCTTTTCGGGCCGACGACGATGCGCGCACACGTGTGTGAGGATTGCCCGCGCCGATTGCGGACGGCAAGCTGCTCGTATGTACGAGTTTTATTTTTATCGGGGTAGAAAGTGAATGGGGCTGCTGCAGCATTTCTTCGAGGAGGCATCGCTGGTGACTTGCGGATTTGTGGCGGTTTACTGTATTGAGGAGATTTCGATTTGGTTTCGAGCACTGAGTTATATCGCGCATAAACATAATTCTGGTGTACCCGGGAGGTTTAATGTCTTGATATCGAGATGGTTGGTGGGTTTCCAGGTGAAATAGTGGGATTAACGGGGGAATTTTTAGTTGATTTGGATATAAATTACAGGTAGAGGTAGGCTTCGTAGGTGAGGGACTTTTTTTCTTATGCAAATTATTTGAATTTTACATAACTCATTTTCTTGAAAATTGACGTTTACGGGTTTCGCTTTAGCGCGGTAAAATATTATCCTTTAAAACGAAATCGTTAGAGTGCGTTATGTACTTAAAGTATATATACTATATTGATTTAAAAAGGCAAAGGAATAGAAGAGGTCAAACTACAACTTGTGAGGGTTTTAAATAATTGACCAATTTCCGTAGAAATGGAAAAGTTTCTAGATTACAAATAGTACGTTGACTGAAAAACGTTAGGATGCGGAAAATAACCCTCCAACTTTTGTCAGAACAGATGCTCTTGCAAAAACAATGATTTTGAGAATCATTTATTCATAAGGTACGGAGAAGCAGCTCGAGTCGGTTTATGTGCAAATGCAATAGATATATAATAGATCACCGAGATCTATATGGTATTCAAATGTATTACACTATTGTATTTCATAAATTTTAAATGCACTTTTCTTCAACTTTCACTCGGCTCAAGGAGGTCAGTGCTTTTCTGCATGCAAGCCACGTTATAAAAATTTCATTAATTAACTAGAATTTATATTTAATTAAATCAACGTATTTAGTTTCTATGTAAGATCAAAGTAATCTAAAATAAAATGTCAATATCTGTAGAATCTGATAAAAGACGCGTACCTAACGTCTATTCAAATATATAAAAGTTCACTTTAGATCCTATCTGAAATATATTGCATTTGTACAACTGCAGTGTATTGGAACTGAATAGAACCTGTCAATATTTTTCGGCTACTGCTTTTTTTTTGCAGATAACATTTGAAATCGAAAACTTAAATTATTTACAAGTAAAAAAATCAAAACTGTTGAAACGCAAGAAATTTTGCAGTGTTTGTGAAAGAAAGTTGTTTTTCATTTAGATTAAAGGCAAAAAATCTCTTGCAATATGTGAATACTAAATTTAAAATTGAACTTAAATACTACCATAAAAAAGTATTAGTATACATTAATCTCTTAAATTTGATTTTCAATTTGTCAGTATATACGATTTCATCAAATATCAAATACCATCAATCAAATAATCGCTAATGATCTGCTTGATTTCTTAATTCTTGAGAAAATACCAAAACTAACAAAAAAAAAAAAGAGCAGAGCTCATCAGTCACTCTTATTCTGCAACGCGTTAAACACGCGGCATTGCAAATAAATTTTTCGTAACTCGGCAGTAAGTTCTCTTACCCGAAGAGAACCGAAACTTTCATCAACGACGCGAAAATTGGATTACGTCCTATATATCACCGCGCATTTTCCGGCATAACCCCAAACAAGCCCCATTATTAACCAATACCGAAACAGTTTCGTCATTTCCAAACCACCGCGAACGCGCCTCGTGCAATATTTATCTCTCATCCGCGCGGTCCGATGTTTACACGGGTCAGCGAGTTATTAACGATCGTCCGGCGACTACCACCACCACCGGCGATGATCCAGCGAAATTCTAATACTTTTCCCTCGGCGGACAACGAACGACAATTTCGCGTTGCGCAATTACCCGGCGAAGAAGAGCTGCCGGCGCCGTACGGGAGACGCGCCGCCTCGAGGGCACGGCTCGACGTGTGATGCGACGAGATGCCCGCAAAAATCGCGCGCCGCGAAATCATTATGAGCCAACGCGCGGATTGCGCATATCGGCAATTTGCGCCTCCGCGCGCTCGTCCTCGCGTCGCTCTTCGCGCCTTTATTATATTTGGGGCTTGGGTTAAGGTCTTTTACGAGCGCGTTGGGCGAGAAGCGAGTTTTATCGCGATGGATCCGCGACGATGGGAATTGATAAATTTTTTTTACAATTTTCTTAATGGTTGATTAATTTTTATTGCGGATTTTTTTTTTTTTTAAGTCGTTAAAAGGAATGACGTTTACGCATAGTTTGGAGGTGCTATTATGCTCGATGTGAAATTCATCCGAAACGTAATGTCACAATATAATATAGTGATGTTTGATTATTGCCAGGGGGAGATGTTTTTTTGTTACGTTTCGAAAGAGGAAAAATTGCGATTGAATTTAATCCGATGTTTATTGCGCGAAACAAGAATTATTGCCAGAAACATTTTAAGTCGAGGCTATAAAATTGAAAATTAAAAATATAGTGTTTATAATTTTTTCAATTACACCTTCTTTTTAACGTAAACAAATTATATATTCCGCAGAAAAACGGTAGAAAGTATAAATAGCCTTTATCCCAACGAATGTCGCTAAAAGAATACCGATTTCTATTAATTCCTCGAGCTCAATACGATCATAACCATATTAGCCAGTACATTACTTCTCTCAAAATAGAAACCTGCTACCCAGATTTTCCCTCGACGGCATACCGAGTCGCGCGGGGACGTGCAAAATTATATCCTCACCGCGCACTTTCCTAGAAAAACTTTTAAAATCGCGCGCACGAAGCGAAGATCGAAGATCGCGAAGATTTCGGGCCGCCGCGACGTCGTTCTGAACGCGACGCGGCATTCCAGCGGGTGAAAGGTCGAGGAAACTCGCTCGTTTTATTTTACCATCCGCGCCGGCGAGAGATGTAACTCGGCGAGAGATGCACGCCGGGGCTCTCTTTTCGTTTCAATTAGATCGTGCTTCTGCCGCGGAGTTTTATTGTTTCTTAGAAAACCCGACGTCTTTATTCTCCGAGATCGTTAACAAATTGTTTCGGGCTTTGTTCGCGAGCGGCGGAGCTTCGTCGATCGAGCCGACGTTACTTTATGTAAGTTGCTAGCTTTTAATTTGGAGTTTAAAAGGTTTCTTTTTTTTTTTAATATATAATAACATTGTAAAATTAGCAGACAATTTGGGCCGGAGAGAATCGAGTGATGACGATGATTTTTATTTAGTTCTTCGAAGACGCGATTCAATTCCGAGTGGAATGAAGAGCTAAAAATAAATTAATGCTTAATATCGGTGAGTTTCAGATTTATAAATGGGGAGATATATAATTGTAATGGAAATTACCTTTGTTACTTTCACGAGTTCAAAATACATAAATAGCAGTTAACGATCTAAAATTACAATTGGTTGTGCCTATTAATAGCCGGTACAGGAAATCATATTTTGAGGTGTCATATAACACAAAAACAATGTTGATTCATTATTGCAATTACCTATCGTGATTTTTGCATTAAGATTAAATGATTTTGATGTTGAAGAGAAAACACTATTTTCAAATGTTCAAGTGTTAAAAAATAAAAAATCTTTTTTATAAATAATAATCGTTCAGCAAAGCTTATGAGTCAAATTCCAAAAAAAAAATAAAAGGAATTTAAAAATAAAGCCAGGTTGTAATTTAGGAGCAAAAACTATTACGAGAAAAAAAGTGTGAAATTACACTCGTGTCGCAATTTAAATCGTCGATTAAAACTTAATAAAGAGAAACGACCGGATAATTAAGGAACTCACCTAATACCTTTCATTGATCAAAACAAAGTCGTGGAGACGTGCAAAGCGCTGAATACTAATTACGATTCGAAAGGTACCCGCTGTACGTAATAATGTCACGGTGATCATCGTGTCATCGCCTAAAAAATTGGGACTTTTTTCTCATGCAAATTGGCCGTTACGCAAAGTTTCTCCGATTCCCAGGCAATCCGTCCATTTGTTTACAAATCTCTTCCTCCGTTCGAAAATTCGAAAACGTTTACCGGCACGGATTATGAATGTAAAACTGTCTCTCGAAGAAGAGACTGCGTTTGCGCAATTTCGCTCTCCTTTGAACGCCGAAGCTTTTCGGTCCCGTAATTTACATTTTGTTATGGGAGGAACGCTTTACTTTTGAATCACAAGATTAATTTCCTTTTTTTTTTTGTAATGCTAAAATGATTGACAAGTTCACAGTGAATTCGAGCAAGAGTCTGTGGGAGCTACGGAATGATAAATAATCTAGCTTGATTATGTTCCTGATGGCTCGTTTTAATGTTCTCATTTAGAACGTAAACGTCAGTGACCGTAATAAAAGTCTCTACGCCTTAATGAAGTGCGAACAAATTTTTACTTTCCAAACCCGCTGAAAATCAAATTAATTCCGCGCGTAAATAAAGATTAACGATCATCTCCGCCGCAAAAACTCCAATTAAGTTTCTAAAATAATTGTCGTCGGTCCTCGCTCAATCTCGCGGATCCTTTATAAACCTAATCTTCAACGGCAATTTAAAATCACACCGCAAACTGTCAATGCTCGTCACCGGGAGACAACGCATATCCTTTAAAGCAGCATATCCTCGTTTTCTCTCCGATCGCGATAATCGCGGGCAACGGCGATAACGATCGAGCGGCGGCGTCCTTTCATTCGGCTCCTCTCGGAATGACGAAACTAAGCGCTGATTGATTACGCGCGCGAGAGATTACAATTGTCCAAGCCACGGCTTACGTGTACACCGAGTCGACGCGCCTCTTAGGAAAACGATCGTCATTATCCTCCCGACTATCGGCCGCGCGCTTTTTTTTTTTTTTTTTTTTTTTCTTCCCCGCCCGGCCGCGCGCGTCGGCAAGATATATTACCGGAGAAAGTTATCGTAAGCTCTTCGAGAGATTCGCCCGACGGCCGCCGGTGACGCTTCGTTATTATATATCCCTCTTCCCCGTCGGGGCGTTAAGTTCCTCCTAGCCAGCGGCGAGCCGTTCGACGATCCTCTACGATCTTACGTAAGAACGCCTGGCGCGCGAATTATGATGATGGCCGAGGCACGACCGGAATCGCCTTTTTGCATATATAGAGACTGGATCCTAGTTGATTTTTTTTTTTTTTTAAGGCTTCGAGCTAACGGTGCTTCCCCCTTGGGAATCCGTTTTTCTGTGCAGGGCTTTTTATCCGGTTAAGTGGAGGTTTGTTTTTAGAGGAGGTGTGCTTTTGTCGAAGGCTGACGAAGGTTGGCAATTTGCAGGAGATTCAATGTGGAGTTAATAATGGATAATGAAGGAGTGTTTACGTGTTTGATGATTTTATGCTTTTTAGTGATTTAAGTTACTTCCGCTAAAATTACTCGGTAAGAAATTTTGAAAGTTCGGTTATTATTGCAGGCTTCTTTACGTGGAAAGGAGTATATTTATATATGGTGTGATGCATGACGATAAAAGGTATTGGGTAAAAAAAGAAATTTTATGCTCAATGTGCTAAAAAATATTATGTAAGTTATATTGAACGTTGAATTTATCTGCCAAATTTTATCTTTTTCCAACGAGAGTGAATCTCGTACTTTTATACATTCAATGCTATTTTTTACATTTTTGTTTTAATGGTACGAATAAATTTCGCTGAAGATTACGTCTGTTATATGGTTTTATCAATTACTCGAAGGAATTCGCAATAATGCAGCTTCTTAAACTCCCAAAAAATTTATTAGAATGCATCAAAATTTACGTTTATTACTATAATACAGTTTGCTTTATACGTTTTAAGCAATGCGGCACGCGCTTTAAAAGCGATTTAATCGCTCCACTTGAGAGCTTTTACCGTAAAAAAAATGATTTTCACAATTTTCAAGCGGAGCGCCGCCGCAAAAACCGCTTGCTTAACCGACAATTACGCTTTTTACGCTAATCTCATCAAAGTAAAAATCCAGCGGGTATTTACGCTCAAATGCCAATTTGCCATTCGCTGTAAATCATTTAATCGCACGCGCTGTACGTCCTTCTGTCACTGTCTAGGAAATCTTTCGGCAATGGATAAACGCCCGTTACACGCCGAGCAAGCAGGGCTCGAAACGCCGGCGTTTGTACCAAAAATCAGAGTCCTGAAACCGGCGGTTCCGCCGAAAAAAAAGAAAAAAACGAGGAGGAACGTCGTAGTCGCAGCCGCGGTGTAGTGGCGCTGCAACAAAGTGCGGGTTCGCGCGGGCGTAATTCCACGCTGCGTGCCTCCTCCGTAAACACAGGCGAGTCTCTCGATTTCTTCTCTCATCAGTCGGCATTGTATGTTGATTCTGATTGGATAACCAGGGAGCCTCGCGAGCAGCGCTCGAGCAGCGCTAAGTATATGATTAACGTAAGAACTCCTGCGAAAGAGAGCCCGCATGCGGCTCTCTCTTTCTCTCGGAGGCTCGCTCGGTATACGTATAGCGTCAACTCCGGCTCTCGAGGACTCTTTTTTTCGCGGTCTTTCCTCACTTGGCTTCGCGCTTTACTTTTTTTCTGCCCGGGGATGTATATTGTTCTTCTGGCGGCTCATTTTTTTAATTACTTTTTAATTTAAGCTGCTTTGTGATTGCGAGCATTGAGCAAGTTGGAATTTTTTTTTTTTTTTTTTTTGTTTAGAATAATTTTTATAGTTTATGAATATTCATTGGAGTTTCATCTTGTGTTAATTTACTTTGTAAGTTCTTTTAATTTATTAATTTTAAGCATTTTTTGCATTTAAAATGTTTGAAACAAATTTCGTAACTTTGAATTTAATTTTATTGTCAAATTTACTTAAATTTGAAAAATTAAAGTAAAATTAAGATGATTTTATTATTTGCGATTAAAGTACTGTAATATTTTATTTATACGGCGAAAGTTTAGAAAATGCAGGTTTTTTTTCGATAAAAGGACTTTCATAACTACATAAATCATGAGACAATTGAAACGTTTTGTCTTACCAAGCAGAGACATTTCTACTTGTGTAAATTCCAAAACAAGAAACTTTATAAATGTACAACAGGTCGCTGCTAATAAAACCACATTTAAAATTTCAATATATTTAAAAAAAATACATTTCAACTAATGACAACTAATAATTTTTCCGTAAAATAATTGGAAGCCGCACATTCTGCTTATCGACGAAATAATTAATGAACCTTTAACGCGGATACTACATTCACTTTCTAACTTCCGCAGAACACGTATTTCACTCAAAACAGTAAAAGTAGCTGTACTTTAATATTAATAAATTTGAAAGAACACATTCATATCATTATCTAATCCTCCAATCTCCTCGCTGATTTATCTAAAGGTCCAAAAAATTTATCACCGAATATAATGCATCGCGCTACGCCGTAAAACTCCTCCTCAATCTCAGTTTCCTCGTCTCGTCCGATCCATCTTCCGCTCCGCTCCGCAGAGGCGACGTAAATCTTCCTCCTCCCGCGACGAATTCACGCAGCAGCTACCGCGCGGCTAAAACGCGAGGCGCGCGACAATCGAAAGAAAAAACCCCGCGCGAGAAATCGGCCTCGCGCGCGCCGTGATTCACGTGCGCTCGCGCTACCGTTAATTGCGCGATAACGAGGCGAGCCCTCCGAGATCCAATGAATCTTCTCTTTTCTCCGCGGACGTCTCTCTTCGACAAGTTGGCCCGCTCGATCTCGCTTTCGTCCCAGTTCTCTCTTCCTTCCCCCTCGGCGATCGAGGAAGGGTCCCGCTTTCGAACGACGGACGGGCTGCTATATCGCTTTTGCAAAATTGCCCGACGGACGGGTATATCGTTTAGATTTCGGATTGCTGGAAGATGAATGCTTTATTTCGGTCTTTTATCCGATCCGTTGTTTGGGATTGCGCGGCTATACTTTCTATCTCGGATCGATTTACCGAGCTACTACTTTCGAATGGAGCATCTTCTTGCCGAAGAATAAGTCAATTTTAACGGCCTCGGAGCGATATCAGTTTGTATTATTGGGTTCTGTTTATTTCTTCATTTCGAAAGCATTTTTACGAATTAAATCAGACCTCCTTGCCATCTCGCGCGAGGTGCCATTAAAGCACACATCGGTAACGAGTTAGCACCGAACACACGGCAAACCAACACCAAAATAAAAATGAAATCGATCTCTCGGAGATCGTGCCGAATCTCCCTGGCTCTCGGTGGCAACTCATTAGCGAAATTTTCTCTCCGTCGATTCAATTAACCGGCCGCGGCTCGAGTCGTCGCTCTCCGAAAAGCAAAAAAAGAAAAAAGGAGGCTGCACAGCCGCTAATTTATACCCCGTCCGATTTCCATCCGCGCTCCGTGACACTGACGACGCGCCGCGCGGGTAAGCGTACAAACGCGGGTAGTTCAATTCGCCATCTCTCGCGCGGCGCGTCACTTTCTCGCGAGACTTGTCGCGCCGTTGTACTTCCGCGAAGATCGACGCGCGCGCCTTTCGATCTGTTATTCGTTTTTTCGCGCGCAGCCCTTTTCTCTCTCTCTCTCTCTCTCTCTTCGGCGCAGAGAGATCCCGCAGCCGATGGCGATCTGCTCCGAGAGCGGATTTCTAGAGCTCGGAGCGAAGCGTGACTGCAGAGCCTCCGTGTCCGTGCGCATATATATATATATCTTTCTCTCTCGGCGGGGTTATGTTGAAAATTTGCGAGCCGTTGCGTAATTACACTCTCGGGCTCGCGCGATCTCAATGGCGTGTATCGGATCTTCGAATTACAATTTAATTTTCGCTTTTATCCTCGCGCGCGCGCGCCTCCAGCTGCTAAGTGGGTGGTTTTGCAAGTTTTTTAAGCACGGCGTTACAGTGTGCCGCGCAGGACTGCTCCGGCTCTTGGGAAACACCACCGAAGCGCTGCCTTTAGAATTGATTTGAGACTTGGTTTCGTTTTTACGGTTAATTGAATTTGAGCCGATGTCCTCTTCTGGGTGTTTTTGACTTCTTTTTTTTGGTGGGACAACTTGATAAGTATATCTTAATCGCAATCGCTCTTGGGATTAGAAAGTTTTTGCTAAATTTATTTGGCGGGAAATGCAAAAATAATTTTGTCAAATGCTGCTCGCGGTGCAAAAGAAAGCACTTACTAGGATGTAATTAAAAAAACTAAACTACCGTTATACCTAATGAAGAAAAGAAGATCTGTTATCTACCCCATCGAACGGGGAATTGGAAAGGAAACGATTAATTAAACTAATTTTATTTTACAATGGCTCTAAATCGACGAGCAATAAAAGTAAATTTTATGTAACGTTCGTTGACGCTACTAACCTAAATTAGTTACAATCGGCATTACTCGTTCATTCATTAAGAAAGGCAGTAAACCTCGCAGATACGTTCAACTTTTGTTTCGTTCGATAATACTTTCTTCTGTTTGTACCTGAGGAACAAGACTTTGTGCGCGAATCTCGGGAGAGGATGGAATTGTCTGAAATTATTCGTTGCAATTATTGAGATTTCTAACACGACGCTGCAGATTTCAATATGAAAGCGTGATGTCTTAGAGGCAATTTCAATATTAAAATTGCTGTGCAATTCCGAAGTAAATATAGAGGTATAAATAAATTTGGATAGTATATATTGTTTAAGCATTATTTAGTGTCACATCAAATACCCCGAAAATTGCTTTTGCAGAAAAGATTTTAAAAAAAATGAAAAATGAAATGCTAATATGGGCAATAAATCAAATTTATTGTTTATGTACTTTACGACCCTTTATAATATTTTTCTCATAATTTGCATTTATAATAAGCAAATTAAACTATAAAATACAGTCCCCTTCTGGTAAATTGAATTTTATCTAATAGCCTTTGAATAATTACAATTCGGAACAATGTGCGAAGACTATTACATTACATAAGCCGACTGCTAAATTTAACGACAGCATTAAACCTGTCCATTTGACATAAACAAAAAGTTAAAAAATTAATTAATCCGCAATTTACAAGCCAAATTAAAAATTCACTTATTTATCCTTCCCGCAACGAGTCAGCTTATAAAACAATCAGCCCGGGGGAAACAATGCGCAATTATAGAAAACTACGCATTCTCTCCTGCGCAGCCTGCAAACCAGGAAGAGGCTCCCGACTTCGTCCCACCGTCCCATCTCCCTCGCAAAGAATCTTTCAACTCCCCGCGCAAAACGAAAAACAGAAGAAGAACAAAAAAAAAGCACTCACCAGCCGAAGAATCGCCCCTTCGAACGAAAAGCCTCCGATCGTCGAGCTCGCGCTTGACGCGAAGCGCGCGGTGCTGCGAGAGCGACAGCTGCTGCTGGTCCAGGCTGTCGCGGCGGGCAGCTTGTACGGCAACCAGGAAGGAACTCGCGCGAGACTGACGTCGTCTGCGGGACTTGTGCGTATAATGTACGAGCGGCTGAGGAGCGAGAGAGGAAATACGATGTGGTGCGTCGTGAGCCCGCGAGTGGTGGGCCCGCTTTGCGCGCGCGCTTCAACTGAGAAAGTCTCGAGAGCGAATTGCTGGGAGCATCTTCACCATTCAAGCTTTATATAGGCATTGTGTGTCCCCTTACCCGCGCCGCCGCCGCCGCCGACACCGCCGCCGCCGCGTAGACCAAGTCAGAGAGAGAGAGAGAGAGAAATTGGCGAGGGGACCACCACGGGCTGTCTTTTCCGCCGTCTTTTACTATCCCCCTGACTCCTTCCTACTCTTCCCCACCTTTCTCCCGTGTGCCCTCTCGCTCACTCTCGATTTCCGTCGCTCTCTCCCTCTGCTCCGGAGAGAGAGAGAGAGAGAGAGAGCGCTCCACCACCTGGTCCGGCGTCCAGGTCCGGATGCTGGTGCTTCGGTGCTATTTGGTCTCAGCCCTTGTAGCGTGGCTGCGCTGACTACTGGGAAGTTTTCGGATCTGCGGAGAGGTGAATGATGATAATTTTTAAAATAGGTGAGATTTTTTCTTTTAATTTGACACGTTTATAGGTCGCTAAGCGTTTCCGGCACTTTTAGTTTTGAGGGAAAATTGAAATTTTCAATATATAAGCGGATAAAGATTTTTTTAACACTTACGTATTACCATCCTTAGGACCTTGTAATCCTCTCACTGTATAAAACAATGCTTTCCCAAAGTGAAAGCGAAGTACTGTGCTAAATTAAATTACCACTTTCTGATTCGCGAAGTTTGAAATTTATAAATCCAGCAAAAAATGAGAATTTGAATAATCTCCTGAGCAGCAATATCATGAGAGTCTTGCGTGATTTAATTCTTTTGTCAAACCTACTGGGGTACATTGGGCACATGCCCAATTTGATATTATCTGATAATTTCGGTGCAAACTAACACCGGTCTTCTACCTCGCGTCGGTTTAACCCTGATTTTAGACCACAATATACTCTCACTTTTCTTTCCTATTTAGGCAGTCGTTAATATTACAAACAATCTTCTGCAACGAAATAACAATCATAATAAAGCATCAGATATATAGTTTTATAACACAAAGTAATTAATTCGTTATTTAACATTTATTTCTAAAGAATTATTTACTCAGTTAATAAAAGATACGTCCTTTGTGTGCCTCCTTTTGAATCCAAGGTGGATATATACGTATTACCCAATTGAAGCAAAAAAATATTTGGTTAAGAAATCAACGTAAATTCTGGCCATGGACTTGTTGTATTCTAAATGCATTGCGATTCCTTCTTTTTTTTATCCGGCATCGCGCGTAGAAAGGTGAATTTGCAGGGAAATCAATGTATTCGATCAGGGAACTGTCAAAACTTTATGACAGTCGTGTAACGGGCAAGATTATAAAGAATACGATTATCATAAATCAATAAACTGTAAATTTTCCTGGTTGCAAATGAGGTGTCGAATTATTATTATATTGAAATTAATTCCATATTTCAAACGAGATAACTTTAATATGGACCGACGGAATTGCATAATACTCGATATACGAATCACTCAAAGGCCACACGAACTAATTTGGTCCTTTTAAAAGAATTTTAATATTTATCAAAGTCTAATTTTAATTGTGTAATAAAAAAAGTTGTAGAAAATTTAGTAACAATTGATCACCTTTGGTGGCGTAATACTTCATACTTTTTGCTTTGTTAAGTACCTTTTCCAGCGAATACTTTGCGCTGTCATTGCTTACTTAAAAACTTACATTCGGCGTGTACCTCTTTGCACCTTTTCTACTCTCACTTGTAAGTATAAAGATGAGAGTTTACTGTTTGCTTTGATGCTGTTGTTAGCGAGATATTTTTGTTTGAGGTTTATTGGAGTTAAAAAGCTCAATATAACTCAATATAACTCAATAAGTCATACTATTTTTGCAAACGTAAAGTTTACATTAAAATATAACGGTAAATTTATGATATGCTAAACTTAATAAGCTAATATTATGAATAGTTAAATTATGAATAATATTTTATTATTTTTACTTTGAAAATCGAACTATCGAAATTACCCAAATTTAAGGCTCAAAATATTTAATAGATAAATATACACAGAGAAACATAAATCGAACTTTATTCTACAAAGACAATGCATAATTAACATTTTCTGTTTTCTCTGTGTGACACTTTTGATTAACGAGAAATACATAGTTGCATCTTCCGTGTAAACTTAGTATTAGCACTTCTTTTAACAGCTGCATCTTCGTTTCCTTATTACACATTACATTACCATTCGTAAGAGGTTTAAGAGTCCTACGATAATATCTTGTTAATTTTTCAACAACCATTTCACTCATGATAAAGTTTGATACTGGTTTAATGAGAGTATAAACAATTTAAATCAGCCGTTTATCGCAAGTATTCATAAAAATAAATATTTCATAAAAATGCTTTATCGATTATGTTGAAAGTATTCTTTTATTTGAAATCAATCACTTTATACGATTCATTATTTTTTTTAACAAGTGGCGTGAATCTTCCACAGTGTGCTCAACGTATAGTTCTTTTCGAAAGCTGAATGAAAAATTTCGTCATCGATTATGTATTCAATGGTATTAAACTGCGATAACGGCGCGATAAAACATTATAAAAAAATTATAAGATTTCTATTTTTGCAACTATGTCATTAAACTCGATGTAATCGATGTTAGTGATAATACATAGATAGATTTGAGCCCGGCGGCTTAGCCCCGAAGACACATCGAAGAAAAAAGATTCTTACATCGAAACAGTTCAATTTGTTTTGCTTCTTATAAAAATCTGTGCTTCTTCTGCAATTATATTCAAGTAACTGCATATCGCTTTGAAACATCTGCAGAAGTTTTTAGGGCCGTCGGGTGACAGCTTTTAAATTAAAATCAACAAAGAAGAAAGGTTTATCTAACTATGAGGAAAAAATATTTCGTCGTTGCTGCAACGAAAAAATCACTATTGGATTACGTCACTAAACGGTACAAGGTGTTTATGAAATTTCAATCAAAAATTTCTAATAAAGGTTAATTCTCTTTATGCAACTTTGGAAGATGAATAGAAATAAAAAATTTTAAGATTTTTTTTTTACCTTTTATGTTGCTTTAACAATCTGAAAAAATTTTGAATTTAATAATATTTGTGCAAGTTTAATAAAATGTGCAAGTAAAAGATGTTAACGGTAAAATGAAAACGAAATTTTAATAATTTTAAAAGATCTAATTTGACGTTTGCCAACAGTGTAATTGATGAAATAAAAACTATTTTAATGAAATTGCGTAATTTAATAATCTTGTTTACTTATCACGTACAAAAGAAAGTCCTCTAAAATGTGTATAAAAAAACCTAAATTTAATAAAGCAATAACTCGAAAGATCTAATTGTCTTCTCCAGTTCCCTCTTTGCCGTAGAAAGTTTTTGATTTTTTTTTTCTTTAACTTCAAATACATCAACTTTCCCGTGCACGTATCGCCTTTATTTCCCATCAGAAGCTCGAGGAACTTGGGATCGCGAGCGAAGCATACATCGCTCGCAAGCTCGCGTTTCAAAAGGACGCGGCCTCGCGCACGACGACTCGCCCGAATATCTCCCGAGAGATGAAAATGACGAGGAAACCGGAAAGAGATAATCGCGCCGCCGAGAGGTAAGTGAACCCCGCGAAGTATCGAGCGTCACATTTTTTCTGGCGACTAAGCGCCAACTGTTACGTGCGAGCGGAGTTTCTTCTCGTCCGCGCGGTCTACACACACACACACGCACACTTTCTTCCGCGGAAACGTCAGCAGCAGCGGCAGCCTCCTCGGACGATCGTCTCCGTCAATTAGAGCTTATTTGCCTCGAATTATCGGGGAAATCATCTCGCACCCGCGGCTACCGTAGCCTCTGTCCCTCCTCGTCGAGGTTCCTTTCTCTTGCTCTCTCGGTCTATTTCTCGCTCGGACTCCCGCACTTGAAAACGTCCGCCTCCTCGTTACACACGTCCTGCACCTCGAGATGTACGTACGTATACGGCTGAACGCGGAGCAGCGGTCGAGAGTTCAATTTCGACACGTATATTTGCATAGGGAACGTTTGATTTTCGTCATTTTTTTCTGTAATTATATTACACGTAGGTTTATGTTTTTTATGAAATCGACGCAATAAGGAGCGCTTGGAAATTTAATTGCGTTATCGTGGTGGAAGAAGTAAGTTCCTGTTTGTGCTATTGCTCAAAATTTAATAATTAATTATTTCAGTTTCATTAAATACTTCCATAAATGTAGAAATTAAAACTCGTATGCATAATATGTAGCTGCAGGTCTAAAAATAATGAGCTTCACGTTAAAATTTAAGACACGCAATTATCCCTTGAGAAATTATTAAGTATTAATAGTAGCTTATAAAACGTCAAGCATTTTCTATAATCTTTTAAAAGGAACAAGAATTCATTTTTTCACAGTTCTTATACACATATCTTAATTTGTAAATGCTATATGCTGTATTCAATAAAACAGACGGAAGTGTATTAAAATATACTTTGCAATTAAAAATTTGCAATAAAAATATGGTCCCGATATAAAACGCAACGTAAAATACATCGTTATAAAACCCGATGTAACTCAAATTCTCGCCTCCTCCTCGTTCCACCTTATTCGTACAAATTACGGCTCTACATCAAACCAAAGTCCTCCCGCCATTCGACAGGCGCAATCAGGATGCGTAAATTATATCCGCCGCTAATAAAGAAAATTCATCCAGCTTATTTGCGAATCTAAATTTCACCGTTTAACTAATGGCGCGCGCGTAAACACACGCCGCGGCCAAATGGGTTGAACTTTAGCTGTCGTAACTGGACGCTCTCGGCATGACTTTTGCGAGCGCAACTACTCTCCGCACGTATAAGCTAACGATCATCAAGATAAATGCAGCTAACGAATCCAAAGATGCGCGCGGCTGCGAAAAGTGCGCGCGCGTGATGAACTGAAGCGCGCGGCGCGACGCTCGTAAAGAGCCGCGAGACGCACACACCGTCCGTTACGGAGTTTATGGTTCCGTGAAAAAAATCTGTTGCAATAATTGCTGGATGGTGTATGTGAATATAATGGGCGACGTGAGTTGCCCGATGCGGCTGCTTTTACAAGAGTTCCTTGTGTGTTTTTTTTTTTATGTAAGCCGCGGCGCGCGATTGGGTTTGTGGTGTGTTTTGAATGATTGAATTGTGGTTCTGAGAGATCGTCGGTAAGTGTCAATCGAATCTGTGGAGATTCATTGTGCATCCGCTATTATAAGGTGTGTGGTTACAGCGTCGCAAAAGTTATTTTTTGTAACTAGAGTGTGATTGCGAGGAGAGAGAATGAATGCCGTTTAAGCAGTTGTTGTATAGGATCTTTTTCATCCATTAAATGGTTTGAAAGGATTTAAGTGCCAAATTTGGGTGCTGACGGACATCATATAATTATAATATTGTGCAAGAAGCGTTACGATATTAATCTAAACTTATAGTAATACGTGAATTTCCACGAGGTAGAAGCGCAATTCACTATATTAATACAGATTGAATTTGGAAAATTTAATAATAAACATTTAAATTTAATTAATAAATTAAAGAAATATTATAGTTTATAAGATTACAGTCCAGTATGTAAATTTTTTATAATAATTCTACTGTATCGATAAGTGAAAACATAGAAAACTTCCTAATTTCAGTTCCTATAAAGAAAATACTTATATTTGAATTTATCAAAGTGAAAAACCTTGCACTTAATTTAAGTATAGTGTTATTGGCTTTAGATACAGAGTCTATTACGACATTACACGATTTCTGTATTACAACAATTACTGTAATATTGAACGCACTTTCGCATTTTTAAATACATAAATCAAATACCCTAAGAAAGAGAAGAGGACATCGCAACGCTTAGTTTTTAACCTAGTATTATACGTGTTTACACACTCGATTTGCCTGATAGAACTTTTATTACAAACTCGTGCCACGTAGGACTTTTTTAACGATCGCAATTATTTTATCAATTAATTGACAAGCACCAATTAATTGATAACTACGAAGCAGGCTCGAATTGGAAATACTGATTAAAAACGACTTCCGAAAAAATCGCATTAATCAGGATTCGAACCCGAGCCCACTTGGGCAGCGTTGTATCAAGCAATTAAGACTGATGCTTTAACCGCTTGAGAAAAAAAAACACCTTGCACGGAGACAGCTGTACTAGTATGACATCTACTGGTACTTGAACGAAGTCTTTATAATTATAGATATCTGAACTACCGACGTCTGAGGTCCGACACGGTTCTGCGACTTCTATACTCAACCTCATACTCTATCGTCGCGCATAGCAACTTATTTATTTTAAATTCATCTTACTCATTCGCCGAAACTTCAACACTCAGCAGATTCTTCAAAGGCTAGGTGAAACATTGAGTTTTCTACCGGCAGAGGTGGTACATCTCGGCTTTCATTTTGAAATTGGAAATTTCAAAAGTGGAAAAAAATGAACATTTAGTAAAATGCACTCCTCTAAAACATTCTACGGATAAATGAAGTATTACTTTAACAATTTTTTATTTTGATAAAAAACATTGAAACAAATTCAAAGATTTGCGTAAAATGTCTTAAAATATTTCACGTACAAGAAGACTTTTATAATCTGCGTATTACCTCGCAATTAAGTAATAAAGAATTTGAAACTGCATCTAAAAATGTTTTTAGAAAATAAATATTTTCAGAATAAATTATCTCACTACACTTAAAAACCCCTATTACTATATCGAATCCGAGCAGAGTCGCAATCTCAAGCGCCAAGGCGAGTGTCCACGTGAGTTTCCTCCCTTGTGAGCAGCGCCACCGCCACCGGCCGATCGGTACCATCGCTCTTACATTTTCTTCCAGACATAAGAGGCCGGGACAAGAAACTGCTGCCGCGTGTCAGATGATACACTCACTCGTGTATCATATCTGCAAACGTTTGCCACATCATCAATAAGAACGGCACCGAACGAAGAGGAGCTGAGAAATATGAAAAAGAAGAGGGGCGAAACGGAAAAAGCCAGCAGGTTTGGCGAACGGCGAGCAAACCTTTGCTCGTAAGCCGGTTAGAGACGCGTAATTAGATGCTGCGGCACCTATGGAAACTATATAATTGCAAGATTGACGAGTTTTAATTAATTACATTACTAGAAAATTCTTATTTTTGTACAAGATTTGCTTGCAAGTAGTTTCAGTATTCGGGTGAAAATAAAATGCAATATTACAAATACCTTTTAATATTTTTCAAGGGTTTCTAAATTATTTTCTAAACGATATTCGATCGATTGCAAGCCGAGTTGCAAACCGCAAGTAAATAATTGAAAACGAGATGCACGTTCTTACCTACGACGCATTACACCTGCTATTATATAGATTTGTATCTGTAACCGATAACGAAAAACATTTTTGGTCATCCGATATGGGTTAAGGAAAACGTTAAAAAGTGTAACACAACTAGATTTCTTTTAAATTGGATACAATCTTATTAATTAAAGCAAGTAATAAGGCATAATTTTAGAATTTCTTTTCTATATTTCAAAATTTATCTACTAAAAAGTACATATTATTCGAAATTAGTATTTATTTTTATTAACTTACAAAGTCAATTTCTCGACAGAACTAAAAGTCTTACATTTAAATTGCAATTTATTCGAAAGATTTAACAATAATAATATATAAAAATGTATATTTTGAAGTAATAATTATTCATTTAAATCAATTAATAATTTTTTATTTACTATTTAATTTTATTATAGTAATTTAATTTTGTACGTTATTTTTTGTGCAGGTACTACTGCAACCAAGTTCATAAGTTTTTGAACTAAGTTAATACTATATATAGTTAATTATATAATTACGTTTGAGAGCTAAGTGGCAGTGAATTGGTAGCGGTTTTTTTAAAAATAATTTTAAATATTATATTTTTAAAGTATTCATCATAAAATAAATTTAGAGCGCTTAGTACACTTTGATGGTACGCTTTATAATAGAATTTTAAACTTTCATTTACATGAAGTCGAAAGATCTTGCATTTTATCTTATCACCCTGAGATAAGCATTCACGATTCTAAACTCACAGCCCTAAAAACCTTTGTCGTTCAAAACCCACGAACCTACATAAAACCTCTTACAAGTTCCCCAATTCAAAATTATCAAAATTCCATCCGATTGGTCAGCCGATCAACATGGCTCCACCTCGTCATCGCGAATGATGAGGCAGCCTCGAAGCTCGAACCCCTTGACTCTTCCGTCCTTGCTACGTCAGCATGCCCGGCAAGAACGTGATCGCGAAGTGTCGTTGTGCCGCGCGTAAAGTAACTCTATCATCTGCCTACCTGCGACTGTATACTTTCGTACACCGCAAGAGTATACCGAACGCGCGAATCGGAATCGGAATCGCCAGGGTGTATCCGGCGCTGCTGCATTTTGCGGCCTGCCGTAGAGGGCGCAACCGGCGAAGCCGCCGATCCGGTCCGATACTTTATATTCTAGCAGGCCGGAGGAGAATCGCGTAATCCCTGCGCATTCCACGTGGTCGCTATAGTATGTACGTGCGATGCGGTGCAGGCTTGAGTTAGCATGTGTCCGATCCGGATTTAAAAATCCGGGAGAATCGCGTAACTGGTCTTGAACGCAAGCCGGCTCGGCAATAAGTCTGTAAAGGAAAAAAAAACGCAAGTGGCTGCGTGCGATTGCCGATTCAAATTGCTAACAGCTACATGGTTGTTTTGTTGAAGTACGATTTATTTATGATGCGGGTATTCGAGAAATTCGATCGCGATTCCCTTACTATGCTCGAATATTATAAAACCCTGAGGCTTGAGATTATGGGGTATAATTGTTTTCCCGTTATACCTACATCACAAACGGCAATTTGATCTATGTAAAAATGCATGATAAAAATTATTAAAACATAAAAAAGTAATAAGTAGGGTTATAAGACGCTTTCATACAAATTAATTAAATTGCATATTGCATGGCTTTTATATAAATATCGAGGTAATAATAAAAGATTTTCTTGTATAATTTCCATCAAATCAAAAATTACTATTAATATAATACTAAAACCATAAATCGTTTTTTAAAATTAAACTTATTACTTTAATTTAAAAAAAATCTTATTAGAATATAACATTATAGTATATTGGTTATTTAGATTTCACACATTTCTTTTAAAATTTTCCTTTTATTTAAAAAAAAAAAATAATTTTTCTGCTATGTCATATCGTTGACTTCTTCCCGTTTTTTCAACAATCCCTAAATGCATTTTTAATAGAGTCATTAGAAAGGCATTATTTTATCCTAGGTATTTTTATAAAAACAAATTTACAAACAAAATCCTAACGTTACACAATAACTTACAGCTAAGAAGCCCTTAGAAAAATCTCTTATCACGTATCTTGGTTAAACAGAAGATCTAGCAGATACATTTGAAATAATCCCTTCTTGAAAAAGTGATGAGCCGCCATGTTGAAGCATCTAAAGGCTCCGTTTTGATTGGTCAATATAGAAAAAGCGCCAAGATTTGCTTTATTTGAATTGTTGAAATTGAGAAGTTTGAATATTTAAAAAGGAAAATGGATTTTTAGAATAAAAAAGTGTAACTGTTCAATCGATGTCGATTCATCTGCCGAATTCGAGCGTTACTATGACGAATAATGACGAAAGAAAAAAATCGAAAATAGTAAAAACAGGCGATGCGCATCGCGTCGCGTCACTCTCTTCTCCGTGAGCGTAAGACGTATAAGCTATCGGACGCGTTTAAAAAATTACTATAATATTACACATAAGTTGAAATCTGTTTAATATTTTCTTTGCGTTGCTGTCACATAGGCGATCCAGCTATTTGCCTAAAACGGCTATCTATAAAGGCAGCAACTGCTGACGAGCAGTCTAGCTCGAGTCACACAGACGACGATTATTAAAAATTCGCATTTTGTATTTTATCTTCGAGGGTTTTTTTATCTTAATAGGTTTTTCCCTCATGGTCTAATAAATATTAACATCATTATTTGGACCATAAAATCGTGTGTCATTATTTATTATTTAATCATAAGCGGAACTTGAAGAAATACGAAGCTCACAAAAGGCGCGAGTTTTTCGACTCAACATAACTAAATCAAAATAGCATCGTTAATAGCAAAAAAATATTACAAATTAAAAATTAGAATGTGTAAAGTACAATGAAAAACACGAATATTGTTTTTTGCTCGCTCAACGCAATCAATGCGACCACGATTTGGAATCGAAAGGCATCGCTTCAAATAAAATATCTACAATTAAAGAAATTAGGTTATTGTTGTGTACGTAAATATTACGTAATATGTAACGTAATATGTAAGGTAATATGTATATTTTTAACGTATTTTTCTGGTTTTTAAATAAACTGTACAATTCAAGTGAACTGAAGTGATAAAATGCATGAAAATTTAAGGTTATGATGATAAAAATTTTATTATTTTTTATTAGATCTTTATTCTGCGTCTTTTTAATAGTTTTTATTACAAGTATTCCTAAAAAGTTTAAATGTTCTCACTGACAAATATAAGCAATAACATTTTGATTTAAAAAAAAGATTTTAATTGAAAAAGACTAAATTTTGTTTAAAACTGTAAATAAACATTGAAGAAACTAAAAATAGGGAGACTACATGTTTTTAATAAAGGCATTTCAATACACATTTTGTATATTCACGGATGTGCTGTGTAACTTAAATTCTATTCTATTAAACTTCGTTAATGTGAATTATGTAAAAATAATTTTAAAATTTAGTTTTTTTTTTTCAAACAAAATATACAAAATGTGTATTGAAATGTCTTTATTAAAACATTTAGTTTCTTTATTTTTATTTTCTTTAATGTGAATTTATTACTTTTGAATAAAATTTAGTCTTTCAATTGCAATCTTTTGTTAAATCGAAATGTTATTAATTACATTTGTCAACGAGAACTTTTTAACCGAGTTAACATAAAGATTAATCTGTATAAGTAGGAATACTTCTAATAAAAACTATTAAGAAGTTTTAATGATTTTTCTCTCTTAAAAAAGCGACAGCCGGATGTTGTGTAGCCTTTAAAAACTGATTATGATTGGTCGGTAATCCTGGTAGAAATTTTAGAGCATTTTCTGACCATTTTTTTAAAAAAAGTGCTAAAAAATGCCCCTTAATGGGCCAATAAATGTTAAAATTTAACCTCAAAGCATATGGTTTCTACTAGAGCAGGAATAGGCGCGAGAATTTTCTGCATCCGCTAAATTTGAATTTTCATAAATATTTAAAACTAAATAATTAAAATTAAATTGAAATACTTAACATAAAAGGATTAATATTTTATTTTTAAAATTAGTATTTTTAAAATTAGGAGACTATCCTGTCATATGTTTAAATCAAGTAAAGTAAGATCATACTGAAAACCTGGACCTACAACAAAGAAAATAGTAGCAAAAAAAGAGGATAGTACGCGCGAAGCGCGTTGGATTTTGCTAGTCAAGAATAAAATCTCAGTGGACCGCAAGGGCATCGTCCTTGAACGCTTAGAGAATCCACCAAGTCGCCGGCAGCTGTTACACCTATAGCTGTATGTAGAATTCCCGAACTCCTTTGGTAGGAAAGCAGTACAAATCGTCGATGCACCCATCATCGAGAAGCGTGCAGCTCATCCATAAGTACGTACTCGCGAGAAGGAGGCAGAGAGGGAAAGATAGAAGAGACGCAAGCAAGAAAACTTGTGCCCTCCTCTGCGCCGTGTCAAGCTGTGTCGGTGTGTACAGTGACTGTACCTTGGATTACTCCCTCTCTTTGCAACGTGCCGTTGTGTCGACGCGTCGCGACTGAGTTTCGGCTATATATCCCTGGGAGAAAGCGGTAGTTACGTGGTCAAAAATCTCGAGTTTGTCTGCGTGCGCACAGCTCTCTTTCTCTTTCTCCCGAATGAGCATTGCCGGCCGTGGCTTTCTCCCTCTTTCTCTCCAGCGGCGCACATTAACTTGCACTTACACATGCGCAGTGTACGGCTCACACGTCCACCGTCGGCTTTAGCTTTAGCTAAGTTTCTTCTCTTCTCTTTCCGTGTTCCGTCGTCGTGCCGTTCGGTCGTGTCGTGTGCGCTCTCCGTTGTCGTTCGTGTGTGAGCAACAGCAGTCCTGAGCATTCTACCCCAATATGTCACTCAATTACTAAACAACCACCAACCCCTTTTGGCCAACGAGAATTATTAGCACGCACCTGGGAAGAGACAAGCGAGAGGAGGAAGAACGAACGCACGCGTAGGTAGCCTAAGTACGCGCGCGCAGGAAGTAGTGGAAATCGTCATCGTGTTGTCGTGTATTTCAAGTTAAAAAATCTGAATTAACATGAGTCAACCAAAGCAAGAGCAGCAGCAACAACAGCAAGCTTCCCAGCAGCCACCCCCCAAGCCATGCTACGGCATCGTCAAGCAGGTGAGACACGCGCGACGTGGACGAGCAAGAGAGATCGAGCACGCGGCTCGAGCCTTATATGTGGCGCTCGGTCTGTCTTTGCTTTTTATCTACATGCCGCCAGGAGGTAACACTCCGCTTTTTTCACGCTTGATCGCCCGTTCTCGGGGCGTTTTTTAAGCTGGGCGAGTTTGAGGTGGCACGCAGATGGAAGCATGCTCGTCGGCCGCAAACATATGGTCCTCACACATTTCCCATCAGGGTTTCCATTTATTTTGTGAAAATGATTTTTCTGATAAGTTTGAGATGTTCGATGGAATTTGGTAGCTATTTTTATAGTTTTTCTGTTATTTCGATGGGAAATTTTGAACCTTTAGGGTACAGCATTTCTGGCTTATTCAGCCAGCGACTGATGGGGGAATGATTTAGGAGGGGATGAGAGGATCTTATATGAGTTGAATTCTTGAGATTAAAGTATCATTTTGTGTGAAGAATTTGAAATTTTTATTTTAAAATAACATCTACGAGTGGCATGTGCCACTCTTGCACCATTCTTGCAACACATGTTTGGAACTTGTTTTTTGTTTCAAAAAAATTTGCTGAATCTAAACTTTTTTATGCGATATTTGTTCCAAATAAAAGCTTTTAAGATTTATATTTACACGTTTATTATATATACTTTTGGATCTCTTATGGATCTACTTATGGATCTCAAAAATAACTTTATCCCCTAAATCTAGTCAAATTGTATCAATTTAATTATGAATCAAGTGCATCTTAGAAGATTTTAATATTTTAATTTACTTAAATTTAAATTGTTTTTGCAGATTAATTCTGGAGATTCTATCACTATTCGAGGACAACCAAAAGGAGGTCCCCCACCAGAAAAAACTTTAATTCTTTCTAACGTTATTGCTCCTAAATTGGGTCGCCGAACAGTTAACACAAAGTAAGTATTTTATACATGATTGATTTCTATGAGTTTTAAACAAACACCAAATATTAAACTCTTAATATATTTTTTATAGTGTGGAGACCAAAGATGAACCATATGCATGGGAAGCAAGAGAATTTTTGAGAAAGAAGTTAATTGGTCAGGAAGTTACTTTCATTGAAGAAAAGTCTCCTAACAACAATAGAATATATGGACGTGTGTGGCTTGGCAAAGGTATGTATTCTAATTTGATATTCAGATACTAATTCATGTTCTAACCTTGAACTATAGTGATTCACATAAATTTTTACTAAAAATAGAAAATTTCAAACTGTTATTCATTTGTATTTTCAAATAATGTAAGACAAACTAATTATAATTTTATTTAATTAAGTTTAAAATTTATGTAAAATTCAGAAAAATGTAAGCAATATTAAGATAGGATGTAAGAAATGCACTATAAAATGTTTTAGTAATACAGTAATCCCTACTGTAATGAATTCCTCATCAATACTTGGAAATGCCTTAGCATATCATCAATATTATAGTTGTTTGCATATCATCAATATTATGGATGTATAAAAGTCTTTATTTATTAATTTTCTCACTTAAAATTATCTGAATAACGTAAAATAATGTATAAAGAAAAATGACATACTTAGAACTAATTTTTAAAACTGAATAATCAAGATCACCATGACCTGTTAAGGGTTTTATGAATATCATTAAATATTTAATTCAGATTTAAAAAAATTTTAAAAATGTGTCAAAATTTTTAAACACGTGGCGTCCACGTGGCAAGTGTCGTAAAATGGTTTTCGACGCGTATCTTACACATTTTTTAAATTTAATATATTCTTCACTTAATACAATAAATTAACAAAAGTATTTTTAAACTATTAATAAAATTCACAAATTAATACTTAATTCTTTCCGAAAGAAAAATATTCAGCTTCCATGACTGAGCGAGAGCGTGAGGTTTTAAAAAATTTTCCATTCAAACTTTACCTCGTACACGTGTTGTTTACAACCTTCGTTTTACTTATATCGATAGTATAATCATCTCTGTGCTAATGGTTACTTTTTAGATCAAACCGGGCCGAATGTGACGGAGCTGTTGGTCTCGGAAGGCCTTGTGACTGTCAAGCGAGACACACGCATTTCCTCGCCGGAGTTGACGAAACTACAAGAACTTGAAGATGCCGCGAAAGCCGCCGGTAAGGGAAAATGGTCGACCGCCACCCCGTCGTCCCAACATGTGCGAGATGTCAAGTACACCGTTGAATATTCCATGAGCCTGGTTGACAAGTATGGTGGCAAGCCTATCAAGGCCATCATTGAACATGTCAGAGATGGATCCACGGTCAAGGCTCTGCTTTTGCCCGACTTCTACCACATCACCCTGGCAATTTCTGGCATCCGCTGTCCTGGATTCAAGCAGGAGGGACCCGAACCTTTTGCGGATCAAGCCAAGTACTTTGTTGAGTGTCGTCTGCTCCAGAGGGACGTTGAAGTAATTCTTGAGTCTGCCCAGAACACGCAGTTTGTCGGCAGTATTTTACATCCTAAAGGTTTGTACATCATTTTTTTTTTCAATCGTCAGTTTTTTTTATTGAAAAATTAAAGTATTTTTAATCATTAGAATAACTTTTTAGTTGCTTTAATCTCAAAGATACTATATTATTACTTAGTACTCGTTATCACTACTTGCCAATATCATAAAAACTTATCACTGAAATATTTGACTGTACAATAATAGTAAATGCATTCGGTAGAATTAAAAACAGAATAAAAAAGCAAAGTAAAATCAGAAAACTTTAAATTAAATCTTCACTTCGCTTTAATTTAGTAAAAGTAGATATCAATTAACTTAGTTTTAGCTATCAAATTTGCAGCTCAATAAAAATTTTAAACATTACTAACATTTCATTGATTTTTTTTATAGGTAACATCGCCGAAGCTTTGTTGAACGAAGGATTCGCGCGATGCGTCGACTGGTCGATGAACCATATCAAGACCGATAAGCATAAGCTTTACTTGGCCGAAAAGGCTGCCAAGGACAAGCGTCTTCACCTCTGGAAGGACTACGTACCTGCTCGTCCCTCTGAAGAACTTACTGGTACCGTGATTGAGATCGCCAGCGCCGACGCTATTGTTGTGCGCATGGCTAATGGTGAAACGAAGAAGGTCTTTTTGAGCAGCATTCGACCACCACCACGTGAAAAGAGAGCTGTTGGTGAGGACGGCAAGCCTGCCCCCAGGGCAAAGGACTTCCGTCCCCTGTACGATATCCCGTGGATGTTCGAGGCTAGGGAGTTCCTTAGGAAGAAGTTGATTGGAAAACAGGTCAAGGTTGTTGTTGACTACGTACAACCCGCCAGAGATAACTTCCCTGAAAAGACCTGCTGCACCATCACTGTCGGCAAGACGTAAGTGAAACTTGATAAAATTTATTTTTCCTTCGTTTCTGTATAATTTTAAAAGTCATGATAAACGTATCCGCTTGACGTAATCGATTTAAAATATCAAATCTCAAGACTCCATTCAAATGAAGCTGCTCTTGATATTATAACTTCTTCCTTTAAAATATAATTTCAATTTAATATTTGTATTAGCAAGTATTATAATATTAATAGATTTTGAAATATTGTAGAGTATAAAAAATATTTAATGACGAAAGGCTATATTACTTTTTAACCGAGGTATTGCGAATTCAAAATAAAAACTTTAAACTTTCATCTTAAAATGTATTTTAAAATTTTTAGATAATCTATATAAAAATAGTTATACACAATTACAAAATTAAATTATCAGAAAAATTTAAAAACTGTTTTGAACAACTATATATTTTTTACTTGTTACCATATCAAGTATTGTGAAATAGATAAGTGAAGTTTTAAACTCATAATCGGTGACATAAATAAACTATATCACTAATAAACATTCGCAATTATTGAAACATTTTAATTAAATGTTTCAATATTTTAGCACAATTTTTATGATTTTGAATAATTATCATTCAAAAGCAAAGATTAATTCAATTAGTCTAAAAGAACACTGTGCTACATACTCATTTCATTCATTGCAAATTATTCGAACAAAATATCATAATCGTATGTAATTAATAAATTATTTCTCACAGCAACATCGCTGAAGCAATGGTGGCTAAGGGTTACGCCACAGTTGTTCGCTACCGTCAGAACGACGATCAGCGCTCATTGTTTTACAACGACCTCCTCGTTGCCGAAAGCAAAGCCGAGAAATCTGGAAATGGCCTGCATGCCAAAAAAGATGTGCCACTGCAGCGAATTCGTGACGTTTCAACCGACCCGGCGGCCGCTAAGTCTCATCTGCAATCCCTGAAAAGGGCTCAAATGAAAGCCGTCGTTGAGTTTGTAACAAGTGGCTCGCGTCTCAAGCTCTTCATACCCAAGGAATATTGTTTGATCACCTTCCTACTCGCCGGTGTCAAGTGTCCACGTGCTGCACGTATTACCCCAGGAACCGGTGGCATGGAGGCTGAGCCTTATGGCGAGGATGCTCTCGCCTTCACCAGGAAGTTCTGCTTCCAGAAGGACGTTGACGTTCAGGTGGAGAACATGGAATCAAAGGGCAGTGGATTTATCGGCTGGCTGTTCATTGACGGAGTCAATCTGTCTGTTGCTCTTGTTGAAGAAGGTCTTGCTGAAGTATCAAACTTTATTGAGCAAGGTGAACACCTGAAGACTCTTAAGGCTGCTGAAGAACGAGCTAAAGCCAAGAAATTGAACGTAAGTGATTTTTTAAATTTATTCTGGTTTATTTTCTAGTGCAAGTAGTTTAACAACTGTTCTCTTTTCCTCTAAATACCTATTTTAAAGTTTGAGTAATCATAAATTACTTTTTTTTTCTTCTTTTTTTTCTTTTTTTTCAAAAAAATTACTACTTGTAAATATTAAACTTGTAAACTAGAAATTACTACTTGTAAAACTACTACTTTACAGCGAAATGTGCATGAGTAAACAAGTATATGTATAAGTGAGAAAGTCGAAAAATTATAGTATTTAACTTTTACAGTAAAACACAGAATAATGAGAGGAAATTATTTTTAAAGATTACAAATTGTACTTTGAATACACTTATTACCTTAATACGTGCTTTAATTATTCATTGATCATTATTTAAATTATAATAATGTGTTCATTTAAACAAGCTTTTAAACTAGATGAATTGAACATTCTTTTTCATTGATTCTTTTTTTACAGATCTGGAAAGACCGTGTTGAGATTGAAGTCGAACCAGAAAAGGAACGGGAAGAACACGAACGTGCTCCAGCCGAACGTAAGATCGACTACCAAGAAGTAGTTGTTTCTGAAGTCACGGACGATTTGCATATCTACACCCAAAAAGTAGAACAAAAGGCTGCTCTGGAGAGTCTTTTGTCGCGATTGCGCCAAGAAGTCGCTACCAATCCTCCTCTAGCTGGTGCTTATACGCCGAAAAAGGGTGAATTAGCCATTGCTAAGTTCACGGAAGATGATGAATGGTATCGCGTGAAGATCGAGAAGGTTGCTGGTCCCAACATTTCCGTATTCTATATTGACTACGGAAACCGAGAAGTTATCAACGTGACGAGGGTGGCCGCTTTACCAGCTGGATTCAACTCTGAGAAGCCGTTCGCTACAGAAAATGTTCTGGCTCTTGTATCTCTTCCAAAAGACGTAAGTGTTATTTCTTTAAAATCTATTAATTTGTTAATTTTTGGAGTGCAGTTTTGTTACAATTAACACATTACAATTATCTTATCTGTTCATATAAAAAGTAACATTTTTAAAACCATTTATAATCGTTCTATTACGTTTATCCCATATTTTCTTTTGTTTAGGAGGATGACAGGAAAGCTGCTATCCACGCCTTGAGAGAAGATACTATTAATGGCAAGCCTTTATTGCTTAATATTGAATACAGGGTTACCGGGGTTCCAGCTATAACATTGGTTGACCCAACCACCAAGGAAGATATCGTTAAAGCTCTTGTAGCTGACGGATTCCTGATTTGTACTTCAGGAAGAGATCGAAGACTAAAGGACTTGGTAAATAATTATCTTCTCTTTAACAAACTAATTTTAAAAAATGACTTCTTATAAAATATCTTTTAGAAGAATCTTTAAAAATTTACAGTACAGATATAACAATTTTTACTCTATAAATAAAACAATATTATTTTAATAAATAAAATTAAATTTATATTTCTAATAATTACACTGTTTTTCTTTTTCTAAATTGACTTAATATTAAAAATATCTTTAACCAAGTAATTACTTATTTACAGCGCGAGGAGTACAGAAAAGCTGAGAAAGAGGCAAGAGACAACCATCGTAATATCTGGCAATATGGTGATATTACTGAAGATGATGCCAAGGAATTTGGCATTGGTCGTTAAATTGTTCTTTAATAATTCAACACAAAACTTGGGAAGAAAGATAACAGATATGGGGGGGCAAATGTTAAGCTTTCATTCTATTGGAGAGGCATAATAAGCGTAATAGACAGCATAATAAATACGTACGTCGACGATTTACTATGATAGACTTTTTAAAATTAAAGGAAGCATACTAATAGGGATGTAACCTTCAAGCAGTGTATTCCATTGGTTGTGATGTGAATACATAGAAATGAGTAGATCAGCGGAGACACATGAATTGTACATAATTGAAAGAAAATAAGAAAATGAATGAATACAAGGGTTAAGATAGCATGCGAGTTTACTATCTGTCCTTTGCAAAACTCTTGTACCTTCCTATACCCCCACGAGACTGTCTCATTGTAAAATGTATTTCTGTATATGCGATCGATCCTTGTTATAATTGTGCACGCAATACTGCGTTTATCCTTCGTTAAAGGGGCACTTTTTACAGCTAGAAAAATCATGGAATCAACTTATTTGTATAAATATGGAATGTCATATTTTGAGAGCTCTGTCGAGTAAAGGTGCAATTCGAATCAATGTTTCACTGCGAATGTACTTTACCAAGTCTTATTGTGCATCAACAATATATGTTTCAACGAATCGTGTTATAATTAAGAACTTAATGAAATAGCTGATCAGTTGTTACTTTTAAGTAACAAACAAAATTGAATTGATTAATCAAGATTTTTTTTAACCATTATTGCCTTTCTAGTAATTTTTTTTGCGAATCCCGTGATAAAATTGTAACAGTAAACGTAACGCTCGTTCTTGAAAATATTAATCTAAGATAAAAATATCTTTATATTTAAAAAAATTATTTGAGTTCTAAGTTTTTAGAATATTCTTTTAATAAAGAAAAAAATCTAAAAAAATTAACTAATGAATGAATTAAATTTTTTCCTGATCATTATACCGATTAAAAGGATTAATGTCAAATATTATTAAAGTTTTCCATTTGAATATTAAAATTATTTTGATTTTGATAATCGGGATGCTTACTTATACACTTATATTTTCAGATTAAGTATACATTTTTATGTCTAACTTGTTAAAGATGTGACTTTCTTCGGTAATAAGATATTAAATTAGGGAAATGTACATGAGGAACCAACTAAACTATATACGGTTGCTATTTGTAATCATGAATTCATTAGTGCACATTGTACAAATATGATGTAGGTAACTATAAGAAAGAAATTAGATTCCGATTGTCAAAATAGAATATTTGTTGATGGAAAAATCCATTGAATTTCATAATAAGGACCTAATAAAAAAATGAAGGTAATTGAAAAAAAATATAAGTCATACGTAAAAATTACAAAAAATAAATACGATGTACAATACTCTTAAATGCGCATTCAAATTTGAAGCCTTTAATTGTACTTTTTCAACTTTTTATATTGCTAAACTTTTACTCGTGAAATTCAGTGGAGCTGTTTCCAGTGTATACACAGGTTTAAATAACATCAGCTTTTACACGTTTACAAGAAACATACTCAATGGAATAGCGAGAAACAGAACTGAAAGAACTTTTTTTTTCAATCACAAAAAGGAAAAATCACAAAAAGTTGAGAATTACCAGAAAAATGGGTAGGGTAGTTTGTGTGTAGCGATAAAAAGAAAAGTGAAAATTTTATAGCAAGAACAATTATCGTATTAAAAAGTAACGTCAGAGTTAGGGACCCAAGTGTATGTTATTTGTTATGAATCATTGTCTCACTTTTTGCGTTTCACTTTTTTTAAATTGTAAGAAGCTATTTAATACTAAAAAATCAGCAAAAGCATTTTTCATACGTTCTCTCTTTGAATTCATGTAACATTTTACCCTTTCTGTTAACATAGAGCATTTATTATTTATTTATTTTAGCGCGTTTCTTTGAATAAGAAATTACATCAAAGTGTTTTACTTATAAAATTGTAAGCGTCTTACAAAGTTATAACAGCTTTTTTTAATCTGACAGCATTAGAGTTTATTGCATCTATATTTGATTTTTTACATTTTTATTCAAATATTAGTTATATTTCGAGTTTATCATAGATTTTTACAAATATGTACTTTAAATACTATTTCTTCAATTATTACATTTTTCTCGATAAGAATAAATATTTTAATTATTATTTAATCTGTTTCGTATTTATAATGTGAATTTCAATACTAATTATATATAAAAATTAGAATTTCACGTTAAATCTATTATATAAAATCAGTGAGTTGATTTTCAAGCTGGTAATTTGAATTATGCAAATATATATGCATATATACAGTTTAGAAAGTGCAAAATGTCAAAGTACACTTTTCAAAATAATTATAAAAGAAATATGTAGTACCGTACGACCTTATTCGTAATTTATAGTAACTGACAATATAAAAAAATATATTCTAATAATTAAGTAGATAAGATGATAACATTTTATAAAACCAATATTAATCCAATATTGTCAGTGGCTAAAAATGAACTGTAACTTGAGGTCTGCTTACATGGTATCTTTTCCTGACTAAAATTTTCTCTGCCTACAAGAAAAAATTGCTAAAAAACCAATGAAACTCACTGTTGTAATATTCCGTCTGCTCTTTTGCGTTTACCGCTGTCAAGATTTTAATATCTATACATAATGTGTAGATAATCTTTATTCTAAAATTCAATTGTGTCAAGAACGATATGCTGAACATAAGCCTGGGTTATAGAGGTCCACCGCCAGTATATAGGTATTACCTAGTAATCTACGAAACATTATAAAAAAATTGTTAAATAAACTTTTTGAAATCCAGAAGGTTTGTTAAATCATTTACATTCTTTCTATTAATAAGTATTTTTCAGAAATTTTTTGAATTCCAAATTTTAATTTTAATAACTTTTACAAAAAGTAAAACAAAAATATTTCGTTAGTTTCAAAAGAAGTAAATTATTTTATTCACTTTTCTTAATTTTAAAGTTTTTAAATAATATTTTGAGTTTATTAATATTTATGATATTCCTTGCATTCACGTTTGTATGGGCTTTAAACATTACGGTCAGAAAACCGTGCTATACTGCTATTGGAAATTGGATCTGTCTGTCGTAACGTATGTCAGACAGCAGACAGCCACAGCATTGAAGTGTAATAGAATCTACTATCTTCGAGCACATACTCTTGGAGGGAGCAACACGAGCGACAAGAGCGTGGTCATTTTCAAAGTTTTCAGATAGTGAATAATTTCATTTACGTTTTTCGATTGATTTCGAAAATAAGCGATCGGCTGACAAAACGCAGTCGTGACACTGACTCGCGACTGCGACAACCGGAACGCATCAATCAATGTCAATGACTGTCAATGAGGCGAATTTACAAGCGGGAAAAACAAAGACAAACTCTGCTTGGAATTTGAACTTGAGCTGTTGAGCACTGAGCAGTGGATTTGGCGGTTAAAACTTGTTTGTATTGCGCCTTCCCGTTGACGGCTGAGGAGTGAAAGCTAGCAGGCTTCTGAAAAATTTTTTGATAATTTTTTCAGCTAATTCGCTCGACTCACGGCTTCAAGATGATAAACAGAGAATTTGTTATACCCTTGGGTAAAGATGAGCTTGCGCGCACGTACTTCGGACAGTATGGACACCGGGACCCGGTGCCCTTGCAATTGATAATCAGAGAAATCAATGGTGAGATTTTGAAAGTATCGTGTTTATTTATAAAACAAGATTTTTAAATGTTTAACCTTTCAATGTTCTCTTTTGTCGACTCTGTATAAATTAGATTTGTATAAATTATCATTAGGAATTTATTCATTTTGTTTGGCATACGAACAATGTAGTTTGTGTATGATGCTTTTTAAGTTTAAATACAAAATATTGCAGATTCTGTATAATTATATTGATTTTTAAGCATTAGTGTGCAACACTTGACAGACAAAGGATCAGTTGACCTGATACAGGAAAAACAAGATGTTTTTTTTTTCTGTGATTCTTCATGGAAACAAAGTAGAGATAGCAGTACTTCTAAAAGCTTTTAGCAGGGTTTTAAAAAGTAATTTAAATTTTTAAATTATCATAAATAATAACTATTAGCAAGAAAATATTATATATTTATATTGATGTTTTTAGTTCTGCAAAACCTAGTATCTTATTTGGAAAAGAAAGTTGAGCAATCACAAGAATTAGATTTTGAACAAAATGAAAAAATTAAGTTATTGTCAACAAATAAAATGTTGGCATACATTTTGTCTTCTATATTATGTATCATAGAAGACCAAGTTGCTGACATTGGCAGTAATGTTGAAAACATTGGAAAAGTGAGTATTTTGTTAAAATAGTTTTAACTTACAGTTTTTTTACTGTATTATTAGAAAACCATTGTAGCGCAAGAAAGCGATTCAAAAATCGGATGTTCAAGAAGAGTGGGAAGCTTTGAAAGAAAAAGCAATGGAAACCTTACATCGGTGGCTACAGTTACCACTCAAAAATTTGTGAACACCACCTATTGTAGAAGATACATTTGTTGGGTAAGCAAATACTAAAATTTTAACGTGCTTATTTTAAATTTTCATTTTACTACTTTCTAAAATTAATTAGGGTTGTCAGCCAAATTTGTTACAAAATATTAGAGAAAACCAAAGACATAAAATCTAAGACTGCTAGAAATTTAATTTTCCAGGTAACTACATGATACAACAAACTTGTTAATAATAAAATAATATTAAATAAACAATTAAAATTTTAGATCCTTGGCACATTGGTAAAGAAATATAATCATGGTATTACTTGTGTTGTTCGTATTATACAACTTGCTAAGTTTCATGAAGCCCTTGCAGTACCTATCGGTGGTGGTGTTGTCCTGATGGTTACAGAATGTGGATGTAGTGGCTTAATAAAAGAGATTGCCAAAGAAATTGGTAAAGAAATTGGTGTAAGTGAACCTACAAAAGCAGTTGCTCGAAATTTTTCTGCTTTTCTTGAAGCAATTGCTTCAGCACAGGCAGACATTGTGGTGCCAATTTTGGACAATATAATGGATTATCTTGATAATGATGTAAGATACTATTTACAAAATATTAATATTTGAATAAAATTAGTTTAGATATGTATGTTTTTTTTTTATCTTTACAGTGCTATGTCATGAGAAATTGTGCAATTGGCGTTATGGGAGTAATTGTTGCGAATGTTTTGACTGGTGAAGATTTACCAACTGAAAAACGTGTTTTGAGAGATGAGTGAGTGTTTGGACAATTTAGAGAAGGTGAAGGTGCAATACCTTTATCAAGGCAAAATCGTCTGTTAAAAGTATCAGTTCTAAGATTAGAAGACAAAAGTGCAAATGTCAGAAAGCAAGCTTTGCAGTTATTACGTGCAGTCCTCCAAAGCAATCCTTTTGCATCTAAGGTTTGCGTTCGTTCTCTTATTTCTCCTATTCAATCATAATTTTTATTTAATTGCACATAATAATAATTTATATTATATATTTTGTATATATTATATACAAAATGTATTGTAGATAAATCAAGAAAAATTCGCTTAAAACTCAAAGCTGAGTTAAAGCAATTACAAACAAGTGTGTACCATACTGCTGGAGCAGAAGGCGAGAAAGAGGAGTTGTGGAATACTCAACTTCCACTAATAGAAGAAGCAATTGAAAAACTTACAAAAGAACCTGGTAAATTATTTTGATAACTTATTCCTCTTCCAAAATTGAAAACTGATCAACTTATCTCATAAGACTGCAAAAAAGCTTTTTAATGTAGATTTTTTTTTGCTCTTAGATAACGCTACGGAAAATCAAGAAAATAACGAAATGCAGGATTCAAAATTATATTTTAAAAGATAAATGTTTGAAGGCAGTCAAGTACTTGCAAAAAATGTTTATACAATCAGGTTTTGCAAAGGAAATGACGGATTTATCTGAAGAAACAAA